>JARJCX010000230.1:0-238097 GCA_029282285.1 Mycena rebaudengoi
TCCGGCACCGTCTCTCTGCATGTTGCTGCCGCTGTGCGCCTTCCTGGCTCTGCGGACCGTCCTCCCGGCACTTGCTCGCTCCGTAGCTGTGTTCCACTCCTACGCTGACGGCATGTGGCTTGCTCGCGCGCGGGGCCTGGCGGGAGACGCGAGGTCGGTTTGAGACAAGTCTTCGCCGCCGTCAAGATCAAGCGCGCTTCTTGAAACAACTCGACTACTCGGGCCGCACCCAACCCGCCACAGAAGACGCAGGTTCAAGCCGAGTATCATGACCATTTCACCCCCGTTGCGGGGCTGGTATCTGGGTGCGGCCACAATGCCGAGCAACCCAAAACCGACCTCCCGCACCCACTCTCTGCATGCTGCTGCCGCTGTGCGCCTTCCTGGCTCTGCAGACCATCCTCCCGGCACTTGCTGGCCCCCTAGCTGCGGTCCACCCCCACGCTGACGGCACACACACTCAACTCCGAGAAGGACATCAAGTTTTCTGCCACCACATGGGCGAGTCTACGTACTGTGCTGGGTGTAATGGCTCATCTGACACCCTCGTAGATCGCCATAATGGTGGTCTGCGTAGTTCTCATGATTCTCTCCATACCTGTATGTTTGCTCGAGTCCCTCCGGCGGCACATCGCGACCATGAACGCGAGCGCCGCCATTGCAGCGAGTTCTCGCGAGCTGCAGCTCGTGGGAAGTGTTAATCGTTCTCTGGGCGCACCTCCTCACAGACCCCGGCGTCCGTGCCGCGCGCCGTCGCAGGTCTCAGCCGCGTCGCTCCCAGCATACATGAAGGAACCCAGGGACCAGGACCTCGTGGTTTCTCGAGGTCCCGACGGCGAGGACGTGGCGGCTTCAGTCGACGACAACACCCATGCAGATAATATTAACATTACCCCGCCGGCGCGCGCGTACTCCCACATGCCCCGCCTTCCGACCGAATCGTCCTTGCTTGTAGGCTATTCCACAACACCCGACCCGCGGGGGGACCCCCCGGCGTATTTCGAGGTCGTCGAGCACGACGACAACATCCTCCACCACAGCATAAGCGTTAATGACTACCCCCCGGGCATCCCCGCTCCATCCCCCGCGCCCCCCCGCGGCTTCTTCGCCTCCATCTTATCCTCCCCGCCCCCACCCGTCCCCTCCACCTCTACCTCCACCTCGCCGCTCGCCCTCGCGCACACACGCACCAACTCCACCTCTCTCACCACCGCGCCGTACAACCGCGGCCACCGCCCCTCCACCTCCTCCTCCACCCTCTTCTCCCTTGCGCGCAAGAAATCCTCCGCATCGCCCTACGACGGCACGCCAGGCGGCTCCGCAATATCGCTTGCGAGCATCTCGCACCCCCTCCCGCACCCCCTATTAAAGACCGAGTTCTCCGCCCTCCCGCGCGGCGAGCAGCTCAAGGTCATCAGCGGAACGCGCGAGGGCGGCGTGGAGCGCTTTGGCGTGCCCTTTTGGGAGGCGGCCGTAAGGTACGCTGCAAGTGTGAATGCGAGCAGGGTGGATCTGGGGGAGGATTTGCCACCCGGGTGGGAGGACGTCGCGGAGTCGAGTGGTGTGGGCGAGGGGTCCGGATCGGGTGTGGATGAGGGGACTAGGATACTGGACCCCCCGCAGATCCCCGTCCCGCCGTCTCCGACTACGGCGGAGCACCGCGCCAGCGGTGCGCCCTCGCTCTCGACGCCCGACTCGCGCGACGCGCTCTCCACGCCCGACCGGCGCGCGAGCGGGCACTCCGTGCAGAGCTTCGTCACCGCGCCCGAGCACGAGGCCGATGACGACAGCGACGACGGCGAGGGCGGGGGCGGGAACGGGAGCGTGATCCGGATACGCGTGCAGGAGCCGACGGACGGGACGATGAGGCCGGAGGAGTACCATGCGCCTGCTGCGTGAGTGTTATATCACCCCGCGCCTGCTGCGTGTGGATGTAGGCTGCGTGCTCCTCCTTACTCGTTCACTCCCTACCTTATCTCAGCACAACTCCGCTGCTTGAGCCTTATACTTCACCCGCGTGCCATTTCATCTACATACATGCGCACGCACGCACTGACGCACTCTCACGCCACGCTCATCTTTTGATTATTATGTTTGTTTTGTTTTTCTCTTTTTTTTTCGCATTCGCATTCGGACCTTGCGCATCTCCTCCACCTGTATGCGACGCCCCCCTCGCCCTTTCTCTCGTGCTCATTTACACGATGACTCCCTTGCGTTACGCGACACCCTCCATCCCCTTCGACCCTCGCATGACCCCTGGCGATCTCCCCCTTCCCTTGCGCGAACACTCTCGCCCCTCACGACTCGACTCGACCTACTTGCACCTACAGTTCCGCCGTACACCCTGCTTACTTACCTACCGACTTACTTGATCATTATTCACGACTCCTATGCACGCTCATCAACGGGGGAGGACGGAACGGAATGCAATGCAGTGCAGATTTATATGTGTATACACTTATATTGGTTATGGTTGTATATAAACTCGGGTGCCAGTGTGCGGGACGCCGGAATAAAACATGAATTATATTCCAAAAGAAGAAAACCCTGCGCTCGGGAGATAACGGCCCGGGGCCCCGTTGAAATTGTTCCCCAAGTTCTCGGAGGGGCAGGCAATTGCAATGCTGGGGATTAATTATCAAAATTCGTGGACGAGGAGAATCGCTCGGGAAAGACGGAAAGGCAAAACGCATCCGCCGAAGCTTGAAGCTTGATCCGCCGCGACCCAGTGATCGCAATGATCCGCCACTGACGCGCGTTGGTTCTAGCAATTTGACATTGAAATTTGAACGTTTGAACACTTGAAGAAAATGCGAATGAAACACAGGTACAATGGCGACGAAATCGATCCGGGGGTAGGCGATGTGTCGGCGGAGGCACTGAGACGGAGGCTAGTATTAATACTTGGTACTTGATTCCTAGGGCCTCCGAGCCGCCGGAATTTTAGACTACTATACAAATACACGATCAACGACAGTCGTTCCCGGCGACAGTTTAATCGCGCTCGGCCACAGCAGGGTTTATCGAGTTAAACCACCGACTCGCATTGGTCTTGGTTCCTATAAAATTTCGCACGCATTTGGGCGACGGACGAGTTGAATCGTCTGAGGAACCTGTTGAAACTGTCTGATGTGGTCCACTGGAAAACCAGGACTGCGATGAAGGTTACGACAGAGAACCCAGCAGCAAACACAGTGCCGAAGTAATCTGCGAGCATGAAAATGCAATTGGCGAAGAAGACGAGAGTCCCCCAGAGCTGCAAGGTGCGCGGGAGAGCGAAGATCAGGGCCACAAACTGGAACTTGAACGTGGGTGACTGAATTGACTCGAGGTAGTCCGTCTGAATGGAATGTCAGTGATGGCAAAATAATGAACAAGAACAGAATGGTTCTTACAGCTCGTGTAGCATCAATTCCTACCAGTGGCTCGTACCTGTGAACCAGGAGGATGGATCCGAGCAGGCTGGCTCCGAAGAGGGAGGCAGAAGCAGCGGCCAAAGTTGGGTTGGAGGTCAAGGCCAATAGGAACTGATGCAACCTGGAACGATTATTAGCTGCTGTGGTTATTCTTAGGGTTCTTGCTCACATCAACGCTGTGAATGCCTATAGAATGTGCATGAGGAATGATGATGAAGAAGTTCCGGAACTCTCTCACTCTGTGCGATGCTCCTTCCCAATCCCGCAAGCAGTCGGTGACCATGGCTTTCCATTGTTCCGCATACACCAAGCGATCAACGAAAACATCGTTCAATCGGACCAGATATCTGTCAGAGGTCTTGAAAGATAACCGAGATGCGACCGTCGAAACCCATTGGTGACTTAGTTCTTGGCCGTAAAGCATGGTCTGATCTCTGGACAATCGGGAATACTCTTGGCCGAAGTGGGTCAAGTATCTGTTGCGTGCTACTATATGTCAGGTGGCTATTCATCGTGAAACCGAGCTGTACTCACTGACTGAGCTCCATAACCGGGCTAAAATGAGTATGATAAGTACGGATCACCCATATCGCGGTCAAGCAACCTACCGACAATGCAAGCAACATTGCCATCGGAGATGTGGTCTAATACCACCCGCAAATGAGCTTAAACACGCTTGCGAAAATAGATCAACGAACCTCTGGAATTCTTGAGAAGATTCACAAACCCCTCACATTCCTCTTTTGAGTAAGGGAAGGTCGATACGCGGGAAGTCGACGTCATTTGATCTGACAGAGAAATGAGATGACTGACAATCATGGAGTATGTGATGTATCACCGCAAATGGCGTGCGTGAAGACACAGACGAGGGAGTCCAACGTCTCGAGTGATAGACCGCCGAAGTGCATAGGGAAGCGCTCGACGTGGCTCCAGTACAATTCCTCGCAAATGATGCCTAGCAGGATGGTGTAAATTTAGTGGACGCCCAGGAATCGAGTAATAGCGCAACTGACTGAAGTGAGACGTTGAAACGACTGGGGGGAGGCCGAGCTCATTGGTTTCTGTTTCTATGTCTTCGAGCCAAAATTGTGCGTTGGTGGTGTGGTCAACGAGATAATAGGCACAATCTTCATCCTCTATTTTAATGAAGAGCTCAGTTTGATTAGAAATTGCGATCCTTTTGTCGGCAATGCGGTCTTCGATTTTTTGGATCCAGCGGACAGCTTTGTCGAGAACATCCGCACGGTAGATATATGCTTCCGTTACGACGCGGAATGGGCCATCGCGACAAAAATAAAGTTGTCCTTCGGGGTGAATATGAGCCGACCAATGCAAAGGAAGGTATGCAGGCCTGGACAAATTGTAAGCACCCGTCAGATTTTAAAAGAGACAGTACGTACTCAGGTAGTCGCGCGCGAATAAATGATCCAGTAGAAATTCGCATACTGCATGGATCTGCACTGAAAGAAATTTAAACTGAGCATAAACAGTCAGGAGAGGTATGAATAGATTTACAGTCCAGTCCTCTCATAGCGTCCAGTATCGTTCGAGGTGGTTGGGCGCAGAGAACCCTCACGTTTAACGTCACTTCTGGAAATGGACTCGTCCACTGACGGAAGCTTGGCGGAAATCTGGAGAGCCATTGGGTCGAAAATTCCAAGCAAGATGTAAGGATACCCGCAGTTTATACTGGCTTTATACGCATGATAATCGAACATATTAATGGATACTATACGAATGGGCATAGAGGACAAGAAGAGAGGCTTACCGGAGGCACTGCCCATCCGGCGGAGCGCGGGAATGCTGTGTCCAGTATGTATTTATATTAACCTCCATCGGTGGACAACAGCAATGAGCCTGTACACATCCTTTGAAATTTGATGTTTAAATGACGACTTTTTTTTTTGAGAAGAATGTACGAAAGGCGACAGACATATGCACACACATTTAAATTACGAAAGGCGGCACATTGAGAGCAAAAGCACGAGACATGATCTCCTCTCCGGAAAAAGAGGGCGCGCGATGTATGAAAGGCGATATCCACACACATTACGAAAGGCGGCACATTGAGAGCAAAAACACAAGACATGATCTCCTCTCCGGAAAAAGAGGACGCGCGGTTGACGCGCGATGTATGAAAGGCGAGATCCACACACATTACGAAAGGCAGCACATCATGATCGAGAGCAAAAAACACGACACATGATCTCCTCTCCGGAAAAAGAGGACGCGCGGTTGACGCGCGATGTATGAAAGGCGATATCCACACACATTACGAAAGGCGGCACATTGAGAGCAAAAACATGACACATGATCTCCTCTCCGGAAAAGAGGATGCATGAAAGGTGACAGACACTCACATTACGAAAGGCGGCACATTGAGAGCAAAAACACGACACATGATCTCCTCTCCTGAAAAAGAGGGCGCGATGTATGAAAGGCGATATCCACACACAGGCGAGAGCTACGCGGTTCGATTTCAGATCAAAATCAATCAACGCGGTTCGCTTGCAGAGATCGCTGACATCATACCCCCTATCTGCGTGCACACCAACTACCCCAGACGCCTAGACGCGTCCCCGACAGTCCCCGGCCGAGAAATAAATGCGTATAAAAGACTCCTGGTGCCCAGCGCGCCTGCTGGCATCCTGTGACACACTGTTCGCACCCACTGTATGCAGGAATGCCGGCAAGCTTGCGACTTCATCTCGTCTTGAGGTCGCCTTAGTCTCTCCTAGACAGACGCTTCAACAGATCTAACTCGTACCTCACTTGTTTAAAGGTCGCCACGGCCCTGTGTACATATATTTATTTCAGTTAACGCAAAGTACCACGGGCAATTTCTCTGGCCTTTTTCAGTGCGTACCCCCAAGAAAAACACTGTCCAGGTTCATCTCTCGTGGTACTTCTCAGATCGAGGAAATGGGTGAGGTATGCTCTTCTCCTCCACATCCTCCGCTGGTAGACTCGTTACCAGTCTGTAACCAGTATCCAAAAAATGTGGCAAGCACTTTTGTGGTTACAGACTGGTACATCTCGTTGACGTGCATTGGGCTGTCCCCGGAGTTTGAAATTTTAGCAGATGCCGCGATCGGCCGGCTGAGGAGCCATCAAACCCGATCATTTCTGGTCGAAAGCTGATAGCTGTTTCCACTCTTCCAAGCCGTAAAAAAAATTAAATGAGGAGACAGATGTAAGCAGTTTTAGGGTCATATTACTCCCAGGTACTTTAAGTATATTCATACCTAAACTGCATCCCAGAACAGAGCCCTCGCCAAATTTTCAAACTCCGCGGACAGCCTGATTACGATCAACGAGTTGTACCAGTCTGTAAACACCGAAGCGCTTGCCGCATTTTTTCGGCAATTGTTTACAGACTGGTTACGAGTCTACTCCGCTGGTCGTTTAACTAGTACAGGTCCGCAATCAGATTTTCATCGCTCATTTTTTTGACTTGACTTTCCCCAGAAATACATTGATGCACACCATTACGAGAGGCACTGAGCGCTTTCTGCGCCTCAAGAGCAAAACGCGCGCCCTTTACGCGCGCTACACCATAGCTACCCCATTTGCGCTAGGTTTTAATTCATTGAATGACGGGCTTCACAAAGATCTGCAGTTTATGGCTTTGACGAAATTCATCTGTTGTTGCGCGGTGACTGCTATAGATATTTGCTCTCATCTAGGGCTCAAAAGGCTTTCCCGGGCTGCCACAAATCAGGTTAATGAGCATCTGACGGAAGGCAGGTTTCGTCCGCCATTTCAGCCTCCACTACTGTAATAACACAGTCCCTCTCGAACCTAGGATGCTATTCAAATATTCCGGGTCACTCCTCGTAGACGCACTTATCTTTCACCTCGGTATTTGCAGATGCAAAACCTGGCTGAACATGCTACGCGACACTTGTAAGTTTCTCCGTCATTTCTGGGCCAAATTCTTCCATGTGAAATTGGTAGCCCTCCAACAGAAGTTCGTCTCCGAACACCGTTTGCCTTTCGCTGTGGAAACACGTCGGCGGCTTTATTGAAGCGGCCAAGCCTCTCAACATATAATAATACATCGCGAGTTTCTCCCTCATTTCTGCGCAATTCTGCTTGTCTATATCTCTGCACCCTCCCAGGATGACTACTAGATGTTCTCGCGCATTGTATCTACAGAAATGCGTCGGCTCCGCCACAGTATTTTCTGTCCAAAGGAATTATTTAACCAATAGTATGTTGCGAGTTTTCCTTCATTTATACTACCCAATTTTGTTCGTCTAAATTTTACCGTCATCCTGTTTCATCCCAGAACGATTGCTAAACTTCTGGCGCACCGCGCCTCAGAAACTCGTCGACGACGGCACTGGTGATCAAGGAATGTTCTCAGCATCTAATAATAAATTGTGAGTTTCTTGCTCAATCCAGTCCAAAATTCTACTCGTCTAAGTCTATAGTATGCCCCTCTCCAGGATACCTACTAGATGTTCTCGCCCACTTTCTCCATCGAAAGGCACCGGCGCCGGCGCCCTCTTCGCTGATGGGAATCAGTGCAATCAACATTTTATACAATGCGAGCATGTCGTTCATTTCTGGGCCACTTACCTGCCACCCCAAATGTCTACTTGACGATCCGGCACGCCGTAGTCGCCGAGGGTCAGGATTTATGGGAAATCGAACACATAGAGGTCAATGGTTGCATTTTGGGGCTAATACAGGGGCCATTACAGGCGGCACTCTGCACGCAGTCGACCCAATCTCTACTCCTGTGCCTACTAGTAGACCATCTACTTTTTTCCCTGCACAACTATGAATTTACGCGGATATTTTCGACCGAACCTTTTAGAAAATAGTGGTGGTGAGGTTCAAGACTCGGCCTCAAACACAAGTAATAGGCAATGTCGGAGTGAGAAAAATCCATCTGCTGAGGTTTTTGGTATGCCGAGTTTCCTTTCCATGGAGGGTGCACTTTTCTTCTCAAACGGAAAAAGGAAGCAGTACAAAGTGCCAACCGATTAATTATTTTCAGCTTCAAGTCACCTTGTGCCTTAAAATACAGAAAACGCAACTTATTGTAATTTATTTGCATTTGCACCGGACAATTTTCATACAGCTCACGGTATTCCTGCTACACAAATTATCTTGCGAAGGTGGGGACATCTCTGTGCACGGCGGCGTGGCCAGTGCGCTCCAGGATGCTAAAGACGCTGGGATTTTGTTCCGTGGTCGGAACATCTACTCCTTGGTCTGCAGGTGAATCGATAGGGGGTATGATGTCAGCGATGTCTTGATTGATGTGGTTTTTATTTCAATAGAGTGGGTCCCAAACATGGCAAAAAACGAAAAAGAATTCAAAAAGGAAAGTGAGAGAGAGATTCAAAGGACTCATTGAGGTAGCTCATGTACATGAATTTTAGGATGAAAGACAACAAATTATGATACCGAGCACTACAGAACACAAAGTATTACTGTGGAACCAATAGAATGATGCACAGTGGTATACATTGGTAGCCTATCCCTCGGGCGAGCGGAGCGTCCCGCACCTGCGCCGGCACCCGCCGGCCCAGCAGGCTTGCCTGCAGGACTCCGAGACAACTTGTATCCTGGAGGACGGCGCAACGGCAACTGGGGGGCGCGGTGCAGCCCCCCCTCTCGTCTGCGCTGTGCGCATACCTTGCCGCTGCAACGCCCTACGGCTATGAAGGTGTCGGCGCCACAAGGACGAGCACACACGTGCGCCCGCGTAGCGTGAGGCCTATTCCGACCGCGAGTGCAACCACATCGACCAGGACGGAGACTCCACGGCAGATGAGCTTTATAGTGATGGACGTGCGTGACGACGAGGACGACAAGCAGGAGCAACAGCCTGTATAGTAACCTAAGAAAGGTAAGGATGAGGGGTGCGTCCTTGGTGAGGAGCAGGAGGTGCTCGTCACATCGTCCAAGGAGCCAGAGGCAAGGCCTGTGCACGCGACGAGAAAATGGAGGACGACATTGCCCAGGGGGTGGACAACGCCAAATGAGCCCACCCAACACAGTCGGGGAGCACAAAACGCCCCCACTCAAGACCCAGCCAAAGCCAAAGACGCCGGATTTTTGCAGCGGGTTTTTGTGAGATTTTGGAGGCCAGGAGAGCTATAATAGATTCTCAGAGGTGTGCTGCAACAGCTAGGCAGTAGACGGCCGGAAACTTGTCGAGCACGAAGCGCAGGATGAGGCAGCGTAGAGCAGATAATGTCACGTCACGGTTATCTGCCAGTCACACAGTTATCTGACATTTGACGAGTGTGCTCATTTCTGAACGCTTCATGGTATTATGAAGAGATAGAAGTATCCTATAGTCTTTTTTCGGAGCGCTATATTTTTTACTCCACATGAGAGGCAGTAAAACTACGAAAACGAGGTAAAAGTGGCAGATAACTGGCAGATAATGACCCACTTGATCCAATCATAAACCATTGATGTTGATCTGAAATCGAACCGCGTAGCTCTCGGCTACCGTAGATGTGGCATATCGCCTTTTATACATCGCGCCCTCTTTTTCAGGAGAGGAGATCATGTGTCGTGTTTTCGCTCTCAATGTGCCGCCTTTCGTAATGTGAGTGCCTCTTTTCCGGAGAGGAGATCATGTGTCGTGTTTTTTGCTCTCGATCATGATGTGCCGCCTTTCGTAATGTGTGTGGATATCGCCCTTCATACATCGCGCGTCAACCGCGCGTCCTCTTTTTCCGGAGAGGTAGGTAGGTAGGTATATTCCGACGCGGTCCCATCAGGAAACAGCCGGTGTCCGTACTACATACATTGCGTCAAAATGTATGCTACGGGTACCCTCAGTCTTCCGCCGGTTGATCACCTGAGCTACCCCCCATTTCGGAAATCCCATCCTGCAATAGTCTCTCTTGACAGACGCTTCAGTAGTTCTAACTCGTTCCTCGTAATCCTGCAAGTCAAGAAAAAAATAAGCTTGAGGCGGTCATAACAAGATCCGAGAGAGTCCCCAGGGTAGTTAGGCCTCGGACATCAAGCACGATAAAAGACGGTGTGTTTTTATTCCAGTGTACCTCAAAAGTATACTTGGCAAGGCGTTTAGTAACGTCGAAGTTCCGGCATAATGCCAAAGAATGAAGGAAGGCATCAGCCGAGACCGCCTCGCGAGGAAAATTAGGCATTAGTTGGAGCACATCGCGCAAAAACGAAGCGCGGAGCTGAACAAGCTCTGAGTTTCCTCGGCATCCAATTAGGGCATGGCCTTCGCTCTCCACGCCTCGCCTGCAAAATCGGCACAATCTCCATTCCTGTGGAGTTCGTTCACGATAGCGTTTGTCATACCGGAGGATTTCGATCCCCAGTGTGTGGCAAGAGAGGTAGAGGCGGGTGAGCGCCTTTCGATGGGCTGGCACGGGCACGGGCAGGTACTGGCGCAACTTCAGTGCAGTCTCCGCGAAGTCCCCCTCTTTAGTACGCTCCACTCGGCCCTGGATCAACAGCAGCCGCTTAGCGTACTCTCGAGTTAGGTCCGACAAGGACTGCTTGCAAGCGCTGGTGACGTCTTTTCGAACGTCGATGATGTCGTCGCCAGTGAAATTCCCCACGGGGAGTATAACCGGGATTGGAAGCGACGCCAGCACAATACGCAGGTCGGAGATCCAACAAGGAAAGCCCAAATGAGCAAGAGATAGGCTGTCGAGAAATGCCATATGGGCGAAATGGGTGGGCGGCAGATTGATGAGGTAAATGAGATACCCCAACGCAAGAATGGAACGCCGGTATTTGAGCGGAAAGACACCTGTCTCGGTGAATAAAATAGATAGGATGGAGTGGTCGTGGATCCCGAGCAGGCGCCTGATGAATTCATGCTGGACATCCGTCAATGTCTTCAGATTGTCCGCATGGGTATCCAAACAGATCTCGCATCCGAATGTAAGGTGCGGGTCGACACGCGCCATGTACAAATGAATGCCCTCCTGAGGGGGTAGGCAGCCAATTCTGGCCTTAGCTGCGAAGGTTCCATTCACCACATTCCTAGGGCTGCCGCCCGTTGCCGTGGTCACGGTTCCACGGCACCCGTGGCACGGGTACCCGTCCCGTGCCGTCGAGGATTTTTCCCTTCGTAAAACGGCCCGTAAAACACGGCCGTCACGGCCGTGGAACGGCTTTGCGCTATTCTACCTCAGATAAGCGAACAACTGAAGTACCGGAATTTGCCGCGAACTGATGGCGGAGTTTGAATAATGAAACATGTTCAAAACTATGTTTCCGACTATATACTGGCCATAGTTTCGACTCTGAAGCAGGTAAACACCTACAGATAGTGAAAGGTTGCAGAAGGGACCCTCAGGATAATATATATACAAGGCATAGTGCATGTATATTTTCAACATGCCGTCGACCCGTTACGGCCGTGCCGTTGCCCGTGCCGTGCCGTCAGGAGTTTTTTAGGGCAGTCCACGGCCGTTTTTCCACGGGCCGTTGCCGTGAATCCACGGGTGGCAGCCCTACACATTCCTAGCTTTGGACGCTTTTTTGAGATAATGTTCAGTAAAAATGTCACGTTCCAGCGACGTGAAGATAACCCCGACAAACTTGTAGAGCTTTACAAGCTCAATCACGCTGCCTCCCACGAACAGACCAGGAATTACGCGAGGCAGTTCCCCGAATATCATCCACTTGGTTTTGCTTGCGCTGATGACCATGAAATTGACTCGACACCAACCGAAAAACAGGTTGATTTTACACTGCAGTCCCGCGTGCGTTGTGGAGAATAATGCAACATCGTCTGCCTGCTCCAGATGGGAGATAGGCGTGCCGTTAAGCTTGATGTCGTCGCAATCCGGGCCAAAGACATCAGCCAAGTCTGCGAAGTAAATGTTCCACAGAGTTGGTGAAGCTGAATCACCCGTTAACACGCCAATCAGGGACTTGAAGGCGTCTGCGAGATCATCTCCTTGTTTGACGACATACGACATTCGCGCGTACACCATTCGGAGCCAATCAAATAGCGGCCCCGTTACCCCGGCAGCGAACAGCTTCATCCATAGCGTGGGCAAGTCGGTGGATGGGAACGCATTGGTCAAGTCAATGAAGGTGACATACAGGGGCTTCCCTCCCGAACGTGCTCTGTCGATGGCGCATCGCAGGATGAAACTATTATTGTGAGTCCTGTATCTTTCACAGATAGTGATGTTCTTGGTTTGGTTTGAAACCAAGAAACCAGCAAACCAAAACCATGGTTTGTTGAAACCAAACCAAACCAAGGTCATGGTTTGATGCTGGTTTTGGTTTTGGTTTGAAGCCTGTGAAACCAAAACCAATGGTTTGAACCATGGTTTCCAGCTTATGAAATTTCCCGGTGCTATTCGGACTAAACCAGGTATTCTATTCATTCTTCCCACCAAAGATACGTATACCTGCTCAAATTTCATATGCCGAAGCACTCTGGTATTTTGCGCAAGTTGAGCCGCAGAATTAATTGATGCATCTGATGTCGGTTGATCGGCTTGCGGCTCCGAACCTCGGCCAACCACGAACATGACCTGCAAATGAGAAGCAACCAGGCTGTAGAGTTGCGAGATAAAAATTCTAGCCACACCCAGTCAAAAATCCTTTGCAATGTGGGCCTGGATCTCTTGATGGCAGAAAGGTGGGCAAACCATGGTTTAAACCAAAACCAAACCAAACCAAACCGTGCTCCATGGTTTTGGTTTTGGTTTGAGGATTCTGGAACCAAAACCAGCTGCAACCAAACCAAAACCATGGTTTGGAAACCAAACCAAAACCAGAACATCACTATTCACGGAATCCGTTCTGAGAAGCGGGCAGGAAATCCGCTTTTTCAGCCCATTCCCGAATGCGCATGTCGATCAGGAGTGTTAGGACTTTGAGTAAGCAGCATTCCAAACCAATGAGGCGATAGCTATCGGGGTCCGAAGCGGTTTTCCCCAATTTCAAGATACCGACGAGGATGATGGTGAGCCAATTCTGGGGAGCGTCCGTTTTAGCTATGCAGAAATTGAATAGCCTGACCAAAACTTCATTAGGGATAGACGCAATCTTCTGGTAGGAAGTGCGATCAATGCCACGTGCGCTCTTAGAGCTTCTGTTCGCCAATTTCTTCTTTATTTTCTCGATTTCGGGAACTGCGAAGGGGCGGGAGAAGAACTGCTCTGGCGTAGACCGAGTCGGTGGTGTGAGTGGGGATAGAGGCGGACATGATATCACGAAGATATTTCAGGTCGGCATCAAAGTGCGTGGGCATGACAGCGGGAGGGTTCAGACGCGTAAAGAAGATGTCGCGCAGTTGGTCTGCGGTAACTTGAGCGTCTCGCGGCTTAGGATCCGTAAAACCCCGGATGATTTCCCAGTGTTCTCGTTCGTTATCTGCATTGAGGAGCCTGTTGAGATTGAACTCCTGGAGCTCTCGCAATCTGTCAGAACTGTATCAGCAACGTCGCCCATTGTAGCATGCTAAACACACTTGAAGCGACTCCTATGTGCATCAGGTTTCTCGACGATGGCGAGCTCCTTTGCGCTGGTTTTCGTAACGACTTTCGCCTTCGGCGGATCTTCAGCAGGTAGCGTGGTGGAGACCTTGGTCAGAGGATATGTAGCGCTAAATGCTTCGGCCTCGACACTGCTGAAGTCAGATAGCAGCGGGAGTTCATATATGGGTCTGTTGAGAGAGGATATGGCTTCAGTAGCGAGTTTGTGGGCAGCCAAGTAGGCATCTTTGGAAGTATCCGCAGGTGTCAGCCACGTGAAAGTAATCGCAGCTTTCCTTCCTTTAATGATCTGCGCAATGATCTCCAGTAAGTCGCCGTTCGCGCAAGCCCATCCCCGCATATAATTAGAGCCAGCCCAATAACAAATGGACCGGATCGCATGCTTGGATGCTGTGAATACAGCTACGGCGTGGCCAATTGGGATCGTTATAAGCACGTAGATAATCCCCATGAGGACAGCCCTTCCGTCATTTTGGGCGCCAGGAATACGGAGCCCGCAATTATGACGACCCCCAACGCCGCGGAAGGCCCCAAATGAGGAGCGAGCGTCTATCCGACCAGCATTTCGACAAGTACTGACGAGGTGAACCCTGGTGTGGGGACCAGGCATGTCGCAAACATGGCCGTAGAGTGCTGTGGTCGCCTTCTCAGGGGATATGGCAGAGGCGACTGTTTCAAGAGCCAGTAGATCACACTCGGTGAGAATCTGCTGGACGGGTGCGCGCACTTGCCGGGCTAGAATTGGAGGAGGGACATGGAGATCAAGTTTGGGCAACCTGAGTCTCAACGCTAAGAAGGAATGGTCGGACCAATCTTCCCTGTAACAAATTCTGAGCGATCCGGCTGGGACCATAGACAAGAAGTCCTGGGAGAGTAGCACGTAGTCGATTACCGACTGTCCATTCGCTTGGAAGGAGGTGAAAGCCCCGGGAGAGTCATACTCAATGTACGTTCCGTTCAGAATCTCCAAGTGATTATCACGACAGAGATCGAGCAACCATTCACCGCGCTTGTTTGGTCCCTCGTTATCAGAAGATAAGCGAATGATTTGTGAGCCTGGGTGGGTTTCCTGCCCAGTGCGGCCGTTTATGTCTCCTAACACAGCAACAGGCTTCAATCTGTTTGCTGCGCAAAGTGATGTGGCTTGCGCGACACGCGTCGTGGGAGGTTCGTCCGACCAAGTGCGCCAATCAGATCCAACGGGGAGGATGTAAGCGGCAATAAGGAAGAGGCCATCCATTTCAAGGACGATCAAATCAGGCGCAGACAGTTCCTTTTTGAAACTGTAAGGAATCACCGACTTCATGACAATTGCCACCCCGCCGTAGGATCGTCGCAAACCTCTCCTGCTCGGCCGGGATTGTGCAGTAATGATGTATCCGGTCGGGAGCGGCAGTGTGTGCTCCTGCTCAGGGCGCATCCAGGATTCTTGGAATATAACAATGTCATTGGAACGAATGAGCTCAATGATATGGGGTTGAGAAATTTTGATGGCAAGATTGCCTTTTATATTCCACGCGACGATGCGCAGACTAATAGTACAAAGTAGAAAAATGAGTCCATGAGCTATGATGTGTACAAGTCCTTCTACCCTCGTCTGCTGAGGAGCGCCTGCAAAGATGTCCAGGAACGTCTGGGCATTGCTGGAATTCACATCGGCAAACGAAGCATGGACGCCTTGCGCGGCTGGGTAGCGCTGTACCAGGCCTACGAAGGTTGTTGCTTTATCGCGAGTTCTGAAGCGCATGCTGAGCATGTCCTGGCGCGACCTCAAAGGCTGGACAGATTTGATGTCGCTCGCCATGAGATCAATATTGCGGGAGTTCGGGTTCTCGTTTCTGGCCATGTGGAGGACGTACTCGACGGCTGCTCGACCCATCTGCTGCCAGCTGTGCTCGCCGCGCTCCCACAGGCCCATATATAACGTCGGACGAACTACCGCCGCCATCCGTTCGGGCACGCTTGTTGGGGTACGAGTTCGCACTATGGGAATTGGCAGACGACGTGGGAACCGCAATGGAGGAAGTGGCCGGAGCAACACCGCCAGCGCCAGGCGTGGAAAACGATCCGAGGCCAGATTGGGCAGGGGCGGTGTGAATGATGGGGGGAGCGCGGAACGCGTCATGGCGAGCAGTGGCCTTGAGCAAAGCCACCTCCTCGCGCAGTGCTGCCATTTCCGTGGGCGTATTCCGCAACGTATTCCAAGCATCAACGGGGGTCATGGTGTCGAACAACTCCTGGATCGCATTGCGATTCTCCATCACCGTCTCGCGGAGTGTCGTAAAGAGAGGATATACAAGATGGCACACTGATGGGAGCCACACATAAGTTTGATGCGAGGCACATTTACAGTAATGTGCCTCACTTGCTTATTAAATCCAGAGAAATTTACATCCGCCTTTCCTTCATTTGCGGAAGGGGACCAGCCATTCAATGCCCCTCCCCTCCCTCGCTGCGCTCGGGGGGTCCCCCGAGCCGGGGCATTTCAGGCTGGCACACTAAAGCCTCGTTCCGCGGAAATATCTGTCCCGAAAGGGACAGATATTTTACCTAACCTCTAACCTCCTAACCTGAACCCGAACCTCTAACCCGAACCTCTAACCCGAACCCTAACCAGTGGATACCCGCAGTTAGGGCGCGCTGCGCTTGCCCTAACTGCTCGAAAGTGGTATTTCAAAGTTAATACAGAGCTATTCAACTTAAACTGAGGCGTGGGAATGTGCCTCATCTGACATAAATTGCCATCATGTGCGCCTTCTCAGCCGAATGTGCCTCGCATCAAATTTATGTGTGTGTGCCATCTCGTTGGTCCTCTCGTAAAGAGGGGATCGGAGGAGAGCGAAAAGGGAGGCTGCGCAGGCATACACTGACGGGTGAGCTCATTAGCGTCTTTGACAAGGGCCATGGTGTCTTTGCGCAAGGTGGTGATAGAGCGTTCGAGGTTGACAGTATATTCGACCCCTTTCGACTCATTCTCGGTGATTCTGGCACGAAATTTCGCGGCACTGTCGTTAGCGACAGGCGCAATAAAGCCGACGTGATTGTAATTGGAAAGGTCATGGCTGGTGAAATGGTCGGGAAGAACGTCCTTGACGGGACCCTTGCCCTTCTCTTTCCTGCTATCAAAGCTCTTTTCAGTCTGATTTCTGAGAGAGCGGGCCGTTGATGCCACAGCGGCCAGGGTAGAGGGGGGCAGCGGTAGGGAGAACACGGGGGGAGGGGGTGGACTGTCGACACTGTCTAGAAATCTGTCGAGGTCGAATGCCTCGTCCGCATCTATTAGGGCCGCAGATGAAGCAGGGGCCCCCGCAGGCCCATGAGTACCGGTCGGACTAGAGTCAAATGGTGCATCAGAGTGTGATACTGCCGCTCGTCAAGACTGCAACGTACTCGGAGTTTCCTTCGACCCCGGTATTAGACGTAGCAGAGGTTCCAGTGGACACGGTACCCGTGGACGAGGGCAGGCTAAGATCAAGATGCTCAGGTCAGAACTGGAATAATCCAGTGCCTCATGGTTTCATTGCAACAACGTACGCAGGGTTCGTAGCACTCGTGCCGGCTGCATTCCTACGGCGCAGATGGGGAAACAGTGTCATAGACACAGTATTTTTATTGGTAGCCTTCTCAGCTTGAAGCGAGTTGGAAGGCAAGGAGGTTGCTGCAGTTGTGACTACAGAGGCAGCAGAGTCAACGGGAGTCGACGGAGCGGTGGGGGATTCTTCTGCAGTCATGATGAGACGAACAATATGAAGTGCCTCAGCTGCTTAAATATGAAGGATAACAAGGCGACCACCATTTGAAAATCTTCGCTCCAAGTATTGCAGATGGAAGTGGAGCTTGGAGATTTGACGCGCCCTGAAATATGGGCGAATATTTTAGCCGCCATCACCAGCGCTTGCAAGCAGTCCTTGTCGGACCTAACTCGAGAGTACGCAGATCTTCGCTCCAAGTATCGCAGATGGAAGTGGAGCTTGGAGATTTGACGCACCCTGAAATACGGGCGAATATTTTAGCCGCAGAAGGCGCTCTCATAGGCTCCTACCCCATGAGCAGAGGAGTAAGGGGTCAGGATCGAGGAGAACGCGTCCATCTTCGTTGCGTCGGTGTCGCACACAAATCGGATATTTCCGTGTGCTACAACAGCTCAAAACACTTTTTGGCGCACAAACGTCATCTTCGGAAACGTCATTTTTGGACCACAAGACTTCGGATATTCGAAAGTCCGAAGAGGATATCTGAGACATACAGCCCCAAGACTCCGCAGACTGCCCGGTACCGCCCGAGAGGTAGGTAGCAGAGTGACAGGAACAGCCGCGCACGACTGAAAAAGACTGGGATGCGCATCGGCGTAGTGAGCAGCGATGATCAGTTGTGATTAATGCCATATTAATGGGTCCATCTCGTAGGCGCAATGAGAGGAATGACAGCGGGTCTGTGGGCATGAAAGGACGATCCCTCATCGGCTTAAGCTCCTGGGAAAGGTAGCGTACACCTTTTGCTGAGGTCGGTTCCACTTCTATATGCTCCAGGGCTTAGTCTCCCCGAGGCAGAGTAGATACTCACCCGAACCTTTGTGCCTCAGGATATTCCTATCTGACGTCTGCTTTTTCCCGGGCCTGTCTTAACGGTTGGTCATTTTCAAACTCCGCTTTCATCACGTGTGGTTGACATTTGTCCCATTAACGCGTCAATTCGACGCGTTGGCACACCGTATTCGCGCGTCAAATGAGCAAGAGAAGACGATATACAACATATTTAGTGGCTATAGTGCATCTGGGATCAATCGGGATTTTTACAGATCAATTTGAAGCGGTACTCAGAAAAATCAAAGTAATCAATAAAATAATTGTCCTAAGAGCCTCAAGACGGTCTAGCAGGAAGGATCCACCATAAATACGATAGTTATTCGCCGGAAACGTTCGTAGAGATATTCTTTGCTGTTTGGTGCACGTACTACCTGCTTTTGAGCTATTTGGAGAACAGAGTACGCCCCAGAGAACCATTAGAAAACATAGGACCCAAATTTTGGAGTCCAAAGCCATCAGGACTTGTTTTTTGTAAATTAGTGTTGCCGCGGCTCGGCTCGGCTCCGGCTAGCCGACTGAGCCGAGCCTAAATTAGCCGAGTCTAGCCGGCTGACCGGCTAACGGCTCCGAATGGCTTGGCTCCGGCTCAAGCCGGCTTTGTGACAGCTCGAGCCGTGGCTTCGAATGGCTCACACCAGCCAACGCGGTCCTTTCGTCTCCAACATATTCTCTATACCGTCACGAGGCCTCTGCGAGCTCTACACCATCTACCATGGCTCTCGGCCAACGAGGGCGGCGATGCGCAAGGGCAAGACGCGCGGGAGGGTCGACGCCGTGTTTGGGGATACGGCGGCCAAAGTGTTAGTTTTATTCTGCTCGTCTCCTTCTAAACGCACTAACACGTCTCCAGCGCCAGCCCCCTACGAAGCATTTACAGTCCGCGCCCTGCCGACCACACCAACGCTCGAGGTGCGTTGTCCTTGTTTGTTGGCCAATTGCGTTTATTTATTGGTTTCCAGGCTCCTTTCAGCACTGAGTAGCAGCAGGGCTCCGTGCGCTCAAATCTTCAGGGATCCGTACGGGGGCAAGCGCCCGACACGCAGATGCAGATGCACCTCCCCGGTGAGCCGGACTGCACGTTCGAGCTGGTGGAGGTGCCGAGTGTGCGGGGGATAAGAGGTTCGTGGTTTTGCTTCGCACAAAACCATCACTAACATATACATGTTCGCCCCAGATCTGCCCCCGCCCCCGCAGACACACACCACGACTTCCCGCTGCGCTCCACCTCCTTCGGCGTGGGCCCCGCGCTTTCCGCGCAATCGCAGCTTCCTCCGCACCAACAGCAGATCCCAGCGCAGCCTCAACGCCGGCACGCAGCTCCTCGGCGCGAGCAACCCGTACGCGCAGCTGCACCGCGCGGAGCGCTACGAGTAGCCGTAGCACTCGCAGCGCAGCGCGTCCGCCATGGGGGGTCTACTCTGGCGCTGCTCCGCGCTCTGAGACGCCCACCACCGTGCAGCAGCGCCCCGTGCCGTTCCAGCGCAGCGGGCAGATGCTGCAGACCGCGCCGCCGCTGCTGCTGGCACCGGCCTCGTATTCGCGCGCGACGGCAAAGAGTGTGACGCCGCTGCCGACGTTCTCGAGGGCGGGGACGCCTACGCCTACGTTGTTGGCTCCGCTCAATGCGAATGCCACCGCCAACGCGTCGTCGTCGGGCTCCATCGCGACGCCTGTCAAACATTCGCGGCTGCCATCTCGGAGGACGGCAAGGGGAAGACTCGGGCGAAGGGCATCCATGAGGACGCGAAGGGCGACGGTAAGGACACCATTGACGAATATCTTTTCAGTTCTAATTCCCTTTTCAGGCGTCTTAAATCTCCTTGACGCTGCGACCAATGATCTCGCGCAGCTCATCACCCACTTTAACCTCGATGCAACGCCCGGCACTCGATCGCCTGCCGCCAAAGTCCACCTCGTCCCGCGCAAAGAGTGGGAGGAGAACCCCAGCAAGTCCAAGACGCTCTGTTACAGCACAGAATCCATCAGCTCGCTGCGTCCATACCGCAAAGCCGGCTGTTCCTTCGCCCACGGCGTTCAAGCGCATGCACCGGCGCACTACGATGCCGACCCCCGAAGCCGCCTGTCTCTGTCGTCACCACCGGCGCGGCGTCTCCCCCGCTAACGTCCGATGAGCGTATGGACGCGCGCGCACCGTCGTCACTTGCGTTCAGCTCGCGCTTCTCGTCGGGCTCGGCGGACGGGGACGACAAGCTGCATGCGCGCGGGCTGCCAGCCGTCTTCAAGCACGGCCACGCCGCAATCGCTCGTCTCTTCTTCCAGACGTGTCGCCTTCGCCACGTAGCACGGGAGCGACACCATGCCGCTTGCGCGCGACGCCAAGCGTGTTTTCGGCATGGGCGGGACAATGGGCGGCTCCGATGCGTCGGCGTATGCCCCAAGTGAGTTGGACGCGTCGGATCCGGACTCAAAGAGTTGCAAGTGCTCCTAACTGCTTCGCGCGCGCAGTCCCCTGTCGATGACACGTTGTCGTTCCGCCCGCCGGTTGACCAGGTGCCATCTTCCTGTCTGCTCCCGCTTGCCCCGCTCCCAGTTTCGCCGTTGACGGTCCCGCAGCTGCAGCTGCCCGTGTTCAGCATGCAGCCTATGTTCAGCGTGCAGCTCATGCACGACACGCAGAATGGGGATCTCGATGAGGGTGCGATGTCATCGGAAGAGGACAGATTTTTGTTTTTGTTTCTTAACAGCTTCGGGGAATACGCAGCGCTAGCGTGCTCAGCATGCACGACGCACTGCTCATCGTTGCGCATCGCGTGCGCCTCATGGTGCAGAAGTGCGCGCTCAACACCTCTGCCATGCTCGCCCCGAACCCCGCTGCGGACGCCATCACCCCCGTCCTCCACAATCATCCATACCTGAGCTACAACAGCCCCGCGGCTTGCGTGCTCTCCGGCCCCGTCGTGCAGCTACACGCGCTCGAGATGCAGCTCGACAGCGGCGCCGGCGACGTGCGCCGTAAGAGCGCGCGGTGTTGCCATGCCGTTCGGGTATCACAGCGCCACGACGACTTTGTTTAGTGTGTACTTTCCGTGCTGCAAGTGTATTTATGAGCTACTAGTCTTGCTACCCCTTGTACAAATCCGTTTGCAACTCTGAAATGCCAGATTTGCAAAATACTCAATGAGCCGCGGCTCGAGCCGGAGCTGAGCCGGAAGCCGAAGAAGCCAGCCGTCTATTAATGGCTCGGCTCGGCTAAATTAAGTGATGGCTCCGGAGCCATCAGAAGCCGAGCTGAGCCGAGCTGAGCCGAGCCGTGGCAACACTATTGTAAATTATGGGTGCATATATTAGCCCGTAGTCCGATTACTGAGTGGAAGCAGGCCAAATCGTTCTGAAAACAAGATTGGGCAATTTCGGACCTTTAAGGAGGTTTCGGAGGACAGGGTTTTGGCCCACATGTTGACACATGTTGTATATGTGCTCATGCAAGAGATTAAGGCCCTCACAAATGTATTCATAGAGAACCCGAGGAAACATCTTTGAGCAAATTTAAAACCCCGCTAAGAGGGGAAATCGAGCGGAGTTTGAAAACAACCAACTGTTAAGGGTCACGCGTCAAAAAGCAGACGTCAGATAGAGATCTTGAGGTACGAAAGTTGAAACTATCTACTCTGCCTCAGGGAGACTACCAGGGCTACGCATGGCGCTCTTCCAGACCAC
This sequence comes from Mycena rebaudengoi, assembly GCA_029282285.1. Taxonomy (NCBI): domain Eukaryota; kingdom Fungi; phylum Basidiomycota; class Agaricomycetes; order Agaricales; family Mycenaceae; genus Mycena; species Mycena rebaudengoi. The sequence continues at coordinate 22,159 of JARJCX010000230.1, forward strand.
TTTGACTTTTTGTACATCGCAGTGTGAGGGTTTTGTCTCCCGCTTCCGGTCGGATCCCGCCTGCCTTTAGGTAAAATGCACATGTCATCCGAGTCGTTCGTCGGTGGCGTCAGTTGCGCGGGGAGCTCGGCGGTCAGTGTAGACTAAGAATCTCAGTAGTAAGATGAAAACATAGCAAAATAGATCATGTCGTGTTTTTTGCTCTCAATCATGATGTGCCGCCTTTCGTAATGTGTGTGGATACTATAATTGGCCCAGATGTGATAATGTGACTAGAAGTGATAATTCACTGATGCTTGCCGTAATTCTTACTCCTATGCTCTGAGAAAAAAGAATGACATGCAAGGATGTATTCTCGAAGGTCTGGTAAACTTCTTTGAGTCTTGGAGCCAACTAGGCGGACAGAAAAAAATGAAAACCTGTATTTTTGATGCGATCAAAACACCGCCAAAAAGCGTTATCACTTCTAGGTCTGATCCTCGGGGACCTCATAACTTCGTCGAAAAGCATCCAAAAATTATGGCACTCAGGAATACTACTTTTCATATGTCTATGAACCCATGAACAAATACCGAGAGGTAACGGCCCAGCGGACAGGACGAAAATAGAGCCATCAAAAGTCATTATCACTTCAGGGTCTAAGATAGTATCGCCTTTCATACATCGCGCGTCAACCGCGCGTCCTCTTTTTCCGGAGAGGAGATCATGTGTCGTGTTTTTTGCTCATAGACTCAACCTGCAGCACACATGGACAGGTTGAGTCTATGTGTGCAGGAGCAGAGATAAGACGCGTCGCGTTGATGTTGCGTGTTCAGACCTCAATGGATTTTGGTAGACTTGTAACCAGTCTGTAACCAAATACCGAAAAAATGTGGCAAGCACTTCGGTGGTTACAGACTGGTACAACTCGTTGGCAGCAATTGAGCTGTCCGCGGAGTTTAAATTTTGGCAGCTTCCCGATTTTGGGGAGGGAGGTCATCATGTGTGTTGATCTCCGCCCTTGCTTAATTTAAATGAGTGTCACTGGCATCAGTGGCATGAGTCAAGATATAAAGGATATTTGCAGGTTCGCTGCTGTCAGTAGTGAGTAAGTGTGTAGATCTCCCATCAAATCTAGCTCCATTTGTTTCCCGCCCTCTTTCGACCGCCCAGCCGTTGGCGTTCACCGTACACACTTATCTGGAATAGCCGGGACCCGGCTATGACTCCGCTACACCGGAAATATTTTCATTGCGAATGGCAGAAGCCCTTCTATACCACAAAAAATTTATTTGTCTTCTTTTTTTAACCATAGGTGCAACATAGACGCAATAAATATATGGGAACACCCCTTATTGCAGAGTTCCCTGGTATTCCATTTGAGGTGTAAAAATATTGAAGAAACTCATTCCCATTGTGCTTTAGAACGACTTGAAATCACACCCAGGAAATTCTAAAAAAAGATGTCCTCCTTGTTTGAGACAATTTAAATAGTCATATATATAATGTATCTGTGGTGCTAGAAATTCTCAATGGGAAAGTGGGCAAGTTTAGTCAATTTATCATCACTACACTGACCTTCGGGGATTTTTTTGGGAAAAAAACAAGAAAAAAACAAAGAAAAAAACCATGGATTCCAGTTGGATTCCAGTTAACTTCTATGATCCTCTCTCCATCGATACTCTACTGGCCTTGCGCAACACATATTGAGACTGGCTGTTGTTCTCTGCTGCCCGCCGACGGCACCTGTCGTTTATGCTTTCCGAAGTGATCGGAGATCTACACACTTACTACGCACTCCGCTGCTGTTGTCCACCGATGGAGGTTAATATAAGTAGATGGACACACAGCCTTTCCCGCGCTTCGGACGGGCAGTGCCTTCGGTAAAAGTCTCTTCTGGCCCTCTACTGTGCCCACTCGTATAGCCTCCATTAGTATGCTAGGTTAAAAGCCAGGCGGATCCGGTATAAACTGCAGGTATCCTTTCACCTTCATTTTCGGCGCTTGGACAATTCGATCCAATGACTCTTCAGATTTCCGCCAAGCTTCTGTTGGACGAGTCCATTTCTGGAAGTCATGACCGCGACGTTAAACGCGAGGGTTCTCTGCGCCCAACCACCTCGAACGATACTGGACGCTATGAGAGGACTGGACTGTAAATCTATTCATACCTCTCCTGACTGTTTATGCTCAGTTTAAACTTCTTTCAGTGCAGATCCATGCAGTATGCGAATTTCTACTGGATCATTTATTCGCTCGCGACTACCTGAGTATGTACTGTATCTTTTAAAATCTGACGGGTGCTTACAATTTGTCCAGGCCTGCATACCTTCCTTTGCATTGGTCGGCTCATATTCACCCCGAAGGACAACTTTATTTTTGTCGCGATGGCCCATTCCGCGTCGTAACGGAAGCATATATCTACCGTCCGGATGTTCTCGACAAAGCTGTCCGTTGGATCCAAAAAATCGAAGACCGCATTGCCGACAAAAGGATCGCAATTTCTAATCGAACTGAGCTCTTCATTAAAATAGAGGATGAAGATTGTGCCTATTATCTCGTTGACCACACCACCAACGCACAATTTTGGCTCGAAGACATAGAAACAGAAACCAATGACCTCGGCCTCCCCTCAGTCGTTTCAACGTCTCACTTCAGTCAGTTGCGCTATTACTCGATTCCTGGGCGTCCACTAAATTTACATCATCCTGGTAGGCATCATTTGCGAGGAATTGTACTGGAGCCACGTCGAGCGCTTCCCTATGCACTTCGGCGGTCTATCACTCGAGACGTTGGACTCCCTCGTCTGTGTCTTCACGCACGCCATTTGCGGTGATACATCACATACTCCATGATTGTCAGTCATCTCATTTCTCGGTCAGATCAAATGACGTCGACTTCCCGCGTATCGACCTTCCCTTACTCAAAAGAGGAATGTGAGGGGTTTGTGAGTCTTCTCAAGAATTCCAGAGGTTCGTTTATCTATTTCCGCAAGCGTGTTTAAGCTCATTTGCGGGTGGTATTAGACCACATCTCCGATGGCAATGTTGCCTGCATTGTCGGTAGGTTGCTTGACCGCGATATGGGTGATCCGTACTTATCATACTCATTTTAGCCCGGTTATGGAGCTCAGTCAGTGAGTACAGCTCGGTTCCACGATGAATAGCCACCTGACATATAGTAGCGCGCAACAGATACTTGACCCACTTCGGCCAAGAGTATTCCCGATTGTCCAGAGATCAGACCATTCTTTACGGCCCAGAAATAAGCCACCAATGGGTTTCGACGGTCGCATCTCGGTTATCTTTCAAGACCTCTGACAAATATCTGGTCCGATTGAACGATGTTTTCGTTGATCGCTTGGTGTATGCGGAACAATGGAAAGCCATGGTCACCGACTGCTTGCGGGATTGGGAAGGAGCATCGCACAGAGTGAGAGAGTTCCGGAACTTCTTCATCATCATTCCTCATGCACATTCTATAGGCATTCACAGCGTTGATGTGAGCAAGAACCCTAAGAATAACCACAGCAGCTAATACTCGTTCCAGGTTGCATCAGTTCCTTTTGGCCTTGACCTCCAATCCAACTTTGGCCGCTGCTTCTGCCTCCCTCTTCGGAGCCAGCTTGCTCGGATCCATCCTCCTGGTTCACAGGTACGAGCCACTGGTAGGAATTAATGCTACACGAGCTGTACGAACCATTCTGTTCTTGTTCATTATTTTGCCATCACTGACATTCCATTCAGACGGACTACCTCGAGTCAATCCAGTCACCCACGTTCAAGTTCCAGTTTGTGGCCCTGATCTTCGCTCTCCCGCGCACCTTACAGCTCTGGGGGACTCTCGTCTTCTTCGCCAATTGCATTTTCATGCTCGCAAATTACTTCGGCACTGCGTTTGCTGCTGGGTTCTCCGTCGTGGCCTTCGTCGCAGTCCTGGTTTTCCAGTGGACCACATCAGACAGTTTCAACAGGTTCCTCAGACGATTCAACTCGTCCGTCGCCCAAATGCGTGCGAAATTTTATAAGAGCCAAGACCAATGCGAATCGGTGGTTTAACTCTATAAAACTATAACCACCTTGGATATTTTCTCGACATTCTTCTCGCCTTCATTGCAGCAGGCTACTCGTGTGTTTGTATATTGTCTGTATGTAGTCTGAATTTGGTTCCATTGTAAAATAAACTGTGCAAGGAGTTGGCAGTATATTTGAGCAGTACCATGTTTCACGTGCGTGGAGAGCCTGTAGCGACTTGCGGCACATGCGGAGCGCCTCCGCGCTCACTGCGACCCTCGGAACTTGAATGTGTGGACGACATCGACGCCGAGTGGTTATTTCGTGATGCTATTGGAGGCTGGGTTTCTTGCCCGGCGAGAGATACTACTACTTACTTGTGGAAATATTCAAATTCTGCGTTATAGCCTTAGTTGGAAATAGCTACGAGCTGCAGAATATTGGCGACGAGACCTATTGCACTGATGGGATCCACTGTGAGGTTGAGGGCAAAGGCCAAAAGTCCAGCATGTGCTTTGCGTTATAAGAGCGTCAATCAGTGTTGAGCTGAAAATAGAGTCGCATTATCGCTTCAGCGAATGGTCAGGTCATACGAAGGGCATGTCGAGAGCGCACGCAGCACGTAAGGGGTTGAAGTAGGTTGCACATTTAATATTAATGCAGTTTTCTGCGATTCTTCGAATTCAAAGCCGTATATTGACAGTCGAACAAAAAAGTGGCTCGCCATACATCGCAAAAAGTCCGGATTGATGCGTTGGTAGCGCCTCTACACTGCTTCTGGTTCCTGTGAGGTCGTAGGAATCGCGGTTTAAGAATTCCGTGAGACGGTGGCGGCTAGCAGTTGCACGGAATTGAGTTGCACGGAATTGAGGTAATTGTGGAGGACGAGTCCAGGAGCAATCGATATCTGAGACCTTCTGGCTTGAGGATACTACCCACGTCCTCCAAAGTGGATGGGCGTCTCAGATATCGATGCTCCTGGACTCGTAGAAGCAGGCTGGGCGACCCCCATCCCCCCTCCCCCCCCCCCGTCTCAAAAAAAGCGAGAGAGTTTGAGGGACATACTGCAGGATTGCGGCTGTCGTGGGCGCTGCAGAGGCGGGGGTGGAGGACGCCGGAAGGGCGCTGAGAGGCTGGAGTCTTGGACGATGCATTGACACCGCCACTGATGGCATTGGCATCCTAATTTTCGCTCCGCACACACTACACCACCGTTTACGTTCCGTATGGGACCCAGATGGGATCAGCCCAGGTCTGATGCACCTGGTTACCGCGTGAGATTTACGAAAACGGGCGGAGGTTGGACCGACGTTGGAGATCCAACGTCACTTTAGGTGAAAAAGGCAGCATTGCTTGGGGTTCGATCCAAAGGCCTCAGGAGCCAAAACAATAAGAGAAAGCGCAGCATAACAGCTGAGCTAAATTGCATGTAAGAGGTATTATTCCATAGAGACTATATGGCATAAAGAGGATAAACTGGGATAAATCTCAGTCAATTACACCGCAAATGGGTGGCCAGAGTTGTGGGCTATAGCATCTAATATAAATATAATGATATAATACTGTTAAAGAGGGTCTGGAAAGCAATAAAGACTCTCAACCACCGAAGCTGAGGTGGACTAATGTGAATGATGCACAAGAATCAAAGTACGAATTCTCTTGGAATTCTCCAAGTCCAATGCCTAGGTAGAATCAATGTCGCATTCAACATTGGTCCCAGGTTGGTGATTATTGGTGAATCCCACGTCAATCCCGGCTGACTTTGGCCCCGATTCGTTCCGGTTCCCACGACGGATCAAGCCCACCGAATCGACGCTGAGTCTGCAACAGTCCCAGGTCGTTTGATGCTACATTGATCCCACCGCAAAAGGGCCTCAAATTTACATGAAAATAGGGTTGATCCCTCCGCTGCCCGTTTCCATCAAATCAATACGGGAGAACAAACGGCGGTGTACACCACCGTTTACGTTCCGTATGGGACCCAGATGGGATCAGCCCAGGTCTGATGCACCTGGTTACCGCGTGAGATTTACGAAAACGGGCGGAGGTGGGACCGACGTTGGAGATCCAACGTCACTTTAGGTGAAAAAGGCAGCATTGCTTGGGGTTCGATCCAAAGGCCTCAGGAGCCAAAATAATAAGAGAAAGCGCAGCATAGCAGCTGAGCTATATTGCATGTAAGAGGCACTATTCCATAGAGACTATATGGCATAAAGAGGATAAACTGGGATAAATCTCAGTCAATTACACCGCAAACGGGTGGCCAGAGTTGTGGGTTATAGCATCTAATATAGATATAATGATATAATACTGTTAAAGAGGGTCTGTAAAGCAATAAAGACTCTCAGCCACCGAAGCTGAGGTGGACTAATGTGAATGATGCACAAGAATCAAAGTACGAATTCTCTTGGAATTCTCCAAGTCCAATGCCTACATAGAATCAATGTCGCATCCAACATTGGTCCCAGGTTGGTGATTATTGGTGAATCCCACGTCAATCCCGGCTGATTTTGGCCGCGATTCGTTTCGGTTCCCACGACGGATCAGGCCCACCGAATCGACGCTAACTCTGCAACAGTCCCAGGTCGTTTGATGCGACATTGATCCCACCGCAAAAGGGCCTCAAATTTACATGAAAATAGGGTTGATCCCTCCGCTGCCCGTTTCCATCAAATCAATACGGGAGAACAAACGGCGGTGTAAGTACTAAGTAGCAGTCAACACGTACACTCTCCGGCTCGATCCCGTCGCAGGAGATGCTCACAAAATTCACCGAGCTAGCACTATAGCGCAAAATTCACCGAGGCAGAACTGTCCCCATCCACGGTCATGCCGCCTGCCCTGCAGACAAATTAGCGAGCGCACTGCCTTTTGTCAGGCGCGGCCACCACGCCCGAGCAGCCTTAAAACGACCCTCGCACGCTCTCTCTGCATGCTGCTGCTACTGCGCTCTCCTGACCCCGCTGACCGCCCGCGCCGGCCATATCCTCCCCCGCGCCGATGGCATACTCAATTCTGACCAGAACACAAGGTTCTCCGCAAGAATATGGGCGAGTCTAATTATATAAATACTGTGCCGCGTCCACCAGCACATCTAACACCCCCGCAGATCCCAATAGTAGTGCCCAGCGTCGTACTCACCATCCTGTCTGTCCTAGCGTGTTCGCGCACGCCGCGAGCATGGGCCCGGGCGCGCCCCAGCGCAGCGTCCGCAGCACACGCCGTCGCAGCTCTCCACCGTCTCCCCGCGTCCCTGGGCCCAAGAGCGCGTGGTGTCCCGCGGCCCTGCCGGCGAGGACGTGCAGGCTTCAGCCGACGACGACGACGCCGCCACCCATGGAGATGCTATCAGCATCAACTTGCCACCGCCCATACCCCGCCTTCTACTCACCTCTCCCCTGCTGGTGGGCGATTCCACACCCCCCGACCCGCGCGGCGCCGCGCCAGCGTATTTCGGGGCTGTCGAGCACTGGTCGGACGGCGCGGGGTCGGGGTCGGGGGCTCGGGCGGGTGAAGGCTCGGGCGGGGACAAGCGGATACCGGACCCCGCGCCGATCCCCGTCCCGCCGTCCCGCCGTCCCTCGCGACGTCGCGCGGCGCCAGTGGTGGCGCGCGCGCCACGTCATCACCACGCCAGACTCGCGCGCCGCGCTCGCAACGCTCTACTCGGGCTGCGTGAGCGGGCACGCCGTGCAGAGTTCCGTCACTCCGCACGAGCACGATGACGACAACGACGACGGTGTCATCCAGATGCGCGCGCAGTGCAGCAGGAGGACGCGTAGGCTTCATCTGCGCGTACTCACGCAGTCTGCGTCATCTGCGTACTCCTTCTTACCCACTCATTCACCCACACACATCCTCCTATCTTATCTCACCCGTGCGCATACACATTCGTTCATCCACATCTTACCTTATCCACGTCGCTTTTGATTTTTTACATTAATGGTTGGACTTGCGCATCATTGTCCCCCTCCCCTTCTCCACCCTCTGCTCTACCCTCACATTCATCCTCACATACGCAACACCCTCCATCCACCTTCGTCGTGTATTGGTAGTACGCGACGACCCCCGGCGATCCCATCCACGAACCACGCTCCTCACGATTCTACCTACAGCCTACAACTCCACCGTACGCCGTAACGTGCATGCCTATTTACTTACTCACCTTATTCACCATCACCCTACTTTGCGGAATTCGCGACTACTTACCGGGGGGGACGCGCGGATGGAATAGTTATTGTTCTGTATAGACTCGAGCGGATTGGTGTGCGTGACAGTGCCCGGGTTGAGTGCGTGTGCAGCGGGAGGGGAGGAAGACGTCGTCTGTCTCCAAAAAGCTGTGTTCTGGATAAGACTCGGGATACTAAGCAGTACATTCCGCTTCTCGCCCCGCGGTATTTTATATTATTCTTCTCGGGACAAGTATGATGAATAAGTACCGCGGGGGGTTATTCATTCAGCCAGAAGCGACTCGCTCGGGAAAGACGAAAGGAAACGTGGACTGTTTAAATATCCCGCGGCCCACAACAATCAACAAAGATCCTAAGAAGAAGGGATTTGAATATGTTTACATGAAGTCATTTGGATGAGAGAATCAATATCCAGTTCATCCTGCTGGCGGCGATATTCCCTGATTCAACCCACGCGGTGGGTCATCCGAGAAAATTGCGGCAATAGATAGAAGTGGAACTCGTAGGCCTTCTTTTCGATGTACGTTTCTGAGAATCGAAGGCTGGCCAGAAAATTTGTAACGAGATAGCGATTAGTATACAATTACCACCCTCATATGCCCCCCAAAAATAATGAAAGAGTACCGGATATAAGTTTGAAGGATATCAGCTCCACCGCAGTCTTCTCGAAACTTGTGCCAGTCATGTCAGATAACGGTATAATAAGATAGTGGCAACAACTACCTGGAACTGGGACGGCTCCCAGGCCGTCCCAAGATGGCTCATCGGTGAGCCAGAGGGACAACTCCCCGTCGTCAAAGTCCACCAATCTGGTCAGAAGTGCCTCAATATATTGAAGCTCGACGAGCCACCAGGTCTCGATGTGCACATGGCAGATGCGGGCGCATCCCTCGATGTTCCAACGAGACTTCAGCATCACCACCAAAGTTTCTAGATTCAAATCCGCGAAGCCCGATGCTAAGCCCGGTGCTAAGCCCGGAGGTTCGGCATCGAGGATGAACTTGATGTCCTTCAACTCCGGCAGCCAGATGGGGGCGTCGTGTCGGACAGTGAGGGTGGCGCATAAAGCGTTGATGTCGCCGTCGTTGGATATTTCCAAGTCGCGAATGGTGGGACAGTATCGTAATGCGGAGAACGAGACGAGAGTGGCAGATCTTAGGGGAGGAAGGAGCACGACCGATTGCAGATCACAGCCGGAACGAGATACAACATGGGGCAGAGTATCGAGATATTGCAAGCTCATTGTGATGTGTGTCAGCCACGGCGTAATGAGGGACGGAGGGAGAGGCATCCCGTCGAGATATAGCTTTTGGAGAGCAGGCAATGTGATGGTATCATGTGTAACGGTGTCATCTTCCTCCCAACCCCGGCCAATGATGTGGCACTCGACGATGTTGACGAGTTGTGGAAGAATGCGGGTGAACTCGCTAAAGGTGTTGAGGATGCTGTCGAGGTAGGTTAGCTGTGTCCAGGGGAAATCGCTCGCAAACGCCTCAGTCGATATGAGACGCCGGAGTTGGGGCGCATCGGCGAACAGCTCCCCATGCGGAGGACTATCAAAAAACGAGAGGGATTTGAGATTGTCCAACCTGCCTTTGATGCGATCCATGGGTCCGTCAGGAGAAAACCAAATTGACGCAGCCTGAACTGTTTCCCACCGCAGTGAGGAGTCAACCAAGACTTCGTGAACTTCGACAGAAGTCAGGGCTGCGAGATACGATGGCGGGAAACCTAGATGCAAGTGGAGTGGCTGATTTGCAGACCTCTGGAGTAGCATCTCCAACCGGTAAAGAAGTAGGGAGGGATGTGCATCAGTTCCCTCGCTCAATTTATGAATTGAGACCGTGGTCCAGAGTTCCGGTAGATCGAGGGCTATTTTTCTCCAGCGGGAGCAGATGCGACCTACAAGCCATGGACTAGAGTCGACACAGGAAGTTGTATGCCACATCGTCTCCTGTGAGGGCAGAGTCAAGAGGAATATTTCTCCCAAGATTTCGGGAGGAATCCGTCGAGCCACGGAAATGACGCTCTGATGCCGCAGAATTTTATCCGCTGTGGCATTCCGTTCATCAACGAGGGGTTCTAGGATTTTGCGAAGAGCGGCAATCTGGGTGTCGAGATCCAGAAGACGAGACTGCTCGTCGGCGATGATGTCGCGTATGGCGGGGACTTCAGCGTCGGGAGGGGGATCGTTTGAGATCAGAAGGGAATCCAAGCTGTATTGAGTTTCCATCTGAATTCGTCAATGGAAGTGTTGCTTGCTGCGAGTAACTCACCATCAGCGTGTTCAGAGTCAGCGACAAATCAGAGATTATGGCTGAGGGAAGTGCTTCCCGTCAATTGCAGACGGAAGATATCTATGAATCAGACATTACATTCATACCGAGCCCCGCTAACTCGTTCCTTATATGTAACATACCGGCGATGACCTCTTGCTAACCAATCCTCTGATAACTGTGGAGTCAACCCTGTATGTATGTCCCAGCGGAAGCCCAGACTATACAAAAGTGCGTGCGCTGCAACTGGAATAAGGGTCGACAGGATGGATTCGGCTACGGTCGTAGAGTTGTGGTGGCTAAGCACGAACCGGCAAACGCGGGCCATAATGATTTGATCATGATGACATCAAACAAGCGCCAAAAGGGTTACGTAGTTCATGCGAGTTGTGCGGCAATCCTAGAACAAGGCGACATTTTAATTAATATACAGTAGGGTTGTATTAGTCCCAGAAGAGTTGAATATGTGATTCAAATTTCAATACGGTTGAAAGTGTGGTGTTCAACAAGATTGCATCAGTAAAAGTCGGGTTGAATCAGTAAGGGTTGCAATTACACGTTAGGTTGGATAGGTGGTTTCAACAACATTGTTTCAGTGGGACTCCCCGGTGCAATTAATCAGTTGGGTTAGTCTCAAAATAAAAATTGAACCAGCAACGAGAATACGAACAAAAGCAGGGCACAGGTACAAAGGCAGACTTGATTCAGCATAAATATCGGATAGCGGCAGAAGGGAACTCTTGGACTCATTGAGAGCCCAGAAATATGAATAAATATCATTGTTCAAATGTGCTACAGAAATAAGTCATCCAAGTACTGGCACTGGTAAGGCACCAGAAAATTCACCTGATTCTATAACAGCTTTTGAGAAACCCCGTTTCTGCAATTTCCGTCGTCGTAAGAGGAACAACATTATGGCGATAATTGAAGACCAAACCACCTGTGATGCCGCCAACGAGGGCGGCAATAGGCGGGGATTTCTGCTGTTGAGGGGTGGTGGAAAAGGTAGGTAAAGGTTGGGCATCATCCTCGACCGTGCCGTTAATACAGATATAGTCCAAGTAATATGGCATGTCGTGTGCGGTACGTGTAACTCGAACGAATAGTTGATGACTATCAACGGAGAGTCCGGTTTGACTAAACATCTGCCCCACCGTCGAGGATTGGCTATGCCATGGAGCATTATACACGACGGACTTTCCGTCCTCAACGGAGTGCTGAGACTGCACCAGTTGAACAGAATTATTCGGGGTGGGACGCACACTGCCAAATACCTCGACACTACCGCCTAAGTAATTTTGGTTCTTAGGATATGCCTGAATGAACCAGTGAAACTCACCTTCTGAGACCTGAAACCCCAGACTGAAGGTCACGCCGGGAGTGCTCCGCACTTCTTGGACCAGTGGTAGGAGACCCTCCAGTGGGTTAGAAATGCGCAACGGTGGCTAACTTTGCGGGTAGACTGGTTCATTTCATAGAATAATGGCAGGCCTGCCGGACGAAGGAAAATAAATGAGAAATATGTTTTGAAAGGTTTCTGAACCTGGAGTCAGTGAGAGTCTCTCAGCGCGGAAAGCCATCAACGTTTGACGACATATATCAGTTCTTTTTTAACCTTTTCCTTTAGAAAAATTTGTTGATTCGCGTGGCTGTTCGATGTGGACTAGGAACCTGATGTTTATGTTTTAAACAACATACTGGCAGTGAAGAGTTGCTCACCATCGCAGGCAAAGTCAAACTGTGCATTTACACCTCACGCTGTTTGCATGCAGCTGCCTTGTGGATCATACGACTGTGGGAACTCGGAAGGAGTAGTAATATCTCTCCGATGAATCAATCAATGATAAAAATGCAAAATGGCTCGAGCCTGAGTCGAACAGGCATCTCCTGTATAAATTTCTCCCTACACTCTCAAATGAGACAGGCACGTACCACTCCGCCACCGAGCCAACAATCTAACACTTATGTTTCAAGTCAAGTAGAAATAAACAGCCGACCTACAGCTAAATTTTAATTTGTGCATTTGAACGGAGGATTAGGAATAGAGGCGTAGAAATCAGACCGCAAATCTACTGGCGATTTATTTATTTGAGGGGCTCGTTTTCAGCCACTTGTTTTGAAGTTTGAACCACAAGTCACGTGTCCATTTTTTTCCACCCGTTCCATCCGTAGGATCCGCCGGGAATCGCCTGGTATCTCCAAGTACTGGGACGCACGTATCAGATGATTGTAATTATTTGCTAACATTTGCCGCCACCATTTGCTGTAAGGTCATAAGCATTTGACCGTGCATAAGCAGTTAGGTTCGGAAGTCGGACCGTCATGATTGTAAACCCGGCTAAAATACCGGATTTTCATTCTGGCTTTGGAGACCTGGTAGGCGGCAAGCAAAATTACAAATGCACTTGCAAAATGGGTAAGGTAGGCTACTACATTCCAAATATGGGGAAATTCACAAAACAAATGTACCAGATAATGACTTGGGACATGAGCCCTATCCCTTCAATAAACCTCAAACTATACGGGTTGAAAATGATTTGGACTACCTGATAGATCCGTGGATGTACGTACGGAATCAAGCTGCCATCTACTCAGATTGATCTGGGGGACCATGCGAGGACAACTCCTCCCTCAGTTCATATTCGGTTTCTATAGGTTTTGCGAATTAATGAATGGGATACCTACAGATTTGAGGAATGAATACAGCTCAATATGCGTACTCATTGTCTAGCTATTTTTCTTTCCAAGTTTGCTGATATTGTGTCGATTGCCATCAGATTCAAGGCCCGGCCCGCTTGCCGGTTCGTACCACAAGACCACGACCATAGTCGAATCCATCCTGTCAATCCTTCTTTCCAGCTGTAACCAGGGTTGACTGCACAGTTATCGAGTCTAATTTCAGAAAGCGACCTGGTCAGCGCCGAATTACCTAGCGAGCCTCGGTTGAGCTAAATGTCTAACTAATAGATATCGTCCGCCTACAATTGGCCAGCAGCCCTCAATCATAGTCTCTGGTCGCGGAAACAGCGGCAATTCCATTGACGAAACATTCAGATGGAAGCCAAATCCACCTCAAAGTCCCTTTTAATGTCAAACGATCCCCCTTCCGACACTGAAATCCCCCTAATACGCGACATCATCGCCGACGAGCAGTCCCGTCTTCTCGATCTCGACATCCAAATTGCCGCTTTTCGCAATATCCTAGAACCCCTCGTTAATGAACGGAATGCCACAGCAGATAGAATTCTGCGGCATCAGCACGTCATTTCCGTTGCTCGACGAGTTCCTCCCGAAATCTTGGGAGAAATATTCCTCTCAACTCTTCCTTCAAAGGGAAAGATGTCGCATAACGCTTCTTTTGACTCAAGTCCGTGGCTTGTAGGTCGCATCTGCTCCCGGTGGAGAAAGATAGCCCTCGCTCTACCGGAACTCTGGTCTACGGTCTCGATTAATCGATTGAGCCGCGACCTTGAGAGAAATGATGCATATCCCTCCGTACTCCTCTGCCGGTTGAAGATGCTACTCCACCGGTCGGCGAATCACCCACTCCACTTGGATCTCGGTTCCCCGTATATGTGGGGCTCGCCCACATCTGCTGAACTTCTGGAGGTTTTAGCTGACTCCTCGCCGCGGTGGGAAACAGTGCAGGCTGAGTCGAGTTGGTTTTCTCCTGGCGGTGCCATGGATCGCATCAAAGGCAGGGTGGACAGGCTGGTATCCCTCTCGTGTTTTCATGGTTCCCTGCATGGGGAGCTGTTTGCCGAGGTGCCCCAACTCCGGCGTCTCGAATCGATGCAGGGGTTTGCGAGCGATTTCCCCTTGGCGTCACTAATGTATCTCAAGAGCGACCTCGGCACCGTGAGTGAGTTCACTCGCATTCTTCCACAGCTCGTCAACGTCGTCGAGTGCGATATCAGAGGCTGGGGCGGGCAGCAAGATGACACCGCTACGGGTGACATCTCATTGCCAGCTCTCCAAAAATTATGTCTCGACGGGATGCCTCTTCCTTCGTCCCTCACTGCGCCGCAGTTGACAAAAATCCGACTCAACTCGAGATATCTCAATACCTTACCTCATGTTGTATCTCGTTCCGGCTGTGATCTTCAATCGGTTACCCTCCTTTCACCTCTAGATTCTACCGCTATCACCTCGTTCTCCGCATTACAACGCTGCCCCACCATTCGCGACCTGAAAATATTCGACACCGGCGATATCAACGCTTTATGCACTATGCTCTCGGTCCAACACGACACACCCACCGCGCTGCCGAAGTTGAACGACCTGATGTTCACCTTGGACGCCGGAGATCCTCGGAGCTCAGAATCGGGCTTCGCGCACTTGGATCTAGAAATTTTGGTGGAGATGCTGAGGTCTCGTTGGGACGCCGAGGGATGCGTCCGCATTCGCCGTGTGCACATCAACGCGCCGTGGCACATCGAGCTTCCATTCATTGAAGGACTTCTGAGCAGATTGGTGGAGTTTGACGACAGTGAGTTGTTCGTGTGGCTTACCGATTTCGGTCCAGTCCCGCCAAGTTCGGGAGACACTACCACCATGGGATACTCAGTTCAAGGTAATTGTTGTCACTGTACTCTCAAAGCGTTGTCTGACATATAACTGGCACAAGTTTCGAGAAGACTCCGGTGGAGCTAATATGCTGCTATCTGGTTCAAATTTATATCCGGCGGCGCTCTTTCATTATTTTTAGGGACAAGTGTTGTAATTGTATGCATTTGCTATCTATCATAGTCGGGTTGAACTTGGGTTGAACGTTGAAGTTTCAAACGGGTTACCAAACGAAATGACTGGAGTCAACTTGTGGTTGGGTTGAGACGTCAGCGAAAGGAATAATACTACGACACAGGCAAGTAAGATGAAAAAAATGGCGGGAGTGAACAGCCCTAGACGGCATATTGCGGCGTAAGAGGGCCGTCTAAAAATGTTACAATACGGGGCGAGGTCGACGCCCACACACGCTAGCGAGCGTGGCGCGTCAAGCCCCTCCGGCGTTTTGCAGCATTCAACCATGTCGGACGCCGCGCTTAAGACCTACGAAGGCAGCTGCCACTGTCGCCGTTAAATTCACCGTGTCCCTTCCCCCCTCGAAACCACACCCCTGCACGCCTGCCAGTGCTCGATCTGCACGAAAAAGGGGTATCTATTCGTCTTCGCCACGAAGTCCGCGCTCACGTTCGCCAAAGCGTGGGCTTGGACGGGCTCGGCGGCGGCGTGCTGCGGGACTACGAGTTCAACGATAGGCAGATGGCACACCGCTTCTGCGGGACGCCGTTTGGGATTGTGCGCGCGGGCATGGGGCCGGCGGACAAGTTTGCGTTCAATGTGTGCATGCTGCGGGATGTTGACTTGTGGGCACTGGAGGTCAAGACCGGCGCGGGGCTCAATACGCAGACGGAGTGTGCGGTGCCTGTATTCCCTGGCTTAGCGGAGCTAAAGCAGAGTAAGGCGGAGGGGGAGAAGGTGTACGACGGCAGCTGCCACTCTGGCGCCGTGACGTTCGTGCTGAAGAGCGCAGCGCCGCTCGAAGAGCAGCGGGCGAGCGGCGTCGTGGTTAAGGAATGCAATTGCAGTATTTGTCTTCGCGTAAGTCTCCTACGCTGCGTCAGTAAAATAAACGGTACTCATGCACCCCTACTATTAGATTGCGGGCCCGTACACTTACTCGCGCGCATCCCGATGCACTTCGCGCCCCCTGACGCGCTCGTATCGTACTTCTACCCGCTGGGGAAGAAGTTCGGCGCGACGCAGTTTGCGGGCTGTGCGGGTGCGACGCTTCGTGGGCCCGCCCGCGGAGGATCTCGCGACGTTCCCGCCGGACGTACAGGCGATCTTCGCGGAAAGCGTACGGTAAAGCCGGTGCACCTGCGCGCGCTGACGGTCGCGCTGGGGCGATCGGCGGAGGAGAAGGCGGAGTGGGAGAGGATTGTGGGGGCGGCTCAGAGAAAGAGGGGGAACGAGGAAGGGACGCCGTATGTCGTGCCCGAGTAGGCGTTGGGGAAGAATATCAGACTACTAAGTCTGTACGGTATGTACTAGGCGTAGAAATTCAGATTATCAGAAACTTGAACGATTACGTGCGCAAGCTGTTCGCAAAATTCGGGAACGTGTGGACCCTGGTGAGAAATATCAGGACGACGCCCACAGTCGCCCACCAACGCCACATGAGAAGACAGGGAAGACACAGTCCCATGCAATGGAAGCGTCGCTAACACCCAGGTACCTCCAGGACCTGTCAAGGTGTCAGCCAGGCGTGTCAGGATAGACAGTCGGAAGCGAGATCCAGGCCGTTTGAAGATTCTTGAAGATCCAGACGGTCGAAAATTCTTGAAAGTTCACTCGAATAAAATTCCCAAACATCATATGTTCATTCGTAATGTCTAGTAGCTAAAAATATATGTAGGTGAATGCAGGACTACAGTGTGAATGCGATAACGATAGATAGAGTGCGAATTATGAGCAGGCTACGGCTGGCCGTAGGAAAGAGAAGAGGATGTGTAGGATGCGCAGAAGGAAGAGGGAATAATAAGTAACGCGGGGGGTGCTTTTGAGGAGCAGGGCTACGGGGTGAGTGGGCTCAGGGAGCACACGCTCAGAGCCCGAGGGATGAACAGGGCTTAGAGCCCGAGGGCAACGGCGCCGATGGCCGCGAGGCCGAGGAAGGCGGTGTTGACGGTGGTGGAGAGCGCGGCGCCCGTCTTGGTTTGACTGGAGGAAGCGGATTGATTAGCGGCGGGATTAGGACACAAAGGACATGGACGTACTCGGCTGGCGGCGCTGAGTTTGTGGGAGAGCCGGAGCCGGCAGGTGAACCGGTGGAGGGAGAATCCTCGGTGTGAGTGGCGGAGAACTGCGCGCCTGCTGCGGAGACTAGGGTGACGCCCTGGAGATTCGTGGTCAGAATTAAGTATATCGAGGAGGGCGAGGGAGGGACATACGGCAGCGGCACAGAGGTTGGCGGCGCCGCCGATGGCGTCGGCGAGTTCCTTGCCCTTGCAGGCGGCTTGGATGCACTCGAAGGTGGTGGTGACAAAGGTGTTGTCCCTGCAGAGGCAGTCGTTTTCTCCGAGCTTGCAGGCGCCGAGGTTGGGCTTGGCGAGGCAGTCCATGGAGCAGGCTGAAAGGCGCAAGGTGAGCAGGCTGTGGGTTGTCGAGAAAATAAAGTGGCATACGAGGGAACTGGCGGGTCATGAGGTGGGAGGAGGTTGCAGACGCGGAGGCGGCGAACAGGGAGCAGGCGGCGAGGATGGTGGAGAAGCGCATCGTGGATGAGGTGAGTTGGTAAAGAGTGCGGATTTGCAACGAAGAAGATCGAAGGGAGTTGCAAAAGACAAGGACTGTGGGTAAGTAGTAACTCGAGGGGAGAGCTGCTTGGAGAATGAGTGCTTGGGCCCTGGGTATTTATATCTGCAGACAGAATGGCCACAGGTCCAGATCAATTCTTTGTGCTCAGATGGGCATTGTTCTTTTTTCACGCGTAGGATCCAAGATCAGAACAAAGGTCACATTGGAAGAATGCTGGGCCGGGGCCAACAATGGGAGACGCGCATCGGGGACAAGAACGAATAGACCCGAGGATGGAAGCGACAATGGGAGACGCGAAACAAAGGCAGGTCTAAATCCGGGTGATCGCTTTCCAAAACAGTTATGTAAGCCAAACAAGCGGAAACAAAAGTTGTTTGAAAGAAGAGTGATCTTGGAGCGGACGATGTGGGCGTCGGCGGGAGTCGGTAAGCGTCCAATTTCTAGTTAGCCATAGTTCACTTGGAAGATATGAAAAAGCTAAAGAGGAAGAGGAAGCCGAGAGATTAAAAAGAGTAGGGTCACGCATCACAGTCACACCCGGATATTTCCGATCAACTGGCAAGCAGCAAACTGATGTGTTTGCACCTCCCGCCGGTACCAAACACGACAAGTCCTTCCTCGACATCCACAGCCGCAAGACATGGTCAGTACGCCTTTCGTTTTGCTGAGTTCTCTCTGACCCAATGACCCAGGCCCCAGCACCGAAAAAAAAGGTCTATCCCGCGCAGTGGCCACCGCATTCAGGCTGATTTTTTCTATGTAGACCGGCGGTAAGACCCGCTCTGCGCTCCAGGATGTGGTCACCCGCGAGTACACCATCCACATGCACAAGCGTGTGCACGGTCGCTCCTTCAAAAAGCGCGCCCCGTGGGCCGTAAAGTCCGTCATCGACTTCGCGCAGAAGACCATGGGCACCCAGGACGTCCGGATCGACCCCGAGTTGAACAAGGAGATCTGGGCCCGCGGCATCAAGAGCGTTCCGCATCGGCTGCGCGTGAAGCTGGAGCGTGCGTCCTGCCTTGTTATTACACTGTCTGGACGCTATGCTGACTTTATTTTTTTATTTCACAGGCAAGCGGAATGACGAGGAGAACGCAAAGGAGAAGCTGTACACATACGCCTCATACGTCTCGGTCCCTTCCTTTAAGGTGCGTCGTTCTGCGGTGGGCGTTATTGTTGGTGCTGACGTACTGCTGCAGGGCCTGCAAACGGTTGTCGTCGACGCAGAGTAGATATCTCGTCGTGTGGTGTTTTCTTTTCGTACCTCTCCATGTCATGCATACATAATCATCCACATCCTATGATATGCCTGAAACGAATCCATGGCTTGGCGACGTTCGTCCTGGAAGCTCCTCGATTCTTTCCGACGGCGACATTTTTAAGTTTACCCATCGTGTACGACGTGATTTATCTACTCAGGATCGATCCCAACCTCGTCTCTGCTCTTACTTCGGTCGGTCGACCCTTCTACTCCTGTGCTATGTATGGACGCAGATTCCGTCCACAGGCGACGAGGACGCTACGCGATTTCTCCCAAGAGGAGAGAGGAGTATGTTCAACGACTAGAGATCCAGTCAATTAGCCAATTCGTCCACTTCAGATCGCAGTAAAAAAGGCCAGCGCTGAGAATTTCGAAAAAAAGTTGTGCGCGGCCTGGGCACATGAATAAAACATGTTGGTCCCATCCAATGCACGGCCCCGGCTTGATCCGAACCTTTTTGAACTTGTTTGCAACTTTGCTTCAAGGAACAACTCTATAGCTGGATTATCATATGTCGCACGCTCGAGGTAAATATGCGATGTATTTCTCTTATATTTCTCTGATTGTCGAAGTTCGCTGAATGACCAAGTCACGTTCAAGAAGGTCCAAGTACCAACTATCGCTTTGACCCAATCGCCTATTACTACAAGCAAGCGGGCACCTACGACCGAGGAATCAGTTGAAGAAATCATTGGCCCGTAGCGTCACGGTATCGTGCGCGCCTGCTCATATTAGAGCTCTTAATATTCACCCTCGCTCGACTGAGGGTGGCCCAGGATATATGTTGAATTTTTTCTTCAATTTTTCCAGAGTCACCTTCCGAGTCATTCTTTCGGGGTATCAACCTGGAAATACTCGGTGCGTAGTTGAGGATTCGGACTGTGGGCAGGGTTCCGGCCCGGCTGGGATCTAACTTGCACCTTCACATAGAAACTTCGCAGCTTACCCCGGGCCAAAGACTAGCTGGCGGATATCGGCCGGTACGCATATGCCTCCTCTGTTCCGGATTCCAGAGTAGCCTCGCTGCAGAAGGACCCCCGCTCATGATCGTTTGTTCATTCTCCGTTGTTTTACAGTGAGTTTTTTCTTCAGTGGAATTTGCCATTGGCAAGCAGGAAACTATTGAGAAATTCGTTCTACTTACAAAGAAACGGTAGAAGCTACCTTATGTATGTATACATTTTATGGGATAGGAAAAAGGAAACATAGATATTCGTCGATGAAAGAAATAAACATTATCCCAGTCAGGCGGGTATCCTCCTCGTCATTTTCTTCATTCGCCCCCTCAAAACCCTCATGTCCTCGTCCGGGTCCTCGTCGCCCGCCGGGGCGCCGTCGTCTCCGGCTCCGTCACAACCTCCTCTTTGACCTTCCTGCTCCTCGACACGCGCATCTTCGCCGGCGCCTCCATCATCCCCTCATCACTCGTCCCTGGCGTATTCTCCTTCTCCACCGGCACCGCAGCAGGCGCCGACGCAGGCACACTCGCGGCCGCCTTCCGCGTCGCGCGCGGTTTCGCCGGGACACTCGTAGCACCCTTCTTCGCGCGCCCCACCCCTTTCGTCGGCGCAGCCTCCTCCGTCTCCAGCACACTCTCCGCCTCCTCCTCCTTCACCGCCTTCGCCCGCCCCTTGCGCGGCTTGGCCGGAACGACCGCCACGATCTCCACCTCCGGCTCCCCTGCCCCCAGCGTGTCCAGCGGGTCCGTCTCATCCTCCACCACCACTTCCTCCTGTGGCGCGCGCGAGCGCCCCCGCGTCGTCTTGCGCTCCGCCGCCGGCGCGCTCGCAGGCTCCTTGGGCGCCGCGCGGCCGCGCCGTTTCGGGGCGGGCTCGGACGCAGGCCCCGGCGCGTCCGCAGGCATAGCGGTCGGTTTACGCGCGGCCCTCCGTACGGGTGCGGCGGGCTCGCTCTCGCTCTCAGGCTCGACGATGGCCTTGCGTCCGCGGCGCGCAGGTTTGCTCGGGGCAGGCGGCGCACTGTCCTCGTGGCTGGCATTGTCGCGCTCGCTCTCCTCGGGCTCTGCCGTCGCTTTGCGTCCGCGGCGCGCAGGCTTGCTCGGTGCGGCGGGAACGACGCTCTCGTGCTCGTGGCTATCCTGGTCGGTGGATCCGTGCGCGCTCTCCTCGGGCTCTGCAGTTGCTTTCCTCGTACGACGGGCAGCGATAGGCTTGACCGGCGCAGCAGGCTCGCTTTCCTCCGGCTCCACGGTGGCCTTGCGTGCGCGCTGTGTCTTCGTAGCTGGGGCGACATCCGTGTCCAACACGTCCATCTCGACGTCGACCTTGCGGCTGCGCCCCGCGGCTTTATCGCTGTCCTTGACCGCCACAGCGCGCACGGCGCTCTTTCCGCGCGTCCCCCGTTTCGGCGGTGCCTTCAGACAATACGCATCACATTAGCATCACACACATCTGCGAATCGTGCACACATACCTCCACCTCGGCTTCTCGCTCTTGCTCCGCCCCTACCTGCACCTGTACCTATACCCAATGATCAGCGCTCTGCCACAAAAGAAAGCGAAGAAAGCGCGAAACACTCACCACCGGCTCCCCCATCTCCACGCCCTCCCCTTCCACATCGACATCCATCGCCGGCGCCAGCGCCACCCCCCTCTCCGCTAGCACGCTCTCCCTCCTCCTCTTCAGCCCCTCCACCGTCTCCCGCAAATTCGCCAGCAGACTGCGTGGATCCTCCTCGTCCCCGCCGCCGTCCCTCTTCCCACTCACGATTGCGTCCGTCCCACCGCTCGCCGGCGCAACCTCCAAGACCCTCGCGAGCTTCACAGGCGACACGCTCCGCGCCCTCGCCCTCGCGCCGATCTCGAGCCCCCTCGTTGCGCCGCCAATCTCGAGCCCAACCCCCGCCCCCCGCTTCACGGGCGACATCCCCGGCACGCCCCCGCCAAAGAACGCGTCCCGCGCCCCCACCGCGCTGCGCCTGCGCTCCGAGATCGCGCGGCGCTCCGCGTCCGAGACCGCCGGGCGGCGCGGCGAGCTGGGCGGGCCCATCGTGCCTCTATCCCCGGAGGTTGCACCAGCGTTCGTAGAGTTGGCAGATCCCCCGACGGCGTTCACAGCCCCCGCAGCCGGGACGACCAAGTCCCGTACGCGCCACGGCGAGTCCTCCACACGCACGCGCCGCGCCGCACCGCCGCCCAGGGAATAGCGCTGTGCGCCCGCTCCCGCTCCTCCTGCACCTGTTCCTACACCAGCTCCACCCGCACCTCCGAAAATCGCGGTCGCAGACACGGCGCCCCCGACGAACGCGCTCGTAGCCGCGGACGCAGACGTACGCTGCGGTGTCGTGAAGGGCGCGGGCGGCGTGCGCGGGGCGCGCGCGTGCTGCGGCTGCTGCATGTCGCGGTCTTGCTGCGCAGCGTCCACGTACGAGTCGACGTCCATCGGCGCGGCGTGCTGAGAGGAAAGACGCGTCAGCCAGCATGTACACATGAGGAGAGGAAAGGAATCAGATGGAGGACGAAATAAATAGGCACGGATAGATAGCAGGAAGACAAGCCGAAAGTAGGACGAAGGACGGAGAGAGAGAGTACGCGAGTGGTACAAGTAGGAAGGGATAGATAGCAGCAAGACGTGCGCGCAAAAACGAAGAAAGAAAGCCGGGAAACGCACCTCGTCATCCGCAGCCGGAGTTCGAGCGCGCGCAGCCCCGCCCCCGAAGCCGCGCGGCGTGCGCGCGGCGGGGTGCGGGGCGCCGAAGGGCGAGGGTGCCTTGGTGTTAATAGTGTCTTTGCCCTGCGGCGTTGTCTTCTGCGTCGTTGTCGTTGTTTTGGGCGTCTGTGGAACGATGATGAATGGGCGGCTGGAAGAGGGAGGGCACGAGCAAAAAAGGCAAGGGAGAATTAAGGAGAATAAAATAATGCATCATCCTGGGGACGCAGATGTGCAAAAACAGAAAGAAGGCAAGGCAGACAAACAGCCGCAAGGGCCCTTTCGCGTGGGGTCGGGCAAGCCAAGCGACACACCGCGCGGAGCCTCGAGCCCTCCACCCGCCAAGCAAACGGAAAAAAAAAAACCCCACAAAACCAGAAAAACAGAACGAGGGAAGGAAGAACGTACCGCCTCGTGGGGCTTATCTGCGTGTTGTTTTTCTTCTTGGTCTTGCGCATCGTCATCTTCGTCTTGGACATCGCGCGCGCCGGCGTCGACCGCCGGGAGGGTCGGCTCCTCTTCCTGTGCGGGATAAAGGCGTCAGGACGTGCGGGAGACAACGGGCGGATGGAAGAGCGAAGAAAAGGAGCGGACGATATTTATATTCGGGTCAAAATAATGATGCAGACGGAGGACGGGAGAAAACGGGGACAACGGAGGAGGTGGGAGGGGAGGACGGAACGTGTGTATGCAGAAGTGAAGAAAGAGGGGATGGGTGACGCGCATGCGAACGGAATAGATAGCGCGGGAAAAAAACCAGACACCGCAAAAAACCCCAGACAGCGCAAAAAGACCGAGACATGCAAAAATAAAACGCACGTACCTCCCGCTTGACGCGGAACGGCCACAGCGCGATGCGCTCGAGGCTCTTGCGCCACGTCGGCGCGCGCGGCGCGGGCTGCTCCACCACCTCCGCCTCCATTTCCTCGTCTGCGTCCTCGTCGGTGACGTCCCCCGCCTGATCATGATGATCAGGCTCGTCGTTGTCAGAGCCACCCTCGTCCTCATCAGACAACGCGTCCCCGAGCAGCGCCGCCACTGCCTCGTCCTCGCTGCCGCCGTCCTCTTCCTCGCTGCCGCTGTCGTTTTCGTCAGCGTACTCGTCAGCCCGGCGCGCACGCGCTGCCGGACTGGGAGCGGCGCCACCTGACGTGCTCCCCGCGGACGTAGTAGACGCAGGGGAAGCAGTAGTAGGAGTAGTAGTCGCACCCGCCGCCAACACCGCGCGCTGGGCGCTCCGGATGAGCACCGCGCGGTGCAGGCTCTGGCGGCGCGCGGGCGTCGTGGGGCGTGCTAGCTGTGGTGCATCTAGTGCAGGCGGCGCGTTTCGCGGGGAAGACGGAGATGGAGATAGAGACAGGTCCACGTCCTCCAATATGACAAGGTCCCGTGCTTCCTCCACGACGCGCGGGTGCGCGCCCTGCACGAGCGTGATGTTTTCGTGCTCTTCGTCTTCACTGGCATTATTGGTGGGAGCAGCCATGCGCGTGTGTGAGTTATTGGTAGCAGCGCGCGGGAACGGCGCGCGCATGGGAGACTGCAGCACCCGCAGGTTTTGGCGCGGGTCGGCCGAGGGCCGCGGGGAGAACACCTGCGCGGAGCTGATCATCGACAGGCGCAGGGCGCGGTTGGCTGGGCCTGGTTGCGGCAAAATAATGATAATCAGTGTCCAGTATAAATGAGAAAAGGAACGAGCGACTCACGCGCAGGTGACGCCGCGAGGACCTTGCGTAGCTCCTTCGGCGGGTAGACGAACCGAAACCTTTTCCCGTGGATCTCGAGCTCGCTCCCCCCGCCGAGGGGGATCGTCTTTGGGCCCTTCCCATCGGTATGCGGAAACACGCCACACCCATCGACGCGCATGCCTTGTTCGCCAAGCACCTCGACGAACGCCTTTCCTGCGGGGCTGAAAACGACGCGCGCGTGTAGCGGGCTCACAGCGGCATAGTACAGGCGCACGCTGCACGTGGGGTCGCGCCCAAAGGATACACTGGGCGTGTCGATCCCGAACGAGGTCACGACGTCCGTGGTGGCGCTGGGCGGGGCAACATTAGACGTCGTGCGCAGGAGCTGGATGGTCCCAAAGCGACCGGGAGAGTCCATCGTCGTGGTGGCAGGAAGTTCAACTTGTTTGGCGCTGTTGACGCGTTGGGCACGTGCGGCGGGGCATCAATAATTACTCTGATAATTTACTCAATAATACTTTAGGGACCTTCCAGCAAGTGGTAGGCGCGCGCCTAAAATTTGCGATTCGCTGCCAAAATAGAGCAACAAGGGACGGAGCTTTTCGAGGTCTTCAAGATCTTCTTTGGCCTCGAGGGGGCGCGAGTACTGCATATAACGTGCGTCTCTTCGCGATATAGCAATTTACACATCATCAGGCGTGAGTTAAGTTCATGTAAACGGGTCGTAAATGCGGGGAGTACCTCAGGTGTTCGTATACTTCACAAGCCGCTTCGCAGTCGTTCATCGCTCGACATGTCGCGCACAGGTTGATGCTATTTTGTTCATGACTGCGGAGGAGATCCGGAAAATAGACGCGCCATCAGTGGCGGTGCATTGTCCGTCTTTATTGCCTCCATCCCGTTTTTTGAGACGGGGGTCGGCTAACTTCCATGAATTATGCATGTAACTGACGATCTTCCAGGTGGGTGCTCCTTAATTTGCCTTCCACAATTACTGCTCCGCGCAAATGCCGGCCGCCATCGTTCCAGTTATTGCCCCCTCATGGAATTCATGTACGCGCGACTCCTACGATCAACATCGACTCTCCGGACCTTTTGCATATTGACTCTTGAGTCTTTTGTTCGACCGTGAATATCCGGCTGACTATGCTTCTGTCATAAATGCACCTCAGGTGTTCACATACTTCACAAGCCGCTTCGCAGTCGAGTCGATACGCCCATCTCGCGACAGTGCCTGACTTAAGACGGAGCGTGTGAAGAGGAAATTAAACGCACCGTCAGCGGCGGTGCATGGTCCATCTCTATGTCCTCCATCGCGTTTTTTGAGACGGGGGTCGGCTAGCCTCCATGTAGCGTGCATGTAACTGGCGATCTGCCGGATGGGTGCTCCTTAACTCGCCTTCCACAGTTACTGCTCCACGCAAATGCCAGCCGCCACCGTTTAAGTTATCGCCCCCTCATGAAATTCATGTACGCGCAACTCCTACGACCTAACAAGAACCAGCCGGCGTAGCGGTCATGCGTTTCGATCCGGACATTTTGCATACTCTTTTGTTCGACTTTGAATATCCGGCCCGGCTGACTATGTCTTGAAAATTGCGGACAACCGCATGAATATTCATGTGCAACCTGTTTCAGCCTCTTACGTGCTGCCTGCACTCTCGACATGCCCTCTGTATTACCTGACCCTCCTTCACCATTTGCTGCTGCGATAATGCGAGGAGTCTATTTTCGACTGGACCACTGATTGACGCTCTCGTGACGCGCATGCTGTACTCATACAGCTTCTGCCCTTTACTCTCGACCTCATGGATCCCGTCAGTGCAGTAGGTCTCGTCGCCAGTATTCTGCAGCTTGTCGCCGCTGCCAAGTCAGCTATCGATCTCGGCCGAGATGCAGTTAATGCAACGAAGGACCAGCGGGATCTCCTGCGCGAGGTCCAGAACCTTGCACCGCTCCTGGAGGATCTCAAACACCGCTTACAACAGCCAAACAACCAATTGGTGAATGGCATCCAGAGACTCGAGAAACCTCTGGGTCAGCTCAAGGAAACCATGGAGAATATTACAAGAAAGCTGGGTTCTGCGAACAAGGCCGGCTCCAAAATGTTGACCTGGACCTTTTGGAATAAGAAAGAGGCCGATGAGGATATGGCCAAGATTGAGCGCTTCAAAGCTGTGCTTAATGCTTGGTTGCTCCTCGATACTTGGTGCGTGTCTTGATTAAACTACCGATGGGATACTTAGTTACATCAGGGATGTTGGGCAGCAGCAGGAGAAGAACCACAGCCGTGAGTTTGTTGACTTTAAGCATCCGTCTGTACTGATGGATATTGGGTGCTCACCTAGAGATACGTCAAGACCAGTATCGTGAGTTCAGTCGTAGGAACATGCCGCAAAATAGTGACATTGTGATTAGGACTACTGGCAGAAGTCAAAAACCTTGCGCAAAATGAACAAGATTATCATGAATGTACGTATGCGCAAGACGACTTGAATTTGAACTGACATCTGAATAGCGGCAGGGTCGGCATTGTCAGACATATCGAGGACGCTTAGCAATAGTAGCAACACACAACGTCAGGATAACTATCGTGCGTTTGATGGCCAGACACCACTGTTTAAATTAATGTTGGAATTAGGAATACTAACAGAAGTTAGAAATGTCGCACAAGACCAACGGGACGTCGTGGATTGTAAGTAAATTTGATCTGTTTAACATAACACCAACATCCCAGCAGCCACAGAACGCGAAAAAATCATCGACTGGCTGTCGCCCCTCAATTTCTTCGCACGGCATGCAGATATATTCGGAACTCGACAAGAGGGAACCGGCAGATGGCTGCAGGAGGACCCTCAGTTTAGAACCTGGTTGTTATCCCCCGGCGAAATTATCTGGTGCTCTGGGATCCGTACGTATCCTCATCACAAACTACATTTCTCCACTAACTTTAATATCGGATGGCAGCCGGGGCTGGGAAAACCGTCTTAGCGTGGGTGTTCTTCACTTGAAGAGGGTTCATTGGCTCAGGCATAATTCATAGGTCATTTGTTGTCGATTATCTTCGAAGCCACTTGCAGAGCGATGGCGTCGTCGTGGCTGCTGCTTACCTAAATCACAAGGAGAGCGAAGTACAATCTCCGTCGAATATTTTGGCGGGTCTCTGGTGGCAACTTCTATCGGAAAGACCTATCTCAGCTTCCGTTCAGAACTTATATAAGAAGCACCACAAACAACGCACTAGGCCATCACTGGATGAGGTCCGCGAGATAGTTCGCTCCACGGTTGCGGAGTGGTCGAGGGTTTTCATCATTGTTGATGCCTTGGATGAATACCCGGAGGCCCATCGCCGTATTCTCCTGGACACTCTCGCTGCAATAGGGACTGTTTCTCTGTTGCTCACGTCGCGGCCAAACATTGCTCCAGAGACCTTCTTCCCCACCGCATCAGTTCTCGAGATTCACGCCAGGGAGGAGGATATTCGCTGCTACATTGATGCACACATACGAACCTCCTCTCGTTTGTCAAAGCATGTTCAGGCCCGACCAGAACTGCGAGCAGAAATTGAGTCAAAGATCATCGGCAATGTTGATGGAATGCAAGTATTATTGTTGTAATTCAAACAAAAGTCCTAAATTATATTCTTTCATCAGGTTTCTGCTCGCGAAACTTCACCTAGATTCTTTGGCCATAAAAACTACTGTCAATGCAGTTCGAGATGCTCTCAAAAATCTACCCGAAGATTTAGAGCATACGTACAACGAAGCAATGGACCGCATTGAGGCACAGAACAAAGACGACAGAGAGATCGCACGACAAGCCCTCATTTGGGTCGCAAATGCTAAACGCCCTCTATCTGTCCATGAGCTCTGCGAGGCTCTTGCCATCAAACTAGGCGCGACAACGCTGGATGCAGACGACATGCTCGACATTGAATTTATTGTTTCGGTCTGTGCTGGGTTGCTTATCGTCGATCAAGCTGTTCGACTGGTCCACCACACCACCCAGGGTTACATCGACAGAGTCCAGCCCAGCCGATTTCCGCACGCACAAACGGAGATCACCTCGCAGTGTCTCACCTATCTTTCATTCGACGACTTTCGCGGGCACAGGTCCCGAGATACCTGGGATTTGTGCCGCGAACACAAACTTCTTTCATACGCTATCTACTACTGTCTCATGCACGCCGCTGGAGAGCCTGAAGTGCACCTTCGGGAGAGTATCATCGACTTTCTAAGCGATGCTCACCGCTGGGTGGGTGTCTTTTATGACGGTCGGGTGCCGCCGCAGTGGAATTACGCGGATTGGCCATTGGTGTCCTCGAAGCTGTGGGTGGCAGCAATCTTCGGTTTGCAGGAAATCACGAAGCATCTCCTCGAGTTTGACCAGTCCATCAGTAAACAAGAAAAAGAGAGCGCATTGCTTGTCGCTTCATATTGGAACTGCCCCGGAATTGTTCAAATGTTGATCAATCATGGCGCCAATGTTAATGTGGCGAGAAGATCCAACGGAAATGCATTGCATGCAGCGGCGTTCAGGGGTCATGTCTCAGTGGCCCAAGAGCTTATCGCAAACGGGATAAACGTGAACTTTCAGGGTGGACACTATGGAACTGCTCCTCTACATGCAGCAACACTCCAGGGGGACACCACCATGATGCAACTCCTCCTCGTGCACAATGCCGACGTGAACTTGCAGAGTGAACAATATGGAACTGCTCTGCAGGCAGCATCAGCGGATGCCAGATGGCCAGAAGTGGTCCAGCTCCTCCTCAAGCACAATGCCGATGTGAACTTGCAGGGTGGACGCTATGGAACCGCTCTACAGGCAGCATCAGCAGTGGAGGAGGCAGAAGTGGCACGGCTCCTCCTCAACCATGGCGCCGACGTGAACTTGCAGGGTGGACGCTATGGAACTGCTCTGCAGACAGCATCGGTGAATGGGACGGCAGAAGTGGTACAGCTCCTCCTTGATCACGGCGCCGACGTCAACTTGCAGGGAGGAGAATACGGAACCGCTCTACAGGCAGCATCTGCGAAGGGGAAAGAGGAGGTGGCCCAGCTGCTGCTCAACAACGGCGCCGACGTCAACTTGCAGGGAGGAGAATATGGAACTGCTCTACAAGCAGCATCTGCGACGAGGAAAGAGGAGGTGGCCCAGCTGCTGCTCGACAACGGCGCCGACGTCAACTTGCAGGGTGGACACTATGGAACCGCTCTGCAGGCAGCATCAACGGAGGGGAAGGCAGAAGTGGTACAGCTCCTCCTCAAGCACGGCGCCGATGTGAACTTGCAGGCTGGACACTATGGAACTGCTCTGCAGGCAGCATCAGCAAAGGGGAAGGCAGAAGTGGTCCAGCTCCTCCTCAAGCATGCTGCCGACGTGAACTTGCAGGCTGGACACTATGGAACTGCTCTGCAGGCAGCATCGGTGGTGGGGAAGGCAGAAGTGGTCCAGCTCCTCCTCAAGCACGCTGCCGACGTGAACTTGCAGGCTGGACACTATGGGACTGCTCTGCAGGCAGCATCGGCGGCGGGGGAAGGCAGAAGTGGTCCAGCTCCTCCTCAAGCATGGCGCCGATGTCAATTTGCAGGGAGGATACTTCGAAACTGCTCTTCAGGCAGCATCGGCAGCAGGGAAGGCAGAAGTGGTCCAGGTCCTCCTCAAGCACAATGCCTACGTGAACTTACAGGGTGGACACTATGGAACCGCTCTAAACGCAGCATTCGCCCAGGGGAACATCACCATGATGCAACTCCTCCTCGACAACGGCGCCGACATGAATTTGCTGGGACGGGACGGTGAGACCACTCTGCAGGCAGCATTGGCAAAGGGGAAGGCAGAGGTAGTACAGCTCCTCCTCAACAACGGCGCCGACGTGAACTTGCCGGGCGGACACTATGGAACCGCTCTACAAGCAGCATCGGCGAAGGGGAGGGCACAAGTGGTACAGCTCCTCCTCAAGCACGGCGCGGACGTGAACTTGCAGGGAGGGCTATTCGGAACCGCTCTGCAAGCAGCATCGGCGGCGGGGAAAGAGAAGGTGGTCCAGCTCCTCCTTGAGCATGGCGCCGATGTGGATGCGCAGGGAGGATTCTTCGGAACTGCTCTGCAGGCAGCGCAGCGGGTGGGGAGAAAAGAGACAGTCCGGCTCCTCCTCCGTGCTAAAAAAGCGCAGCAAGGAAAATATGGCACTGCCGCCTATCGTGCGGCGATGGGGACAGCGCCACCTTACAGTGACCGAGCTCCTCGTCGTCCGCGGCGCTGATATGAGTTGGGATTTGGATTTGGATTTAGTAGACCGTGTAGACATAAATAGCATGCCATAATGTAAGGGACGCGCGAGAGAAACAAAACATAAGGAGAGCAAAGGGGAAGGGACGCCGGGAGCGTATGTATACTAGAGCCAGGAGATATGTATACCAGAACCAGGAGAGCGAGACACCACCACGATACGGTACACCTGATCCATCCCGACACCGGCCATCCCGACACTAGCCCGAGTTCGCGGGGCGTTATTGATGGGTCTTGACCAAGATTTGACCTTGATGGCGCTTGCTCTCGAAGAACCCGGCAAACGCGAATCCGGCCGTCATCTCGCTGACGGGAAAGCCGCAGTTTGAGAGGGTCCGACGCATTCTTCGGTGGTCTCCCAAGTCGTTTCTCTCGCTACTCGTGAACCCACCTGAGCGAGGGGGCACGAGGCACGGATCGGCCTCAGAGCCCGGGTGCGCGGGGGCGTTAGCGGAGCCGATGGTGGTGTACGGGAAGAAAAGCGCGCAGGCAGGCAGGCAGGGAAGGGTGGAGGACGCCAAAATAATTAAAGGGGAGGGCGGTGTGGAAGACATTTTTATTCAGAGTCCGGCGGGGGACTAGTCATCAACGTTCCACGAAAAAAGCAGAATAGGCGTGTCTTGCGTGCGAGCCGAGGTTGAACGTTGAACGTTGAGCGCTGAGCGCTAAGCCCCAGTGCGAGAGATTCTGAACAAGGTAGGTTTTGCGGAACTCGGTTGATGCGAGTAGTTTATCTATCATAATGGCCAGGCCCCAGCAGGAAGAGTGGTGGTGGTATCGTATAACTAGGAAGAGAAGAGCACGGTGTGCCACGAAAAACACACGCAAAACTTGCGCAAAACAATTGAGGACAAGATGTCGAAACCAAGCGTGAGATACGCGCGTATTTCTGCATGCTGTCGAAACCAAGCGTGCGCGTACTTCTGTATGCTGTTGCCGCTGTGCGCCTTCCTAACTTCGCAGATCGTCCTCCTGGCATTTGTTGCGCTTCTAACTGCGTTGCACCCTCGCGCTGATGGCACACTCAACTCTGAGCAGGACAAAGCTTTCTGCCACCACATGGGCGAGTCTAGTACATATGCTGGATGTAATGGTACATCTAACAACTTCGTAGATCCCGATACTAGTGCGCAGTCCTCATGGTTCTCTCTATCTTGGCATGTTTGTGCAAGTCTCTCCGGCGGCACATCGCGACCATGAACGAAGCCGCCTCCATCGCAGCGGGCTCTCGCGAGCTGCAGCTCGTGAAAAGTATTATGGCCGCGCACCCTCACAAACCCCGGCACACGCCGTCGCAGCTTTCCACCGTCTCGCTTCCAGCGTACATGAAAGAACCCGGGACCAGGAGCTCGTGTCCCGCGGTCCCGACGGCGAGGACGTGGCAATGCCAGAAGCGTCGGCCGACGACACCCATAGTAATAACCTTAACCCGCTGTCGCGCGCGTACTCGCTCATGCCCCACCTCCCAACCGACTCGTCCTTGCTGGTAGGCGAGACAACACCTGACCCGCGCGGAGACGCCCCAGCGTACTTCGAGGCCGTCGAACACGACAACACCGTCCTGCACCACAGCATCAGCATTAACGACTACCCCCCGGGCATCCCCGCCCCATCCTCCACGCCCCCCCGCGGCTTCTTCACCTCCATCTTCTCCTCCCCGCCCCCACCTATCCCATCCACCTCCACCTCCACATCCCCCCTTGCCCTCGCGCACGCGCGCACCAACTCCTCCTCCCTCACCACCGCGCCGTACACTCGTGGCCACCGCCCCTCCACCTCTTCCACCCTCTTCTCCCTTGCGCGCAAGAAATCCTCCGCATCGCCCTACGACGGCACGCCAGGCGGCTCCGCAATATCGCTCGCAAGCATCTCGCACCCCCTCCCGCACCCCCTCCTCAAGACCGAGTTCTCCGCCCTCCCGCGCGGGGGCTCCACGCCCGAGCAGCTCAAGGCCATCAGCGGAACGCGCGAGGGCGGCGTGGGGCGCTTTGGCGTGCCCTTTGGGGAGGTGGCCGTGCGGTACGCTGCAAGTGCGAATGCGAGCAGGGTGGACCTGGGGGAGGATTTGCCGCCCGGGTGGGAGGACGTCGTGGGGTCGAGTGGTGTAGGCGGGGACTAGGATACTCGACCCCGCGCAGATCCCCGTCCCGCCGTCTCCCACGGCAGAGCGCCGCGCCCTCGATGCACAGGGCTGATGATGCGCTTGCAACGCCAGACCCGCACGACACGCTCTCGACATCAGCCTCGCACGGCGCGCTCGCATGGTCAGACCCGCGCGACACTCTCCACGCCCGACTCGCGCCGCCCCGATGTGCAGGTGCGTGTTTTATCAAACTTACTGCTACTTGCTCATTTTTCTTCAACAATAGTCTCACTTGTGCTCTCAACTACGACGCGCAGCCCCCGTCTCACAACGCGCAGCCCCCGTCTCACGGCGCGCATTCACGCTGGTGAGTCGCCCTCCTTGCTTTCTTTTACTTTACCTTACCTTCTTTCTCTCCGTCTTGTCACCCCGCTCGCTCCCTCCGAATCGGCGGCGTGTGCACACATGCTGCGTTCTGCGGCCGCCGACTCGGAGCAGCGTCTCGCCGTCGAGGCGTACGCACTCGCGGAGTCGCAGTACGGCTCAATCTCGCGCGCGCCGGTTCGAGAGGCTCGGATGTACTCCGTTCCCCCCCCCCCCCCCCAAAAAAAAAAAAAAAAAACATTTGCACACACCCCACCGGTACGTCTTATTCTTCGCAGCTCGCACTCACGACTAACTTGATTTCTACAGAAAAGTCAGCGCGGTAGCATGTGAAGGCCGTACCCGAGTCAGTAATGCAAGGTGAGTCCAGTACGCCCACATTTTTCGAGGCGCACTCGGCGCTCGCGCGCACGTCTGCAAGGCCGCGCTCGGGAAGAACGCCTCCCCGCGTCGGACTCGAGCACCCGCGGCGAGTCTTCGGACTCTGCTCGCAGCCTCGTATCGACTCGCACTGGCACGGCGTGCTCGCACCGTGCCCAGTTTGCTGGCGCGCTCGCTCGCGAGGAACGCCTTCCGGACCCGCCTATAGAGCCGCGCGCACGCAGAGTCTCCGGACTTCTGCGCACGTTCGACGCCTCACCCGCGCGCGGCGTCGTTGTGGCTTGCACGCTGGCACGCAGCGTGCGGGCTCTTCGGACTCGCTCGCAGGAAACCGCGCCCGCGACGCTTGCACGCAGCTTGCGCCGTCTCGAGTCGCACGGGCGGCGGTTTGTACACGCGCGCGCGGTCTCCACCCGCGCGCATCGATTCGTATCGGGCTTACCCTTCTCGTCGGCAACGCGCGCGCGGTTTCTATCATCTAAAATACATGTTGTAAGCAAGTAATTAAGGAATGAATGAATAGACTTTACCTTTTTTGACCGCTTTGTGGGGTTTCATTCAGCGTGGCTTGACGTTTTTTTGGTCATTTATTGAAGCTGTGAAGAGATGCGGCATGCGGTGGTAAGTTACGGCAAATTGAAGGTGAATAAATAAAGGGAAAGCTGGACCCACCAGGCAACTAAATGTACATTGTGCGCTTGAAGATATCGGAGCTGGGTCGACGACTTGAGGTACAATGTAACTTAACTACCAGCGGGCTAGTAAGAAGATGAAGTTGAAGTGACTAGATATCGATTTACCGGAGAAAATGTCGTACCAATTCAATCAATCCCTTATCCCAGTCGCATCAAACGTGAGTAAGGCCGAAAGCTTGAAGATATAAGAGAGACTGTTTTTGAGGTTCAAGGTAGCTCCTAGCAATTTAGTATGAAAGCAAAGTTGGAATAAACTCGAAGTTGGACTCACCGAAAAAAATAGAATGCTAATTCAACGGCTTATTCCAGTTGCATCAAACGCGAGTAAGGCTGAAAACTTGAAGATATGAGAGATTCAGGTCGAGGTTCAGGGTACCTACTAGCAATTTAGTAAGATAAAGTTAAAATAAATTAAAGGTTGGACTCACCACAGAAAATAGCACGCCAATTCAATGGCTTATCCCAGTTGTAGAGGACGAGCGGAGGAGAGAATCCTTGAAGATATAAGAGCTTCGGATCGACATGTTCGCGGTTCAAGATAGCTGCTAGCAATTTAGTAAGAGATTGAAGTTGGAATAAATTAAAGGTTGGACTTACCGGAGAAAATGGAGTGCTAATTCAACAGCTTATTCCTGTCGTATAGAACATGCATGGGACCTTGTTGTCGAGGATATGGGGGCCTTGTGTCGACATCTTTGAGGTTCAAGATAGCTACTAGCAATTTAGTAAGAAGGTAAAGTTGGAATAAAGTCGAAGTTGGACTCACCGGAGAAAATAGAATGCTAATCCAACGGCTTATCTCAGTTGTAGAGGACGGGCGGAGGAGAGAATCCTTGAATATATAAGAGCTTCGGATCGGCTTGTTCGAGGTGAACGGTAGCTGTTAACAATTTAGTAAGAGATTGAAGTGGAAATAAATTCAAGGCTGGACTCGCCGGAGAAAATGGAATGCCAATTCAATAGCTTATTCCTGTCGTATAGAATATGCATGGGACATTTTTGTCCAGGATATGGGAGCCTTGTGTCGACTTCTTTGAGGTACGAAGCAACTGAAAGCTGGATAACAAGCAGTTGGGATAGAATTGAACATCGACGTTGGAGTTACCACGAAAAATTTAACACGAGTTCAACGGCTTATTCCCGTCGTAGAATACGCGGGTAGGAACTAACACTTGAACATATAAGAGCTTTGGATCGACTTGTTCGAGGTGAAAGGTAGCTGCTAACAATTTAGTAAGAGATTGAAGTTGAAATAAATTCAAGGCTGGACTCACCGGAGAAAATGGAATCCTAGTTTCAACAGCGTATTCCTGTCGTATAGAACATGCGTGGGACCTTGCTGTCGACTTATTTGAGGTACAAAGCAAGGAATTGGACATCGAAGTTGGAATGACCACGGAAAATGTAACACGAATTCAACGGCTTATTCCAGTCGCAGAAAACGCATCTTGAACATATAAGAGCTTCACATTGACTTGTTCGAGGTGAAAAGTAGCTACTAACAATTTAGTAAGTGGTTGAACTTGAGATAAAATCGAAGTTGAATTCACCAGAGAAAATGGAATGTCAGCCTGACAGCTTATCCCAGTCGCAGAAACGCGTGTAGAAATGAACAATGGAAGATTTAATGGCTTCGGGTCGATTTTTTTAAGGTACAAGGTAACTTCAAGCAGGTTAGTAAGAGGTTCAACTTGAACTAAAGTCGAAGTTGGACTGACTGATGACGGAAAATTCAATACCAGTTGAATGGCTTATCCTAACCGTCGAGGGCGTTTGTATGAGCATAATGTTAAGGCCATAGGAATACCAGGTCGATGTGTCGGAAAAATCTTGATCAGCTTCGAACGTCCTGGGACTTGTCCCAGGACGTCGCAAGGTCATATGGTTTTAAGTGCCTTGCAACACAGAGGTAAGAAATCCGCAACCTCTTCCGAGACACTCCGCGACTCCCAGGGTCTCTTAAGGCGCCCGTGTGACAGCCGACGTCCCAGTGGAACTCAAGGCTCCACAAGCCCTGCGTACCTCTCAACAGCCGATATACATGCAGCCTTGCTCGGCTCAGAATATTTGCATCGGGGTACCAAAAAAATCGTTCAAATCAATGTATTAATCAATACTACTACCACAGCTATGAGGTACAACATAGTTGTAGTGGGGCGACGGCGTCCAGCGATGTGTAAGAAATTAATTCTAGAATTCTAGCTTCTGAGTTAGCAGTACGTGAGACGGGAACACTTCATACACACATTGTGAGAATGAACATCATAACAAAGAATGGAATTAAAGCCTTGAGCATGGTAGCATTAGATAATAGTGGTCAGAAGAGGACGCATACATACCTGCGCCAGAATCAACCCTAGAAGCAGCCGAGCTCGGATGAGTAGTGGTGCGAATTGGAGCAAGCATACAACGTACCCACGTCGACGTGCGTGGTAAGAAACAACCCTGTATGAGATCAGCAGTTGGCCGCCGCAACCGAAAGATTACACACCTGGGTGGGACGAGGGGATGGTGGTGGTACGAAGACAAGAGAGGTGGAGTCATGGCGTCACAGGCTGCCGATTGATATAGCACGGGTGACGTCACTTGCTCCACCTCGTTGACAAGATGCTGCGAGTACCCCCAACTCATTATCCTCAAGCACACTCACCTGGACCCAATGCCTCTCCTTCGCCATACAGACTCGGATACGACACATGTCTCTGACTCCGAACCCGAGCAAGAAGCTCGCCATTACGTACGCGACAATTCTGACCGCTCGTCGCCTGACTCCTCTGCACCGAACTCGCCACGCCGTACGAGGACATGTATCTGCGAGTGCATAATGTAGATTAATTTTTTTCTTCACTTCTTGTTCGTCCCTCTTCACCACAAAACATTAGCTTTGCGACATGTACCTTGGGACGGCATGAGACAGCTTGGAACTCACCTCAAGCCTTCGAACGGCTTGAGACTGGTTCTAAGTTCCCCTGCCACGCCTTCGAAGCTCTCTGAAGCCGTCCCAAGGTCCCAAGGAGACTCAGGCCGTTGCAAGCTAACTGGCTTTTTTCCGACATGGCTTCAAGGTTCGACGAACTTGTGAGCAAGTTATGAAGAATTCAATCTGAAATCAAGTTGAAGTTGACTTACAAATTACTGAATAGCGCTGCAAGAGCCTATCCCAGTCGTATGGAACATGCATGATGCATTTATTTTGTAGTTAGGCCAGCTCTGATTCGACTTGGCTGAATAGTACCCGATGAACTATCAAGCGTGTCAGTAAGAAAGCGAATCAGATGTGTCGTTCAACCGCACCTTGCACCTCCAATTAACAACAAACTAACTCAACTAATCCGCCCACAATAAAGATGAGAATGTGTTATTAAAACATCGTGACTGACAAGAAAGAGTGGGTTTGAAGGCAGCGAGACTTCACCAGCAGAAGTAGACCCAAATTCGAGATAAGTTTCAAATTGATTAGGTACCTTGAAGTAGCGTTAGAACGCGGGTTGTAATTATAAGTCCACAGCGAAAGAAAAATAAATGGCAGTAACTCACGTTTGAATGGGTGAAAGTATGTACGTGATGGTCGAGTCAGCATGGTTGAGGACCGTTGCTGAACTATATTCCCAAAGGTGAATGAGTATGCGAACACACAAAGACAAGCGAACCAATTCATACCTAGAGTTGACTCAACTCAGCACATAGAACATAGAACGAAGAATAACAACACATACCTTTCATCATGCTTTCAGTACTTAATCGGCGAGGTCTCTGAATCTAAAAGCAAAAAAAAAATGAAGTCAATTAGTAATTCAAAGTGTGAACGGGCTCTTGAATGAATGAGTACCATGTATCTAGGTTGCTGGAAATCTACGAGGTATAGACAGTAAATATCTAACACAAAAGTGGTAGTCAGTCAGTAATTTGAATGCGCTCTTGAATGAATGAATGATACCAGCTATGTAGGCTACGAGGTGACGGCCTGGGACTCGGACAGCAAATATCTAACACAAAAGTCAGTGAGGAATGCTCAGGTTAGTGGTATATTGCGTACCCGTCCATTTCGGTGTTTAAGAATCAGCTTGGATTGAATATATAGCAACAGGATCTGAAGCAACGCAAACCCAATAAGAAAAGAGAGAACGGTGAAGAAATGAATAATAAAGTTGTACCTTGTGTCCGCCGGGCTGGGATCCAAAACGGCGCAGTGACGACGTCTGAAGGAGAGCAGGTCAGAAATGTCGGACGGCGGGAAAATTAATAATAATTGCAGACCTGTGATGGCTTGGGGATAGACTGCGGGTGTTGCGTGAAGGCAGAGTAACAATATCTGAATAAAGTAGTCACAAAGTAGCCAGTAAATAATGAAGCGGGTGGAAAAAGAACACATACCTATTCTAACTTGACCAGAGCTTCGACATTTTGAAAGAGAGCCTTGGAAGATCAATCGGCGCTAGTGGTGTGGTGGGCGGAAGCAAGCGAGGACCGTGGGAACGTACATCGTCCATCTCTACGTCCTCCATCGTGTTTTTTGAGACGGGGGTCGGCTAGCCTCCATGAAGCATGCATGTAACTGGTGATCTGCCGGATGGGTGCTCCTTAGCTCGCCTTCCAAGCTTCTACAATTACTGCTCCGCGCAAATGCCAGCCGCCACCGTTCAAGTTATCGCCCCCTCACGGAATTTCATATACGCGCGACTTCTACGACCTAACAAGAACCAGCCGGCGTAGCGGTGTTCATGCGTTACCAACCCATCGATCCGGACATTTTTGCATACTCTTTTGTTCGAATTTGAATAGCCGGCTGACTATGTCTTGAAAATTGCGGACAATCGCATTAATATTCATGGGCAACCTATTTCGGCCTCTTACGTGCTGCCTGCACGCTCGACATGCCCTCTGTACCTGACTCTCCTTCGCCATCTGCTGCGGCAATAATGCGAGGAGTCTATTTTCGACTGGACCACTGATTGACGCTCTTGTAACGCGCATGCTGTGCTCATACAGCTTTTGTCCTTTGCTTTCGACCTCATGGATCCCGTCAGTGCAGTAGGTCTCGTCGCCAGTATTTTGCAGCTTGTCGCCGCTGCCAAGTCAGCTATCGATCTCGGCCGAGATGCGGTTAATGCAACGAAGGACCAGCGGGATCTCCTGGTCGAGGTCCAGAACCTTACACCACTGCTAGAGGATCTCAAACACCGCTTGCAGCAGCCGAACAATCAATCGGTGAACATTTTTATCCAGAAGCTCGAGAAACCTTTAGAGCAGCTCAAAGGAACAATGGAACATATTGCCAGAAAGCTAGGATCTGCGAATAAGGTCGGCTCCACGGCCTTGATTTGGACCTTTTGGAATAAGACAGAGGTCGACGCGGATTTGGCCAAGATAGAGCGCTTTAAAACTGTGCTTAATGCTTGGTTGCTCCTGGATACTTGGTATGTGTCTTGATTAAACTATCGATGGGATGCTTAATTACATCAGGGACGTTGGGCAGCAGCAGGAGAAGAACCATAGCCGTGAGTTTGTTGACTTTAAGCATCCGTCTATACTGATGGGTATTGGGTACTCACCTAGAAATACGTCAGGACCAGTATCGTGAGTTCAGTCATAGGAATATGTTGCAAAATAATAACATTGCGAATAGGACTACTGACAGAAGTCAAAAATCTTGCACAAAATGAACAAGATTTCCATGCCTGTATGTTTCCACAAGACGGCTTGAATTGGACTGACGTCTGATTAGCGGCAGGGTTGTCGCTATTGGAAATTCGGTATGTCTGTGTCTCCTCCTACAGCATTCGACCAGTATGTTTATTTCATGAGGATAGAGATACGCAACAAAGGAGCCACGACCGTTAATTCGAAGCCCGTCACTTGAATGGCCGCTGATCCGTACATTTAGAAATATCCGAAACGCTTAGCAGTAGTAGCAACACGCAACGTCAGGATAACTATCGTGCGTTTGATGGCAAGACACCGCTGTTTTATATAATTAATGTCGGAATTAGGAATACTGACAGAAGTTAGAAATGCTGCACAAGACCAACGGGAAGTCATGGATTGTAAGTCGGTCTTATCTGTATGAGTTAACACCAATGCCTCAGCAGCCGCAGAACGTGAAAAAATCATTGACTGGCTATCGCCCCTCAATTTCTTCGCACGACACGCAGATATATTCGGAACTCGACAAGAGGGAACCGGCAGATGGCTGCTGGAGGACCCTCGGTTTAGAACCTGGTTGCTATCCCCCGGAGAAATTATCTGGTGCTCTGGGATTCGTACGTATCCTTGTCACAAACTACATTTATCCGCTAACTTTAATATCTCATGGTAGCCGGGGCTGGGAAAACTGTCTTAGCGTGCGTATTCTTCCCTTGAAGAGGGTTTATCGGTTCAAGCATAGCTCATAGGTCAATTATTGTTGATTATCTTCGAAGCTACATGCAGAGCGACAGCGTCGCTGTTGCTGCTGTGTACCTAAATCACAAGGAGAGTGGAGTGCAATCTCCGTCGAATATTTTGGCGGGTCTCTGGTGGCAACTTGTGTCGGAAAGACCTATCTCCGCTTCCGTTCAGAAATTATATCAGAAGCATCAGAAACAACGCACGAGGCCTTCACTGGATGATGTCCGCGATACAGTGTATACCCGGCGGTTGAGCCACACCCACTGGTTGAGCCAAATTAAGAAATATATTCACCCTGCCCGCAATTCCATACCAAATCCTTATCCCTCTGACAGAAAGGTCAGTTGGTATATAGAGTACATTACTCCGATGTATTTAGCAAGTGGAGATAGAAATGTGTGAACACCAGACATGTTTACAGTGGAGATCAATAATTTTTGATGGCTCAAATTTCTAATCGGCCGAACTGACCCAAAACCTGTCCATTTTCGGCCACTTTTTGGGCTCTACACTACTTATAGGCATCTTACGGACATTTTGGCCAGCCACAATGAGTGATTTGGAGCTAAACTGGATGAGAAAATCACCAGTCTTTGATGCCTGGCATAATGGCGTGACATTGACAAAATCCTTCTACGCGACTACTCCCTACTGCATCCATGTAGAACACCCCATCACGGTCCATGCACAATCTGAAACCCATCTCTGAGCCAGAGGACAACAATACGGACACAGATGATAAGTAGTCGAGGACGAGATTGGGGTTGGTGGGATGTCACACACTTGGCTCAAGTGCCGGGTCTTGTGACATTTGGGGCAATGTCATGATTTGCATAAATTATAGCTCTAATGTATTTAGAATATTGTATAACTTTGTCAGTGCACTTTCCAGATGTTATTCTATCCTACCGCTAACTTGGATCAGCCAAAAACATTGAAATATGAGAACAAGAGACTGAAATCAAAGTTTTGGCTCAACCGCCGGGTATACACTGTATAGTTCGCTCCGCGGTTGCGGAGTGGTCGAGGGTTTTCATCATCGTCGATGCCTTGGATGAATACCCGGAGGCCCATCGCCGTATTCTCCTGGACACTCTCGCCGCGATAGGGGCTGTTTCTTTGTTGCTCACCTCGCGGCCAAACATTGCTCCAGAGTCCTTCTTCCCCGCCGCGCTGGTTCTCGAGATTTGCGCCAGGGAGGAGGATATTCGCTGCTACATTGACGTGCACATACAGACCTCCTCTCGTTTGTCGAAGCATGTTCGGGTTCGACCAGAACTGCGGGCAGAAATTGAGTCAAAGATTATTGGAAACGTTGATGGAATGTAAGTATTATTGTTGTAATTCAAACAAAAGCTCTAAATTATATTCTTTCATCAGGTTTCTGCTCGCAAAACTTCACATGGATTCTTTGGCCATAAAAAATACTGTCAAGGCAGTTCGAGATGCTCTTAAAAATCTACCTGAAGATTTAGAGCACACATACAATGAAGCAATGGACCGCATCGAGTCCCAGAACAAGGACGACAGAGAGATAGCGCGACGAGCCCTAATTTGGGTTGCAAATGCTAAACGGCCTCTATCTGTCCATGAGCTCTGTGAGGCTCTTGCCATTGAGCTAGGTGCGACAACACTGGATGCAGATGGCATACTCGACATCGAATTTATTGTTTCCGTCTGTGCTGGGTTGCTTATTGTTGATCAAGCTGTTCGACTGGTCCACTACACCACCCAGGATTACATTGACAGAGTCCAGCCCAGCCGATTTCCGCACGCACAAATGGAGATCACCTCGCAGTGTCTCACATATATTTCATTCGACGACTTTCGTGGGCACAGGTCCCAAGATACCTGGGATTTGTGCCGCAAACACAAACTTCTTTCATACACTATCCACTACTGTCTCGTGCACGCCGCTGGAGAGCCCGAATCACTCCTTCAGGAGAGGATCATTGACTTTCTAAGCGACGCCCACCGCTGGCATCAGCCCCTCTTTCTTGGCGGTCGAGTGCCGCCGCAGTGGTATGAGGTGAAGTGGCCGTCAGTGTCCTCGAAGCTGTGGGTGGCGGCAATCTTCGGTTTGCAGGAAATCACAAAGCATCTACTCGAGTTCGACCAGTCCATCAGTAAAGAAGAAAAAGAGAGTGCATTACTTGATGCTTCATACTGGAACTGCCCCGGAGTCATTCAGCTGTTGGTCAAACATGGGGCCAATCTGCATGCAGCAGGAGGATACTACGGGAATGCATTGCAAACAGCGGCGGCCATGGATCATGTGTCGGTGGCTCAGGAGCTTATCGCAAACGGGGTCAACGTAAACTTGCAGGGTGGGCACTATGGAACCGCTCTGCAGGCAGCATCAGCGAGGGGACAAACAGGAGTGGTCCGGCTCCTCCTCAAGCACGATGCCGACGTGAGCTTGCAGGGAGGATGCTACGGAAGTGTTCTGCAAGCAGCATCTGAAACAGGGAGGGCAGAAGTGGTGCAGCTCCTCCTCGACCACGGCACCGACGTCAACATGCAGGGAGAACGCTACGGAACCGCTCTCAACGCAGCATCGGCGAAGGGGTGGGCAGAAGTGGTACAGCTCCTCCTTGAGCACGGCGCCGACATGAACATGCAGGGAAGATACTGTGGAACCGCTCTGCAGGCAGCATCAAGGAACGGGAACGATGAGATAGTGCAACTGTTGCTCGAGAAGGGAGCCGATGTGAACACGCAGGGAGGACACTGCGGAACCGCTCTACAGGCAGCATCGGCGGAGGGAAAGGCAGAAGTGGTCCAGCTCCTCCTAGAGAATGGCGCCGACATGAACTTCCAGGGTGGACACTATGGAAGTGCTCTGCATGCAGCATCTGCGAAGGGGAAAGGGGAGGTGGTCCAGCTGCTCCTCAAGCACGGCGCCGATGTCAACTTGCAGGAAAGGTACCATGGAACGGCCCTTCAGGCAGCATCAGCGGAGGGGAAGGCAAAAGTGGTCCAGCTCCTCCTCAAGCACAATGCCGACGTGAACTTGCAGGGTGGACACTACGGAACCGCTCTGCAAGCAGCATGTGCAACAGGGAGGGCAGAGGTGGTGCAGCTCCTCCTCGACCACGGTACCGACGTCAATGTGCAGGGAGGACTCTACGGAACCGCTCTCAACGCAGCATTGGCGAATGGGAGGGCAGAAGTGGTCCAGCTCCTCCTCAAGCATGCTGCCGATGTGAACATGCAGGGTGGACACTACGGAGCTGCTCTGCAGGCAGCATCGGAGAATGGGAGGGCAGAAGTGGTACAGCTCCTCCTTGATCACGCTGCTGATGTGAACATGCAGGGTGGACACTACGGAACTGCTCTGCAGGCAGCATCGGAGAATGGGAGGGTAGAAGTGGTACAGCTCCTCCTTGATCACGGCGCCGACGTCAACATGCAGGGAGAACGCTACGGAACCACTCTGCAGGCAGCATCGGTGAATGGGACAGCAGAAGTGGTACAGCTCCTCCTTGAGCATGGCGCCGACGTGAACTTGCAGGGTGGACACTATGGAACCGCTCTGCAGGCAGCATCGGTGATGGGGAAAGAGGAGGTGGTCCAGCTGCTCCTCGACCACGGCGCCGACGTGAACTTGCAAGGAGGAGAATACGGAATCGCTCTACAAGCGGCATCGGCCTGGGGGAACATCTCTGTAGTCCAACTCCTTCTCAAGCACGGTGCCGACGTCAACGTGCGGGGAGGACACCACGGAAGTGCTCTGCAGGCAGCGTTGTGGAAGGGAAAAGAGGAGGTGGTCCAACTCCTCCTCGCGCACGGCGCCAGTCGTACTATAAATGCGCGGTA
Source organism: Mycena rebaudengoi (assembly GCA_029282285.1). NCBI lineage: Eukaryota > Fungi > Basidiomycota > Agaricomycetes > Agaricales > Mycenaceae > Mycena > Mycena rebaudengoi. The sequence continues at coordinate 66,594 of JARJCX010000230.1, forward strand.
GGGAAAATACGACACTGCCGCCTATCGTGCAGCGATAGGACAGCGCCACCTCACAGTGACCGAGCTCCTCGTCGCCCGCGGCGCAGATATGAGCTGGGATTTGGATTTGGATGTGGATCTTGAAAGTGATATTGAGGGCGGGGCTTGACCAGAGTCACCAGACTGAGACGCAGAAACAGTCGTGCCCAGACGAAGCTGGGGTATTGTAGACGTTGTAGACATAAATAGCATGCCATAATGTAAGGGACGCGCGAGAGAAACAAAACAAAAGGAGAGCAAAGCGGGAGGAAGCCGGGAGAGTGAGATGCCTTGCACACGACTGCCCCACCCCTCCCAAGGGCCACGCAGTCGGTACGCCGTCAAGTTAATACAGTATACTCCGTCGAGGCGATACGGTAACCCGCATCTCGACCCGAACGCGACAGGGCCGAAGACGGTCAATGAGGGAGCGCGAACGAGGTATGATCACGCATGTGATGATGAAGCTCGAGTACGCGGAAGGAAAAGGATCCTGAGGGTCCGGGTGTCGACACGCGCGTCCTGGAGAAGTTCCGTGGCGCGGCGGTCCAAGCCGACTACGGTATAGTCGGCAGTGGTGTTTTTGGACGGGAGCAGGAAAAGGCGGGCAGGGAGAACGACACGAAAAGAATTAAAGGGCGTGCGCGGAGAGATCCATGGTGTGGTAGACAATTTCGATAATTTTGATTCTGTTGGCGCCGGGGGCTAGTCCCCAACGTTTCCGCGAGGAAAGACGAATGTATAGGCGTGTCTTGCAGCGAAAGAGGCGTCCCAGGAACTTGCGATATGTGGAACTCGGTTGATGTGAGCAGTCTATGATACTGACGGCCAGGCCTCATTCAGATGTTGCGCAGGAAGAGCGGTGGTGGTATCATATAACAAGGAAAGAGAAGAATAAAGACGGATAATGGATTTGGGTTAAACAGATTGAGACAGCCGCTGTAAATTCAATATTGCTGGCGGCGAAATGGCCGTCTTCTGTCCTGGTGAAGTTTGCCAACGCTAAGACGACGAATGTGGGCCGGAGAGTGTGCTGAGAACCACAAAATGTAGAGAACAAGTGTTGACCCAGGCCCAGTTATCCAGCAAATATGGGTGCGTGGACGGTGGAGGAAAGAGGACGAGGTCGGGTCCTTTCTTGGCATCAAACGCGGTGTCGTTGGACTTGCAATAGTTCCTTCAAAATTTTACTAGCATCATTGCATTTCAGCGAGAGCCCCCCCATTTATACCCTCTCTACGTCGTTTGGCATCCTCATATTTTCAATAGAATCCGAGAACATTGCGGAAATAGGCGGAAATCTCAGTGTAATCGTGAGCTTGGCACTGATCAACGTAGTACCTCCTCAGCTACTTGTGCCCCTCTCCTTTGCATACTGCTGCTGCTGCTGTGCGCCCTCCGGACTCCGCTGACCGTACATGGGGGCCTGTTTTCCCCCGCGCAGTCGGCACAGGCGACAACTCTGACCAGAAGGTCAACGACTACCCCCGCGGTTCTTCTCTTCTCCTCTCCACCTCCACCTCTACCTCCCCGCACACACGCGTACCAACTCCTCCTCCCGACCGCACCCTATACCCGCGGCCACCGCCCTCCTCCACCCTCTTCTCCCTCGTGCGCAAGAAATCCTCCGCATCCCTCAGCGCCTCGCACGACGACGGCACACCAGGCGGCATCGCTCGCGAGCATCTCGCAACCCCCCCCCTGCACACGCTCCTCAAGACCAAGTTCTCCGCCCTCCCGCGCGGTGAATCTGGGGGAGGATTTGCCGCCCGGGTGGGAGGACGTCGCGGGGTCGAGTGGTGGGGATGAGGAGAGTGAAGCGCAGCGCATACTAGACCCCGCGCAGATCCCCGTCCCGCCGTCTCCTACGGCCGAGCGCCACGCCCTCGATGCGCAGTGCCGATGATGCGCTTGCAACGCCAGACCCGCACGACGCGCTCTCGACGCCAGCCTCGCACGGCGCGCTCGCAGCCCGCGCGATGCACTCTCCACGCCCGACTCGCGTCGCCCCGATGTGCAGGTGCGTGCTTTATCAAACTTATTGCTACTTGCTCATTTTTTTCTTCAACAATAGTCTCACTTGTACTCTCAACTACGACGCCCAGCCCTCGTCTCACAGCGCGCAGCCTTCGTCTCACGGCGCGCATTCACGCTGGTGAGTCGCCCTCCTTACTTTCTCTCCGTCTCGTCTCACGCCCCACCCCGCTCGCTCCCTCCGAATCGGTGCCGTGTGCGCAGATGCTGCGTTCTGCGGCAGCCGACTCGGAGCGGCCTACGCACTCGCGGAGTCGCAGTACGGCTCGATCTCGCGCGCGCCGGCTCGAGAACCCCGGACGCGCTCTGTCCCCCTCCAAAAAAAAATGAAATCATTTGCACACACCTCACCGGTAAGTCTTAATCTTCGCAGCTCACACTCGCGACTAACTCAATTTCTGCAGAAAAGTCAGCGCGGCAGCATGTGAAGGCGAGAAAGGGCGTACCGGACTCAGTAACACCAGGGTAAGTCCGACTCTGTACTGCCTATGCCTACGTTTTTCGAGGCGCACTCAGCGCTCGCGCGCACGTCTGCACGGCCGCGTTCGGGAAGAACGCCTCCCTGCGTCGACTCGAGCACCCGCGGCGAGTCTTCGGACTCTGCTCGCGGCCTCGCATCAACTCGCATTGACGCGGCGTGCCCAGTCCGCAGGCGCGCTCGCGAGGAACGCCTCCCGGACCCGCCTAGGAGTCGCGCGCGCGCAGAGTCTCCGGACTCTGCGCACGTTCGACTCGCGGCACGCCTCACCCCGCGCGCGGCGTCGTTGTGGCTTGCACACCGGCGCGCAGTGTGCGGGGTCTTCGGACTCGTTCGCAGCAAACCGCACCCGCGACGCTTGCGTGCAGCTTGTGCCGTCTCGAGTCGCACTGGCGGCGGTTTGTACACGCGCACGCCGCGTCGCGCGCGCATCAATTCGTATCGGGCTTACCCTTCTCGTCGGCACCGCGCGCGCGGTTTCTATCATCTAAAATACATGTTGTAAGCAAGTAATTAAGGAATGAATGAATACACTTTACCTTTTTTTGACCGCTTTGTGAGGTTTAATTCAGCGTGGCTTGACGTTTTTTTGGTCATTTATTGAAGCTGTGAAGAGATGCGGTATGCGGTGGTGAGTTACGGCAAATTGAAGGTGAATAAATAAAGGGAAAGTTGGACCCACCAGGCAAATGTACATTGTGCGCGTGCGCTTGAAGATATCGGAGCTGGGTCGACGTCTTGAGCGGGTTAATAAGAAGATGAAGTTGAAGTGAGTAGATTTACATGTACCGGAGAAAATGTCGTACCAATTCAATCCCTTATCCCAGTTGCAGAAGACGTGAGTAAGGCCCAAGACTTGAAGATATAAGAGATTCAGGACGAGGTTCAAGGTAGCTACTAGCAATTTAGTAAGAAGTTAAAGTTGGAATAAAGTCGAAATTGGGCTCACCGAAGAAAATATAATGCTAATTCAACGGCTTATCCCAGTTGTAGAGGACGTGTGAGTAAGGCCGAAAGCTTGAAGATATAAGAGATTCAGGACTACTTTTTCGAGGTTCAAGGTAGCTACTAGCAATTTAGTGAGAAGGTAAAATTGGAATAAAGTCGAAGTTGGACTCACCGAAGAAAATAGAAAGCCAATTCAACGGCTTGTCCCAGTTATAGAGGATGGGCGGAGGAGAGAATCGTTGAAGATATAAGAGCTTCGGATCGGCTTGTTCGATGGCCGCTAACAATTTAGTAAGAGATTGAAGTTGAAATAAATTCAAGGCTGGACTTACCGGAGAAATGGAGTGCTAATTCAACAGCTTATTCCTGTCGTATAGAACATGCATGGGACCTTGTTTTCGAGGATATTGGGGCCTCGTGTCGACTTCGCTGAGATACAAGATAGCTACTAGCAATTTAGTAAGAAGGTAAAGTTGGAATAAAGTCGAAGTTGGACTCACCGGAGAAAATAGAATGCTAATCCAATGGCTTATCTCAGTTGTAGAGGACGGGCGGAGGAGAGAATCTTTGAAGATATAAGAGCTTCGGATCGGCTTGTTCGAGGTGAACGGTAGCTGTTAACAATTTAGTAAGAGATTGAAGTGGAAATAAATTCAAGGCTGGACTCGCCGGAGAAAATGGAATGCCAATTCAATAGCTTATTCCTGTCGTATAGAACATGCATGGGACCTTTTTGTCCAGGATATGGGAGCCTTGTGTCGACTTCTTTGAGGTACGAAACAACTGAAAGCCGGATAACAAGCAGTTGGGATAGAATTGAACATCGACGTTGGAGTTACCACGGAAAATTTAACATGAGTTCAACGGCTTATTCTCGTCGTAGAACACGCGTGTAGGAACTAACGCTTGAACATATAAGAGCTTTGAATCGACTTGTTCGAGGTGAAAGGTAGCTGCTAACAATTTAGTAAGAGATTGAAGTTGAAATAAATTCAAGGCTGGACTCACCGGAGAAAATGGAATGCTAATTTCAACAGCGTATTCCTGTCGTATAGAACATGCGTGGGACCTTGTTGTCGACTTCTTTGAGGTACAAGGCAACTGAAAGCCAGTTAGCAAGAGGTTCGGATGGAATTGAACATCGAAGTTGGAATGACCACGGAAAATGTAACACGAATTCAACGGCTTATTCCAGTGCAGAAAATGCATGTAGGAACGAACAGTTGAAAATATAAGTGCTTCGGATTGACTTGTTCGAGGTGAAAAGTAGCTACTAACAATTTAGTAAGTGGTTGAACTTGAGATAAAGTCGAAGTTGAACTCACCAGAGAAAATGGAATGTCAGCCTGACGGCTTATCCCAGTCGCAGAAAACGCGTGTAAAAACGAACACTTGAAGATTTAATAGCTTCCGGCTGACTTCTTTGAGGCACAAGGTAGCTTCAAGCAGGTTAGTAAGAGGTTCAACTTGAAATAAAGTCGAAGTTGGACTGACTGACGACGGAAAATTCAATACCAGTTGAATGGCTTATCCCAGTCGTCGAGGGCGTTTGTAAGAGCATAATGTTGAGGCTATAGGAACACCAGGTCGATGGCTTCGAGGTTCAACGAACTTGTGAGCAAGTTATGAAGAATTCGATCTGAAATCAAGTTGAAGTTGACTTACAAATTACCGAATAGCGCTGCAAGAGCCTATCCCAGTCGTATGGAACATGCATGATACATTTATTTTGTAGTTAGGCCAGCTCTGATTCGACCTGGCTGAATAGTACCCGATGAATTAGTAAGCGTGTCAGTAAGAAAGCGAATCAGATGTGTCGTTCAACCGCACCTTGCACCTCCAATTAATAACAAACTAACTCAACTAATCCGCCCACAATAAAGATGAGAATGTGTTATTAAAACATCGTGACTGACAAGAAAGAGTGGGTTTGAAGGCAGCGAGACTTCACCAGCAGAAGTAGACCCAAATTCGAGATAAGTTTCAAATTGATTAGGTACCTTGAAGTAGCGTTAGAACGCGGGTTGTAATTATAAGTCCACAGCGAAAGAAAAATAAATGGCAGTAACTCACGTTTGAATGGGTGGAAGTATATACGTGATGGTCGAGTCAGCATGGTTGAGGACCGTTGCTGAACTATATTCCCAAAGGTGAATGAGTATGCGAACACAAAGACAAGCGAACCAATTCATACCTAGAGTCAATACGACTTGAACATGGTTGATATCTGAGTTGACTCAACTCAGCACATAGAACATTAGAACGAAGAATAACAACACATACCTTTCATCATGCTTTCGGTACTTAATCGGCGAGGTCTCTGAATCTAAAAGCAAAAAAAAAATGAAGCCAATTAGTAATTCAAAGTGTGAACGGGCTCTTGAATGAATGAGTACCATGTATCTAGGTTGCTGGAAATCTACGAGGTATAGACAGTAAATATCTAACACAAAAGTGGAAGTCAGTCAGTAATTTGAATGCGCTCTTGAATGAATGAATGATACCAGCTATATAGGCTACGAGGTGACGGCCTGGGACTCGGACAGCAAATATCTAACACAAAAGTCAGTGAGGAATGCTCAGGTTAGTGATATATTGCGTACCCGTCCATTTCGGTGTTTAAGAATCAGCTTGGATTGAATATATAGCAACGCAAGGCCAATAAGAAAAGAGAGAACGGTAAAGAAAGGAATAATAAAGTTGTACCTTGTGTCCGCCGGGCTGGGATCCAAAACGGCGCAGTGACGACGTCTGAAGAAGAGCAGGTCAGAAATGGACGGCGGGAAAAATAATAATAATTGCAGACCTGGCGCAAATCCATGATGGCTTGGGGATAGACTGCGGGTGTTGCGTGAAGGCAGAGTAACAATATCTGAATAAAGTAGTCACAAAGTAGCCAGTAAATAATGAAGCGGGTGGAAAAAGAACACATACCTATTCTAACTTGACCAGAGCTTCGACATTTTGAAAGAGAGCCTTGGAAGATCAATCGGCGCTAGTGGTGTGGTGGGCGGAAGCAAGCGAGGACCGTGACCGTGGGAACGTACATCGTCCATCTCTACGTCCTCCATCGTGTTTTTTGAGACGGGGGTCGGCTAGCCTCCATGAAGCATGCATGTAACTGGCGATCTGCCGGATGGGTGCTCCTTAGCTCGCCTTTCAAGCTTCCACAATTACTGCTCCGCGCACATGCCAGCCGCCACCGTTCAAGTTATCGCCCCCTCACGGAATTTCATATACGCGCGACTCCTACGACCTAACAAGAACCAGCCGGCGTAGCGGTGTTCATGCGTTACCAACACATCGATCCGGACATTTTTGCATACATTTTGGTTCGAATTTGAATATCCGGTCTTGAAAATTGCGGACAACCGCATTAATATTCATGTGCAACCTGTTTCAGCCTCTTACTTGCGCTCTCGACATGCCCTCCGTACCTGACTCTCCTTCGCTATCTGCTGCGGCAATAATGCGAGGAGTCTATTTTTGACTGGACCACTGATTGACGTTCTTGTAACGCGCATGCTGTGCTCATACAGCTTTTGCCCTTTACTCTCGACCCCATGGACCCCGTCAGTGCAGTAGGTCTCGTCGCCAGTATTCTGCAGCTTGTCGCCGCTGCCAAGTCAGCTATCGATCTCGGCCGAGATGCTGTTAATGCAACGAAGGACCAGCGGGATCTCCTGCTTGAGGTCCAGAACCTTACACCACTGCTGGAGGATCTCAAACACCGCTTGCAGCAGCCGAACAATCAATCGGTGAACGTTTTTATCCAGAAGCTCGAGAAACCTTTGGAGCAGCTCAAAGGAACAATGGAGCATATTGCCAGAAAGCTAGGATCTACGAATAAGGTCGGCTCCACGGCCTTGATCTGGACTTTCTGGAATAAGACCGAGGTCGACGCGGATTTGGCCAAGATAGAGCGCTTTAAAACTGTGCTTAATGCTTGGTTGCTCCTGGATACTTTGTGCATGTCTTCATTAAACTACCGACGGGATACTTAGTTACATCAGGGATGCTGGGCAGAAGAACCATAGCCGTGAGTTTGTTGACTTTAAGCATTTGTCTATACTGATGGGTATTGGATGTTCACCTAGAAATACGTCAGGACCAATATCGTGAATATTGTCGTAGGAATATGCCGCAAAATACTGACATTGCGATTAGGACTCCTGACAGAAGTCAAAAGTCTTGCACAAAATGAACAAGATTATCATGACTGTACGTATGCGCAAGACGACTTGGATTTGAACTGACATCTGAATAGCGGCAGGGTCGGCATTGTCAGAAATATCGAAGACGCTTAGCAGTAGTAGCAACACGCAACGTCAGGATAATTATCGTGTGTTTGATGGCAAGACACCACTGTTTCATATATTAATTTTGGAATTAGGAATACTAACAGAAGTTAGAAATGTCGCACAAGATCAACGGGAAGCCATGGACTGTAAGTAGGTCTTATCTGTATGAGTTGACGCCAACACCCCAGTAGCCGCAGAACGTGAAAAAATCATCGACTGGCTGTCGCCCCTCAATTTCTTCGCACGGCACGCAGATATATTCGGAACTCGACAAGAGGGAACGGGCAGATGGCTGCTGGAGGACCCTCGGTTTAGAACCTGGCTGTTATCCCCCGGGGAAATTATCTGGTGCTCTGGGATTCGTACGTATCCTCGTCACGAACTACATTTATCCGCTAACTTTAATATCTGATGGTAGCCGGGGCTGGGAAAACTGTCTTAGCGTGTGTATTCTTCCCTTGAAGAGGATTTATTGGTTCAAGCATAGCTCATAGGTCGATCATTGTTGATTATCTTCGAAGCCACATGCAGAGCAACAGTGTTGCTGTTGCTGCTGCGTACCTAAATCACAAGGAGAGTGAAGTGCAATCTCCGTCAAATATTTTGGCGGGTCTCTGGTGGCAACTTGTGTCCGAAAGACCTATCTCCGCTTCCATTCAGAAATTGTATCAGAAGCATCAGAAACAATGCACTAGGCCTTCACTGGATGATGTCCATGATATAGTTCGCTCCGCGGTTGCAGAGTGGTCGAGGGTTTTCATCGTTGTCGATGCCTTGGATGAATACCCGGAGGCCCATCGCCGTATTCTCCTGGACACTCTCACCGCGATAGGGGCTGTTTCTTTGTTACTCACGTCGCGGCCAAACATTGCTCCAAAGTCCTTCTTCCCCACCGCGCCAGTTCTCGAGATTCGGGCTAGGGAGGAGGATATTTGCCGCTACATTGACGCACACATACAAACCTCATCTCGTTTGTCAAAGCATGTTCAGGCCCGACCAGAACTGCGAGCGGAAATTGAGTCAAAGATCATCAGCAACGTTGACGGAATGCAAGTATTATTGTCGTAATTCAAATAAAAAGTCTAAATTATATTCTTTCATCAGGTTTCTGCTCGCGAAATTTCACATGGATTCTTTGGCCATAAAAAATACTGTCAAGGCAGTTCGAGATGCTCTTAAAAATCTACCTGAAGATTTAGAGCATACATACAACGAAGCCATGGACCGCATCGAGGCACAGAACAAGGATGACAGAGAGATTGCGCGACGAGCCCTCATTTGGGTTGCAAATGCTAAACGGCCTCTATCTGTCCATGAGCTCTGTGAGGCTCTTGCCATCGAACTAGGCGCAACAATGCTGGATGCAGACGGCATGCTCGACATCGAATTTATTGTTTCCGTCTGTGCTGGGTTGCTTATTGTCAATCACGCTGTTCGACTGGTCCACTACACCACCCAGGATTACATCGACAGAGTCCAGCCCAGCCGATTTCCACATGCACAAACGGAGATCACCTCGCAGTGTCTCACCTATCTTTCATTTGACGACTTCCGCATCCCCAGGTCCCGCGATGACTGGAAGTTGTATCACAAGCACAAACTTCTTTCGTACGCTAGCCACTACTGTCTCGTGCACGCCGCTGGAGAGCCTGAATCACTCCTTCAGGAGAGGATCATCGATTTTCTAAGCAACGCCCACCGCTGGCGGCTCGCCTTTATGGACAGTCGGGTGCCGCCGCAGTGGCATCACGCGAATTGGCCATCAGTGTCTTCGAACCTATGGGTAGCGGCAATCTTCGGTTTGCAGGATATCACGAAGCATCTCCTCGAGTTTGACCAGTCCATCAGTAAAGAAGAAAAAGAGAGTGCATTACTTGACGCTTCATATTGGAACTGCCCCGGAGTCGTTCGGCTGTTGATCAAACATGGCGCCAATCTGCATGCAGCAGGAGGATTCTACGGGAGTGCATTGCATGCAGCGGCGGCCATGGGCCATGTGTCGGTGGTCCAGGAGCTCATCGCGAACGGGATCGCCGTGAACACAGGGGGGAGACATTACAGTTCCGCGTTGAATGCAGCGCTGGAGAGAGGTCACGAGGGGGTTGCCCTGCTTCTCATCGAGAACGGCGCTGTGCACGACGATAGCACTCTGCAAGTAGCATTGAAGAAGGGGCACAACACAGTTGCGCAACTTCTTATCAAGAAGGGCACCAACACTCAGAGGATTCTTCAAGATGCATCGGCGATCGGGGATATTGCTGTGGTCCAGTCTCTCATAGAATATGGGGCTGCTGTGAACTTGCTGGGAGGAGAGTACGGAGCCGCTCTGCAGGCAGCATCGGCGAAGGGGAATGCAAAGGTGGTCCAGCTCCTCCTTGCGCACAATGCCGACGTGAACTTGGGGGGTAGACACTATGAGACCGCTCTGCAGGCAGCATTGGCGAGAGGGAACGCAGAAGTGGTGCAGCTCCTCCTCGACCACGGCGCGGACGTGAACGTGCAGGGACAGTACGGTGAGACCGCTCTGCAGGCAGCATTGACGAACGGGATGGCAGAAGTGGTACAGCTCCTTCTCGAGCACGGCGTCGACGTGAACTTGCAGGGTGGAACATACGGAACCGCTCTACAAGCAGCATCAGTGGAGGGACAGACAGGAATGGTCCAGCTCCTCCTTGAACATGGCGCCAATGTGAACTTGCAGGGAGGACACTACGGAAGTGCTCTGCAAGCAGCATCTGCGACGGGGAGGGCAGAAGTGGTACACCTCCTCCTCGACCACGGCGCCGACGTCAACGTGCAGGGAGGACCCTACGGAAGTGCTCTGCAGGCAGCATCGGAGATTGGGGACATCGCTGTGGTCCAGCTCCTCCTCAAGCACGCTGCCGACCTGAACTTGCAGAGTGGACACTATGGAACCGCTCTGCAGGCAGCATCGGCGACGGGGAAAGAGGAGGTGGTCCAGCTGCTCCTCGACCACGGCGCGGACGTGAACTTGCAGGGAGGGTACTACGGAACCGCTTTGCAGGCAGCATCTGCGAAGGGGAAAGAGCTGCTCCTCGAGCACGATGCCGATGTGAACATGCAGGGAGGACCCTATGGAACCGCTCTGCAGGCAGTATCGGTGACGGAGAAAGAGGAGGTCCAGGTGGTCCAGCTCCTCCTCAAGCACGGCGCCGATGTGAACTTGCAGGGAGGAAAATACGGAACTGCTCTACAAGCAGCATCAGCGGTGGGACAGACAAGAATGGTCCAGCTCCTCCTTGCACATGGCGCCAATGTGAACTTGCAGGGAGGGTATTACGGAACTGCTCTGCAAGCAGCATCTGAGAGGGAGGTGGTCCAGCTCCTCCTCGACCACGGCGCCAGTCGTACTATAAATGCGCGGCTAGGAAAATACGGCACTGCCGCCTATCGTGCAACGACGGGGACAGCACTACTGAAATCCTCGTCGCTCGCGGCGCTGATATGCGCTGGGATTTGGATTTGGATTTGGATTTGAATTTGGATCTTGAAAATGTGAGAATAAGGGCGGGTCTTGGCCGCAGAAACGGTCGAGCCAGACGCAGTCGTAGACGGTGTAGACATAAATAGCATGCCATAATATAAGGGGCGAGGGAAACAAAACATAAGGAGAGCAAAGCGGGAGAGCGAGTACACTAGGGTAAAGAACCAGGAGAGCGAGACACCACCCCCCGCTTCCAGGCGATACGGTACACCTGGTCCATCCCGACACCGGCCCGAAGACGGCTGATGAGGGAGCGCGCGGGGCGTTATTGATGGGTCTTGGAACTTGACCAGACTGAGATTTTACCTTAATTGGCGCAACCCGGCAAACGCGAATCCGGCCGTCATCTCGCTGACGGGAAAGCCGCAGTTTGGGAGGGTCCGACGCGTTCTCCGAGAAGAGACCACCGGAGTCCGGTGGTCTCCCAAGTCGTTTCTCTGAGTTTCTCGTGAACCCACCTGAGCGAAAGGAAAGAGGAGGGTGTACGAGGGATTAATCGGCCTAAGAGCCCGGGTGCGCGGGGGCGTTAGCGGAGTTGGTGGTGCTTGCAGACGGCAGCGGGGAAAAAAGCGCGCAGGCAGGACGACGCAAATAAAAATAAAAATTGAGGTGTGGAAGATGCTTTTATTTAGAGTCCGGTGGCCCGGAAGGCAGTACTCAGGCCAGGCCCCATCCAGACAGACGCAGATGTCCACAAGTTGTTGGCGCGCAGGAAGAGCGGTGGTGGTAAGAGGATGGCGCGCGACGAATAAAGATGGATTTGGGTAAAACACAAAGGAAAACAGATTGAACACAAGATAGATGAAACCGGTGAGGAGCAGATCTAAATTAAATATTGCTGAGGGCGAAATGGCCGTGTTTTGCCCCGGTAAATTTTTCCAAAGCCAACACAACGAATGCAGGCCGGAGAGTGCTCTGAGAACCGAGAAGAAGTGTGTTGACCCAGGCCCAGATGTCCAACAACGCGTGAGGAGCGGATATCATGAACCAACGCGGACGGAACAGTGGTCCTGCGAAACCACACAAATTGAAGAGGAGACTCATCCATGATCCAGGGAAGGCGGCCGCATTATCCAGCGAATATACGCGTGGAGGAAAGAGGATAAGACCGGAACAGTCATCAGGCCCTAATTAGGCTTTGAACGCAGCCACCATGCCCGAAGCCGCCTAAAAACGACTTGCGCTCGTTCTCCCGTGCGCCCTTCTGACTCCGCAGACCGTACATGCGGGCCCTGTCCTCCCCCGCGCAGTCGGCACAGGCGATAACTATGACCCGAAGGACACAGGCAACGACGTGGGGGGCATCCCCGCGGTTTCTTCTCCTCCCCGCCCCCACTTCTACCTCCACCTCGCCGCTCGCCTTCGCGCACGCGTGCACCAACTCCTCCTTCCTCACGACCGCGCCCTATACCCGCGGCCACCGCCCCTCCACCTCCTCCACCCTCGCTCTCGACGCCCGACTCGCGTGACGCGCTCTCGACACCAACCTCGCATCGCCAGACCCGCGCGACGCACTCTCCACGCCCGACTCGCGCCGCCCCGATGTGCAGGTGCGTGCTTTATCAAACTTACTGCTACTTACTCATTTTTTACTTCAGCAATAGTCTCACTGGTGCTCTCAACTACGACGCGCAGCCCCCGTCTCACAACACGCAGCCCTTGTCTCACGGCGCGCATTCATGCTGATGAGTCGCCCTCCGTACTCTCTTTCTTTCTCTCCGTCTCGTCTTGCGCCCCACCCCGCTCGCTCCCTCCGAATCAGCGCCCTGTGCGCACATGCTGCGTTCTGCGGCCGCCGACTCGGAGCGGGGTCTCGCTGCCGAGGCCTACGCACTCGCGGAGTCGCAATACGGCTCGATCTCGCGCGCGCCGGCTCGAGAGCCCCGGATGGCTCCGTCCCCCCCAAAAAAAAAGAAATCATTTGCACACACCTCACCGGTACGTCTTATTCTTCACAGCTCACACTCACGACTAACTCAATTTCTACAGAAAAGCCAGCGCGGCAGCATGTGAAGGCGAGAGAGGGCGTACCGGAGTCAGTAACACAAGGTAAGTCCGCTACGCCCACATTTTTTGAGGCGTACTGGGCGCTCGCGCACACGTCTGCAAGGCCGCGCTCGGGAAGAACGCCTCCCCGCGTCGACTCGAGCACCCGCGGCGAGTCTTCGGACTCCGCTCGCGGCCTCGTATCGACCGACAATGGCACGGCGTGCTCACACCGTGTCCAGTCCGCTGTTGCGAGGAACGCCTCCCAGACCCGCCTAGAGTCGCGCGCGCGCAGAATCTCCGGACTCGGCGCACGTTCGACTTGCTACACGCCTCACCCGCGCGCGGCGTCGTTGTGGCTTGCACGCTGGCGCGCAGCGTGCGGGGTCTTCGGACTCGCTCGCAGCAAACCGCGCCCGCGACGCTTGTGTGCGTGCAGCTTGTGCCGTCTCGAGTCGCACGGGCGGCGGTTTGTACACGCGCATGCCGCGTCGCGCCGTCTCCACTCGCACGTATCGGGCTTGCCCTTCTCGTCGGCAACGCGCGTGCGGCTTCTATCATCATCTAAAAGACATGATGTAAGCAAGTAATTAAGGAATGAATAAATAGACTTTACCTTTTTTGACCGCTTTGTGAGGTTTAATTCAGCGTGGCTCGACGTTTTTTTTTGGTCAGGTAAGGATTTATTGAAGCTGTGAAGAGATGCGGTGGTAAGTACGGCAAATTGAGGGTGAGTTGGACCCACCAGGCAAATGTACATTGTGCGCTTGAAGATATCGGAGCTGGGTCGACGTCTTGAGATACAATGTAACTACCAGCGGGTTACTAAGAAGTTGAAGTTGAAGTGAGTAGATAACGGAGAAAATGACGTATCAATTTAATCCCTTATCCCAGTCGCATAAAACGTGAGTTAAGGCCGAAAGTTCGAAGATATAAGATATTCAGGACGACTTTTTCGAGGCTCAAGGTAGCTACTAGCAATTTAATGAGAAGGTTAAAGCCGAAGTTGGCCTCACCGAAAAAAATAGAATGTCAATTCAACGGCTTATTATGCGACGCAAATGCAAGGGACCTGAGCGCATTTGAGATTTTGAGGCCAAGATTGAAGAGAGAGGACCGGATGCCCCGGTTCGCCTGCCAGTGTATTTATTTGGCTTTGAGCGCGCTACGCAAAATATGGATCCTGAAAGTTTTTTGGAGTCGAATTCAACGCTCGAGGCTAGTAGCCCGTTAGACACGTCAATCTTAATCTACAACTTCTCTATGTACAAAGCCGTATTCATACATTGCATCCTCTTAAGCAAGCCAGTAAGTAAAGGTTCGCGTATGTACGGCGTATGGAGTCGTGAGAGGAGCGCCAGCATCGGGAGGGGAGGGGAGGGGAGAGGAATGGCGCGCAAGTCCGAATGCAAAAGATCAGAAGGATGTGTAGATGAAATGGATAAAACGGGCATCCGGGTGCCAAGAGTAACAAGAGTATGTAGATGGAGCCTACGCCTCCGAGAGTACGCAGACGAAGCTATGTAGTCGCGTCCGTTGGCTCCTGCAGGCGTATCCGGATGACGCCATCGTCGTCGTGTTCGGCACAGTGTTGAAGTTCTACACCGAGTGCCCACGTGCGGCGCAACTCTGGCATAGGGAAGCACGACGGCGTGGGGAACGGTGGGACGGGGTCTAGTATCTGCTGGCCCCCAGTCCCCGACCCCTCATGCCCGAGGGCACGGTGGTGAGCGAGGAGGAGGTGTGTGGGAGAGGGCGAGGGTGGAGCTGGAGGGGGCGGGGGCGGGGGCAGGGAGGAAAAGATGGACGTGCAGAAGCCGCGTTGGGGGATGCCCGGGGGATAATCATTGATGCTTATGCGGTGGTGCTCGACGACCTCAAAGTACGCCGGGGGGTCCCCCCGCGGGTCGGGGGTTGTGGCATCGCCCCAAAACAAGGGCGAGTCGGTCGGAAGGCGGGGCTTGTGGGAGTACGCGCGCGCCGGCGGGGTAATGTTAATATTATCTGCATGGGTGTTATCGTCGGCTGAATCCACGTCCTTGCCGTCGGGACCTCGAGAAACCACGAGCTCCTGGTCCCCGGGTTCTTTCATGTATGCTGGGGGCGACGCGGCTGAGATCTGCGACGGCGTGCGGCACGGACGCCGGGGTCTGTGAGGAGGCGCGCCCAGAGAACGATTAATACTTCCCAAGAGCTGCAGCTCGCGAGAACTCGCTGCAATGGCGGCGCTCGCGTTCATGCTCGCGATGTGCCGCCGGAGGGACTCGAGTAAACATGGTATGGAGAGAATCATGAGGACTACGCAGACCACCATTATGGCGATCTACGAGGGTGTCAGATGAACCATTACATCCAGCACAGTACGTAGACTCGCCCATGTGGTGGCAGAAAACTTGATGTCCTTCTCGGAGTTGAGTGTGCCGTCAGCGTGGGGGTGGAACGCAGCTAGGGGGCCAGCAAGTGCCGGGAGGATGGTCTGCAGAGCCAGGAAGGCGCACAGCGGCAGCAGCATGCAGAGAGAGGGTGCGGGAGGTCGGTTTTGGGCTGCTCGGCATTGTGGCCGCACCCAGATACCAGCCCCGCAACGGGGGTGAAATGGTCATGATATTCGGCTTGAACCTGCGTCTTCTGTGGCGGGTTTGGTGCGGGCCCGGGTAGTGAATCGAGTTGTGTCAAGAAGCGCGTCTCAAACCGACCTCGCGTCTCCCGCCAGGCCCCGCACGCGAGCAAGCCACGTGCCGTCAGCGCAGGAGTGGAACACAGCTAGGGGGCGAGCAAGTGCCGGGAGGACGGTCTGCAGAGCCAGGAAGGCGCACAGTGGCAGCAGCATGCAGAGAGACGGTGCCGGAGGTCGGTTTGGGGCTGTTCTGCATTACGGCCACAGCTAGATACCAGCTCCGCAACGGGAGTGAAATGTATGGCTTGAACCTGCGTCTTCTGAGTGCGGCAAAGGTAGTAGCGGATTGAGTTGTTCGCGCTTGATGGCGGCGAAGAGCGTGGGAGACTTGTCTCAAAGCTCGACCTCGCGTCTACCGTGACACTGACAGAACAAAATCCAAGTCAGCAGCCCGCGCGCGCTAGTATTGCTACCAGTCAGCACACCTCGACAGTGCTCGCGCCAGTGGAGTGGTACCAAAGTCAACGCCGTCCTCCGCCGAGTCCAATTCTACGAGTCGAAACTACAAGAGTCGCGTAACCGACCCCACACCAACACTTACCATCAAAAGGCAGACGCCGATTCGGCGTGCGTCAGCAAAATGAAGCGTATTTTTTTGGTATTTTCTACAAAAACAAAACCCAAGTCAGAACAGCCCGCGTCATACTAATCGCGACTCGCCTGGTTACCTGCGCAAACAACGCTTGCGCCGATTTCATACACGCAAGTCCGGGACGAAACGCAGGGAGCTCGAAATGCAGTGGTGAGCTGAAAATTCAAACACTGCGTATCAGAGAAAACTCCCTTACCTTGCTTTCAAAGCCGTTGACTCGAATCCGCGTAGCGTGGTAAGCTGTGAAAAACCAAGTCGGAAATACTCGCTAATGACCTCGCAGATTTCTTACCTCGTGGTTCGGGCGCCATTAAACTTGCGACAAGTCCCCAGGCTGTACATCACCCAGAGACTGCGGGGCGTGAACAATGTGTCCGCGTCGCTCCCGCCGAGCTTCAGCGGCGTCGGGAGCGTGAGGCGTCTCTCCACTGGCTCTGACAACGGTGTGTTTATATAGCTGTGGGGAGCCCCCGCAAGCTCTCTAGACATGAAGAGTAAGCTATCTGAATCCGGCTCTCACTCCCGCAGCCCGCCGATGGCAAACTCCCCCCCCCCAACATAACCAATCACCTCAAAGTCTTGAGGGAATCGCTCGAAGCGCCCGTTCCGTACGCACCCTGTCCACGGCGACGACCTTGTCATACTATGATGTGTAGGGCGAGCCATGTCCTTCGTGAGTTTCTTCGGCCATGCTCAGTATGTAAATCCTCAGAGTTTGTGTGTTTCGTGCCCTGATTTGGGCAACGCAATAGCTGACGACCTGCAAGAACTTTCTGCTCCCTGCCAGAAGGCCACCTTCGGCGTCGGTCAGACCGACACCCTCGACGAGGCGTACCGCAAGGCTGGGAAGATGATTTTCTGCGCGTCTGGACGTCGTACTCCTCGAAGCGATCAGTCCTGATATCCTGCAAGGCCAAAATACGGCTGCGGACAACTGCGTGCGAGCGGAGATATACAAGCTCAACGTCTACGGTCTGTCCTCCCTCTCATCAAGTTCTCCCCATGCACCGCTGACGATTATTTATATATCCAGGTCCAGGATCGTTCTTCAAGGCCCACCAGGACACTCCGCACAGGGAGAACATGATCGGCTCTCTTGTGGTCATTTTCCCCACTGCCCACGCAGGCGGCGCGCTCACTCTCGAACACGACGGCACAGCCTGACCTTCGACTCTGCCGCTCAGCTTTCCGCGACCGTCGCGTTCTCGTCGTGCACGCCGTCGCGCCTGTGCAGACGGGATACCGCGTCACCCTCACCTACAGCCTCTTCTTCGCGGCCCGCAACACCGACAAGACAATGGCGCACCGCGCCGTCCCCCCACCGCCGGAGCAGGCATTCGCGGCCGCGCTGCGCGCGCTGCTCGCCGACCGCACGTTCCTCCCCACCTGCGGCTTCCTTGCGTACGGGTTCATGCACTAGTATCCCATGCCCGCGCCGCCGGCGCTCGATGCCAATGCTTGCCGTGACGAAGTGCCGCGCCCCACCGGTGGGCGGCTCAATCCGGTGCTGCGCATGCTCAACGGCGGCGACGCGCGCATCCGCACGGTCGGCGAGCCCGACGCGCGTGAAGGTGCTGTACGACAGCGGGGAGACGTACATACCATCTCCTTACGGGACGGGACGTCCTCGTGGACGACATGCTCAACACGGAGCGCGTGTACGACCCAGATCGTGGATATTGTCGAGCAGACGGACGTGCTCCTGCAGCGCGGGCGCGAGGTCGAGGAGGGGTGGAATGCGCGCTGGCCTGGATACGAGATGGTGGACTATGAGGAGAGACCGTATACGGGCGCGGAGATGCCGGTGCATTGGGTGACAAGGATCACAGAGCTTAGTCGCGTCGGGTCGAGCTATCTTACGGGAATGACCCGTCCCTGGGACATGTGTACGGGAACGCGGCGCTGTTCGCGCGCGTCCCTGCATTCGGAGACGGCGTGCGTGCTGCCGAGGCGGAAGTCGAGGCATAGGCAATTGCGCGATATTATCTTGTTACATAGTATGTTCCAGGAATTTTATTTTCACATCGCGATTCCTGTTCAGTCGTGAGCTCAGTCCACGCAAAGGTGTCGCCCCCCGTTATTCGTGCAGATCAGGCGTGCACGGTCAAGTCAGGATAAATATATTGTTAGAGGGGGGGAAGGGACACGGTGAATTTATTGGCAGTTGCCTGCAAACAGAAAAAGCCCGCCTGATACGCAAACCAATTACGTCCAACACAATTACCACCCTCCCTTACAAGTCCTCCAAAAATAATGAAAAAACAAATTCGAACCAGATAACATAGCATATCAGCTCCATCGGAGTCTTCTCGAAACTTGTGCCAGTCATATGTCAGATAACGGTGGAATAGCAGAGTGGCAACAACTACCTTTAACTGGGATATCTGGCGGGTTGAGAGAGTATCTTTGGTAAGATGGCTCAATTGGATTGACATCGGTGAGCCAGAGGGATAGCTCCTCATCGTCAAATTCCACCAATCCGCTCAGAAGTCCCTCGATGAATGGAGGTTCGATGTGCCACCAGGCCTCAAGGTGCATATGGCAGATGCGGGCGCATCCGCCGACGTTCCAACGAGACTTGAGCATCGTCACGAAAGTTTCTAGATTCCACGTGAAGCCTGATACCGACGGCGGATTATCGGGAACCAAGAAGAACGTGAGATCGCTCAACTTCGGTAACGCGATGGGCGCGTCTTGTTGGATCGTGAGCATGGCGTATAAAGCGCTGAAGTCGGCGGCCTCGCTGTGGATTTTCAGGTCGCAAATGGTGGGGCAGTGTTGTAATGCAGAGAACGAGAAGGGAGTCTCAAATCCTAGCCTGAGGTGTGGAAGGATCGTGACCGATTGAAGATCACAGCCGGAACGAGATACAATATGGGGCAAGGTACTGAGATATGCCGAGTTGAGTCTGACTTCCCTCAACCTCGGCGCAGTGAGGGACGGAGGAAGAGGCAGACCACCGAGATATAATTTTTGGAGAGCAGGCAATGCAATGATATCATGTGTAATGGTGTCATCTCCCTCAAACCAGCCCGTGATATCGATAGCGCACTCGACGACGTTGATGAGCTGTGGAAGAATGCGGTTGAACACACTCATAGTGCCGAAACTGCTCTCAAAGTAGGTCAGCTGAGCCCAGGGAAAATCGCCCGTACACCCCTCTGGCGATTCGAGACGCCGGAGTTGGGGCGCCTCAGCGAACAGCTCCCCTTGCGCAGCGTCATAGGAAAACGAGAGGGATTTCAGCCTATCCAACCTGCCTTTGATGCGATCCATGTGGCCGTTAGGATAAAACCAATTCGACGCAGTCTGAACCGTTTCCCACCGCGGTGAGGAATCAACCAAGATTTCCAGAACTTCGGGAGATATAATCGATCCATACGACGGGGGAGCGAGATAGATGTGGAGCGACTGATTTGCCGACCTATGGAGTAGGATCTTCACCCGGCGGAGAAGTAGGGAGGGATGTGCATTACTTCCGTCATAGTCATTAATCAAGATGGTAGTCCAGAGTTCGGGCAAAGCGAGGGCTATCTCTCTCCAGCGGGAGCAGATGCGACCTACAAGCCACGGACTAGAGTCGACACAGGAAGCTTCATCTGACAGGACATCTTCCTGCGAGGGCAGTGTCATGAGGAATATTTCTCCCAAGATTTCGGGAGGAACCCGTCGAGTCACGGAAATGACGCTCTGATGCCGCAGAATTCTATCTGCAGTGGCATTCCGTTCATCAACAAGGGGTTCTAGGATTTTTTGAAGCGCGGCAATTTGGGTGTCGAGATCCAGAAGACGGGACTGCTCGTCGGCGATGATGTCGCATATGACGGGAATTTCAGCGTCGGGAGGGGGATCATTTGAGATCAGAAGGGATTCCAAGGTGGATTTATATTGCATCTGAATGATAGTTCTTGTTTATCAATGGAAGTACTGCCGTGTCCGCGAGTAACTCACAGCGTGTTCGGAATCAGCGAAGAATCAGAGATTATGGCTGAGGGAAGTGCTTCTCGCCAATTGCAGGACGATAGCTACGAAATCAGACATTAAATTCAAACCGAGGCCGCTATTCGTTACATATACTTACCAGGTAATTCGACCCCTCGCTCAAGCTGACCACTGCTCACTTCGGGCTAGATAAGTGCCACACAGCCAACCTGCATGTCCCAGCAGAAGCCTAACTATAAGAAGTGGTGTTGCAACTGGAAATGAGGGCTGCCGGGATGGATTCGACTATGGTCGTTATCTTGGGGTGGTGGTTCGAAAGCACGAACCGGTAAGCGGGCCGGGCCGCCGGGGCCCTGAATCTGATGGCATCGAACTCCGCTTACGTCCGAATATGGGCAAACTTGGAAAGAAAAATTACCAGACAATGAGTACGCGACTTGAGCCATATTCCTTGCATTAATCTTCAGCCTATGTATGCACCCATAAAACCTATAAGAACCAGAGTATGAACTGAGGGAGGAGTTGTCCGCGAAGGTTCCATCAATCTGAGTAGATGATTCTGCACGCACATCCAAAGATCTATTAGGGTCGTCTAAATGATTTTCAACATGTTTAGCTTGAGATTTATAGAAGAGATATGATTTCTCAAATCATTATCTAGCAAATTTATTCTGTGAATCTGCCCATATTGCATGTAGTAGCCTACCTTGAACACATCTCGCAGGTGCATTTGTAAGGATGCTTGCCGCCTACCATTGGCAGGTCTCCAAGCCATAATTAAAACCCGGTATTCAGCCGTGCTTAAAATCATGACAGTCCGACTTCAAGTTCCGATGTTAACTGCAGCCTGCTTATGCACGGATTTTTACTTCACATAAACGCGGGGTGGCGACTGGTACTGAGAGGTACCAGGGGGTTCCCCGCGAACCCTAAGGATGGAAAGGGTTGAAAAAATGCGAAGTGGTTGAAAATGAACCCCTCAAAAAATAAATGAATGAATCACTAGTAGATTTGTGGTTCGATTCCTCATGAATGCCTCCATTCCTAATTCTCCGCTCAAATGCACAAATAAAAATTCAGCTGTAGGGCGGCCGTTCATTTTCTACTTGACTTGAAACATAAGTGATTGTTTGGTGGCGGAGTGGTCCGTGCCTGTGTCATTTGAGAGTCTAGGGAGAAATATATGCAGGAGATGCTTGATCGACTCAGGCTTGAGCCATTTTCCATTTTGTCATTGATTGATTTGTCGGAGAGATATTATTACACTTTCCGAGCCACTACGGTTCGCAAGATCCACAAAGCAACAAAGTCAAGAGGGTATAAATATTAATGCGCAGTTCGATCATGTCTGCCATGGTGAGCAATTTTTAGCCGCTAATATGCTGTCCAAAGCATAAATATTAGGTTCTGCATTGAACAGCCACGCGGATTGTCAAATTCTTCCCCTGTTAAAGTTTCCACACTAGGGCACAACTTAAACATACACACAAATCTTTATCAAAAAGAACGAGTCTGTAATTCAAGCATCCCACTGTTCTTCCATGCTCCACAACGCACTTGTCCGTTCCTGCATTTTTTGGGTGAACCATATACGGGATTTGAAAGCGCGACAAAAACATTTCGTGATCGGTGCGAAAATCGTCTTGATGAGCTTGAAGTGGCATCCCCACGTCCCAAGAGACACGAAATTCAAATGTAATAAAGCGAGTTGTCGCGTATGGAACGAAGGTGAGGATGAGAGGATTCGCGTATGGGTGGAGGAGGGACGATGCTTAACTATTCAAGTCCGAATGTGAATACCGATGTAAAATAATAATCCAGTTGATGTTTCGTTCAGCCGCATAGCGTGTACATTAAATAAAACATCTCAAGAATGCCCTGAAACCCGTTTGTTCTAGGATTGCCTAGATGGTTCAAGTCGGTGCTAGTTTGATGTCATCAAGGTTACGGCCCGCTGGCCGGTTCGTACTTTCGAACCACCACAAAGTTGAACTAGCAACGTATCCTTTTTTATGGTGCCTTACCAGTGCCAGTATTTGGCTGACTTATTTTTGTAGCGGTCACCGTGGAGCATGATACTGTAGCACCATTCAACTTGGTTCGTCGCAGCACTCTTCCTAGTACGCTCTCAAAAGCTGTGTTGCGCACTCCGAATGGCTCGATGTCCACCAGTGCAGTCGATGCCAACGGGGACCATTCGCCTATAGACTGGCCAGAATTTGCGGCCACAAGATATTTCACCTGCTTATTGACCTTTGTTGTTGTTGAGCTTGGCACATTTGAACAACGATATTTATTCATAGTTTCTGGGCTCTCAGTGAGTCCAAGGGTTCTCTTCCGCCGCTATCCGATAGTTTATACTGAATCAAGTCTGCCTTTGTACCTGTGCCCCGCTTTTGTTCGTATTCTCACTGCTGGTTCAATTTTTATTTTGAAAGTAGCGCTTACCGATTCAACCCGACTTTTGCTGATGCAATCCTGTTGAACACCACACTTTCAACCGTATTGAAATTTGAATCACATATTCAACTCTTCTGGGACTAATACAGCCCTATTGTATATTAATTAAAATGTCGCCTTGTTCTAGGATTGCCGCATAACTCGCGGGGTTCATCACGAACTAAGTATCTAAGTATGGCCATTACGGCCCGCGTTTGCCGGTTCGTGCTTAGCCACCATAACTCTACGACCATAGCCGAATCCATCCTGTCGACCTTTATTCCAGTTGCAGCGCACGCACTTTCGTATAGTCTGGGCTTCCGCTGGGACATACATACAGGGTTGACTACACAGTTATCTGAGGAGTGGTTGGCAAGAGGTCAGCACAGGTCATCGCCGGTAAGTTACACATAAGGAACGGGTTAGTGAGGCTCGGTATGAATTTAATGTCTGATTCATAGATATCATCCGTCTTCAATTGACGGGAAGCACTTCCCTCAGCTATAATCTCTGATTTGTCGCTGACTCTAAACACGCTGACGGTGAGTTACTCGCGGCAAGCAGCACTTCCATTGACGAAATTCAGATGGAAACTCAATACAACTTGGATTCCCTTCTGATCTCAAACGATCCCCCTCCCGATGCTGAAGTCCCCGTCATACGCGACATCATCTCCGACGAGCAGTCTCGTCTTCTCGATCTCGACATCCAAATTGCCGCTCTTCGCAAAATCCTGGAACCCCTCGTTAATGAACGGAATGCCACAGCGGATAAAATTCTGCGGCATCAGCGCGTCATTTCCGTTGCTCGACGAGTTCCTCCCAAAATCTTGGGAGAAATATTCCTCTCAACTCTTCCTTCAGAGGGAAAAATGTCGCATAACGCTTCTTTTGACTCAAGTCCGTGGCTTGTAGGTCGCATCTGCTCCCGGTGGAGAAAGATAGCCCTCGCTCTACCGGAACTCTGGTCTACGCTCTCAATTAATCAAGTGAGCCGCGACCTTAAGAGAAATGATGCATATCCCTCCGTACTCCTCTGCCGGTTGAAGATGCTACTCCACCGGTCGGCGAATCACCCTCTCCACTTGGATCTCGGTTCCCCGTATATGTGGGGCTCGCCCACATCTACTGAACTTCTGGAGGTTTTAGCTGACTCCTCGCCGCGGTGGGAAACAGTTCAGGCTGCGTTGACTTGGTTTTCTCCTGGCGGACCCATGGATCGCATCAAAGGCAGGTTGGACAGCCTGACATCCCTCTTGTTTCAGTCTGGTTCTCCGCAAGGGGAGCTGTTTGTCGAGGCACCCCAACCACTGCGTTCAGCAGTCCCTTAGAACTGGATCGTGTCTAGGTGCCTAGACGGCCAATTGTGTCTAGCCAACTAGACACAGTGTTTCTAGGTGGCTAGGCAGTTGCAGCCACCTCCTCAGCCGCCTCTCGACTCGCCCTCGACAAGCGGACATAGACCTGTCTCAGATGATCTCGGCTGATGCCGGGTCTAGGCGGTCTCGACTTGACAGGTCTAGGTAAATAGGCGTACATAAACGTCATCTAGACCGATCTAGACCCATCTCACAGGTTCTACACTTTTACGGGTTTAGGGACCCGCTGAACGCAGTGAACTCCGGCGTCTCAAATCGACTCAGGCGTTGGCAAACGATTTTCCCTGGACGCAGCTAACCTACCTCGACAGCCACCTCGGCACCTTGAGTGAGTTCACTCGCATTCTTCCACAACTCGTCAACATCGTCAAGTGCCATATCCGAGGCTGGGGCGGGGAGGGAGATAACACCGTTACACATCATATCATCACATTGCCTGCGCTCCAAAAACTATATCTCGACGAAATGCCTCTCCCTCCGTCCCTCATTGCGCCGAGGCTGACACACATCAGATTGGGCTCAGAATATCTCAATACCTTGCCTCTTGTTGTATCTCGTTCTGGCTGTGATCTGCAATCGGTCACGATCCTTACACCCCAAGGAGCTACTGTCTCGTTCTCCGCATTACAACACTGCCCCACTATTTGCGACCTGAACATCGAGAGCGCATGCCCCGCCAGCAACATCAACACTTTATGCCACACCCTTACGGTCCAACACGACTCACCCACCGCGCTGCCGAAGTTGAACAGCCTGATGTTCACCTTGGACAATGGTCCGACCGCATCGGGCTTCCACCAGTTGAATCTTGAAACTTTGGTGGCGATGCTGAGGTCTCGTTGGAGCGCCGCGGGATGCACCCGCATCTGCCATGTGCACATCGAGGCCTGGCGCATCGAGCTTCGATATATCGAAGGACTTTTGATCAGATTGGTGGAATTTGACGACGGGGAGTTGTCCCTCTGGCTCACCGATTTCGATCCAATCGATCCATCTTGGGGAGACCCTACCTACACAGTCCCATTTAATGGTAGTTGTTGCCACCCTTGTTACCGCACCTTCTGACATATTACTAGCACAAATTACGAGAAGACTCCGGTGGAGCTGATGTGCTGCTATGTGGTTCAAATTTATATCCGGTGCTTTTTTAAGGGCGGTCATTGTATACCAATTTCTATCGCGTCACAAATGTTCTAGTCAAAAAGCCCTCGATTCTTAAAACGTATACAAAAATCTGTATCAAAAAGAACGATCTGTTCTCCCATGCCCAACGAGTTCCACAACTTCGCACTTCTGTCCATTGCCGCAGTTTTCTCGGATGACCTACATACGAGCCTCAGTGTCGATTCCTCCGCGTGAATTAAATCACATGTACTACTATATCCTTAGCCTCCATCTCGGTGCCCCGGTGCCATCGTCGATACCGTGTGAATCAAATTTGTTGCCTTATACTTCTCTTTCGTTCGCAATTTCCTGTCTGTGTTCAAAATCAAATTGAACCTTAACACGAGGTACAACCTTCATTTGTTAAAGCGTCTGGCCAGGAGATACTAAATTGAACCACCAGTCGCGTCAGTGGCGGTGCATGATTACGATGCCTTTCGTCTTTCCCGAATGAAGCTGAGTCCGAAGTCTCTTCTGGCCGTAAGAGACACGAGTGCAATCCCCAGTATTTTTCGCCTCCCCCCTATTATGTTCGTATTTCCCGAGAACTTGGAGAATAAGTACCGCGGGATCGATATCTCCCAACTTGGGCAGACGGCGTCGGCCTACGACGGCGTCCACGTCACGTCTCACTAGTACGACGGTGTCCACCCAATTTACATCCACGTCTTGCGACGACGGCGTCCCGCACACACACCATTCCCTCGAGTCTACACAATAATAACCAATATATATCCGCAGGATCCGTAGGTAGCCGTGAATAAGGAAGTGAGTAAGTAAGTATGCATGCACAATGCGTATGTAGGTAGTGCGCGCGTTAAGCATACGTCTGTACGGTGTAGGTGCGAGTATGTAGGCAAGTAGGAGGACGTAGGTCAAGTCGTGAGGGGCGTGAGCGGTTTGAAGGGAGGGGGGTCGCGTAACGTCGTGCAATGGTCGAAGGTGAGAATGAGGATGGAAGGGCGTCGCGTATGTGTAAATGCGCAAGTCTGGATGTTAATGTAAAAATCAAAAGTGGCGTGAGATGCGTAAGCGCGTAGGTAGATGGATGAACGAAATGGGCATGCGTGCGGGTGAGATAAGGTAGGAGGATGTATGGAGGTGGATGAGTGGGTAAGAAGGAGTACGCCTACGTGAGTACGCGTTGACGGAGCCCATATAAGTACGCGCAGACGAAGCCTACGCGTTCCCTGGCCGCACCGTCGCGTCCGTCGGCTCCTGCGCGCGCATCCGGATGACATCGTCGTCGCTGTCATCGTGCTGAGGCGTGCCCGCTCGCGCGGCGTGTGAGAACGCACCACTGGCTCCGCGCGACGCCGTGGGGGACGGCGGGACGGGGATCTGCGCAGGGTCCAGTATCCGCTGGTCCCCGCCCTCACCCTCACTCGACCCCAACCTCCCACCCACCCCCGCGCTGTCCGCCCAGTGCTCGATGGCCTCGAAGTACGCTGGGGTGGCGCCGCGCGGGTCGGGGGGTGTGGAATCGCCCACCAGCGGGGGCGAGGCGGGCGGAAGGCGGTACGCGCGCGGCGGCGGGTTGATGCTGATAGCATCTCCATGGGTGGTGGCAGCGTCGTCATCGGCCGAAGCCTGCACGTCCTTGCCGTCAGGTCCGCGGGACACCACGCGCTCCTGGGCCCCGGGCTCCTTCATGTACACGGGGAGCGAGATGGTGGAGATCTGCGACGGCGTGGGGCGCAGGAGCCGGGCGCTGCGCGGGGGCGTGCCCTGGCCCATGTTCACGACCTGCCGCCGCAGCAACGTGCGCGAACACGCCAGGACGGGCAGGATCATGACCACGACACTGAGCACTGTTATTGGGATCTGCGCGCGGGGGGTGTCAGATATACGGTTGAATGCAGCACAGTGCAGACTCACCCATATTCTTGCAGAGAAATTTGAGTCGTTGAGTGTGTCATCAGCGCGGGGGAGGACGGGGCCAGCGCGGGCGGGGAGCGGGACCAGAAGGGCGAACAGGAGCAGCAGCATGCAGAGGTGGCGGAGGAGTAGGCTCTAAAATCACTTAAATATCATCGCTAAGACCAGGCAGGCGGCGACATGGCCGTGGATGGGGGCAGTTCTGCCTCGCTGAATTTTTCAATTGCTCGCGCCAGCTCGGTGAATTTTGCTTGCGCATCTCCTGCGGGGTACGCGACGAATGCGGACCGCTGTTCTGAGAACCAGAAATTGACCAGAAAGCTGTAGAAATGGTTCCCAAGTGTAGGAAATTAGACGCGCCATCAGTGGCGATGCATCGTCCGTCTCTGTGTCCTCCATCACGTTTGTTGAGACGAGGGTCGGCTAGCCTCCATGAAGCATGCATGTAATTGGCGATCTGGTACTCCTTAACTCGCCTTCCACAATTACTGCTCCGCGCAAATGCCAGCCGCCACCGTTCAAGTTATCGCCATCTCACGGAATTTTATATACGCGCGACTCCTACGACCTAACAAGAACCAACCGGTGTAGCGGTGTTCATGTGTTACCAACGCATCGATCCAGACATTTTTGCATGCTCTTTTGTTCGACTGTCAATATATGGCTTTGAATTCGAAGAAAACTGCGTTAATAGTCATGTGCAACCGGTTTCAGCCTCTGACGTGCTGCCTGCGCTCTCGACATGCCTTCCGTACCTGACTCTCCTTCGCTGCGGCGGTAATGCGACTCTATTTCGGGCTGGACCACTGATTGACGCTCTTGTAACGCGCATGCTGTGCTCATACAGCTTTTGCCCTTTGCCTTCGACCTCATGGATCCCGTCAGTGCAGTAGGCCTCGTCGCCAGTATTCTGCAGCTTGTCGCCGCTGCCAAGTCAGCTATTGATCTCGGTAGAGATGCGCGTAATGCAACGAAGGACCAGCGGAATCTCCTGCTTGAGGTCCAGAACCTTGCGCCGCTCCTGGAGGATCTCAAATATCGCTTGCAGCAGCCGAACAACCAATTGGTGAATGGAATCCAGAAACTCGAGAAACCTCTCGGTCAGCTCAAGGAAACCATGGAGAATATTACAAGAAAGCTCGGTTCTGCGAACAAGGTCGGCTCCAAACCGTTGATCTGGACGTTTTGGAATAAGAAAGAGGCCGACGAGGATGTCGCCAAGATTGAGCGCTTTAAAGCTGTGCTTAATGCTTGGTTGCTCCTCGATACTTGGTATGTGCCTTGATTAAACTACCGATGGGATACTTAATTACATCAGGGATGTTGGGCAGCAGCAGGAGAAGAACTATAGCCGTGAGTTTGTTGACTTTTAGGATCCGTCTATACTGATGGGTATTGGGTACTTAGGACTCCTGACAGAGGTCAAAAATCTTGCACAAAATGAACAAGATTTCCATGACTGTATGCTTGAGCAAGACAACTTGAATCGGACTGACATCTGAATAGCGGCAGGGTCGGCATTGTCAGAAATATCGAAGACACTTAGCAGTAATAGCAACACGCAACGTCAGGATAACGATCGTGCGTTTGATGACGAGATACCACTTTTTTTACTTATTTCGGAATTAGGAATACTAACAGAAGTTAGAAATGTCGCACAAGATCAACGGGATGTCATGGATTGTAAGTAAATTTGATCTGTTTAACATAACACCAACATCCCAGCAGCCGCAGAACGTGAAAAAATCATCGACTGGCTGTCGCCCCTCAATTTCTTCGCACGGCACGCAGATATATTCGGAACTCGACAAGAGGGAACCGGCAGATGGCTGCTGGAGGACCCTCGGTTTAGAACCTGGTTGTTATCCCCCAGGGAAATTATTTGGTGCTCTGGGATTCGTACGTATCCTCGTCACAAACTACATTTCTCCGCTAACTTTAATATCAAATTGGCAGCCGGGGCTGGGAAAACTGTCTTAGCGTGCGTATTCTTCCCTCATAGAGGGTTTATTGGTTCAAGCATAACTCATAGGTCAATTGTTGTCGATTATCTTCGAAACCACCTGCAGAGCGACAGCGTCGCCGTTGCTGCTGCTTACCTAAATCACAAGGAGAGCGAAGTACAATCCCTGTCGAATATTTTGGCGGGTCTCTGGTGGCAACTTGTGTCGGAAAGACCTCTCTCAGCTTCTGTTCAGAAATTGTATCAGAAGCATCAGAAACAACACACTAGGCCTTCATTGGATGAAGTCTGTGATATAGTTCGCTCCACAATTGCAGAGTGGTCAAAGGTCTTTATTGTCATTGATGCCTTGGATGAATACCCGGAGGCCCATCGCCATATTCTCCTGGACACTCTCGCTGCAATAGGGACTGTTTCTCTGTTGCTCACATCGCGGCCAAACATTGCTCCAGAGACCTTCTTCCCCACCGCTCCAGTTCTCGAGATTCACGCCAGGGAGGAGGATGTTCGCTGCTACATTGACGCACACATACGAACCTCCTCTCGTTTGTTGAAGCATGTTCGGGCCCAACCAGAACTGCGAGCAGAAATTGAGTCAAAGATCATCAGCAACGTTGATGGAATGCAAGTATTATTGTCGTAATTCAAACAAAAGTCCTAAATTATATTCTTTCCTCAGGTTTCTGCTCGCGAAATTTCACATGGATTCTTTGGCCATAAAAAATACTGTCAAGGCAGTTCGAGATGCTCTTAAAAATCTACCCGAAGATTTAGAGCATACATACAACGAAGCCATGGACCGCATCGAGGCACAGAACAAGGACGACAGAGAGATTGCGCGACGAGCCCTCATTTGGGTTGCAAACGCTAAAAGGCCTCTATCTGTCGATGAGCTCTGCGAGGCTCTTGCCATCGAACTAGGCGCGACAACACTGGATGCAGACGGCGTGCTCGACATTGAATTTATTGTTTCCGTCTGTGCTGGGTTGCTTATCGTCGATCAAGCTGTTCGACTGGTCCACTACACCACCCAGGATTACATCGACAGAGTCCAGCCCAGCCTATTTCCACAGGCACAAACGGAGATCACCTTGCAGTGTCTCACATATCTTTCATTCCAAGACTTTCGCGGGCACAAATCCCGAGATCAGCCCAGTTTATATCGAAAATACAAACTTCTTTCATATGCTAGCCACTACTGCCTTCTGCACGCCGCTGGAGAGCCCGAAGTGCACCTTCAGGAGAACATCATCGACTTTCTAAGACACCCACCGCTGGCGCTCCTTTCTTGGCGGTCCGGTGCCGCCACAGTGGCATTACGACGTGGATTGGCCGCTGGTGCCCTCGAAGCTGTGGGTGGCGGCAATCTTCGGTTTGCAGGAAATCACAAAGCATCTCCTCGAGTTCGACCAGTCCATCAGTAAAGAAGAAAAAGAGAGCGCATTGCTTGTTGCTTCATATTGGAACTGCCCTACAGTCGTTCGACTGCTGATCAAGCATGGGGCCAATGTGAGTGCAGTAGGATCCTACGGAAACACATTGCATGCAGCAGCAGCCATGGGCCATGTGTCGGTGGCCCAGGAACTTATTGCGAACGGGATCAACATCAACATACGGGGAGGACGGTACAGTTCCGCACTGATCGCAGCATTGGAAAGAGGACATGAGGAGGTGGCCGAGCTTCTTATCCAGAACGGCGCCGATGTGAACACGCAGGGAGGGCATTATGGCAACGCTCTGCAAGCAGCATCGGCAAAGGGGAGCATTGCTGCGGTCCAGCTACTCCTTGATAAAGGTGCCGATGTGAATGCACAGGGAGGACATCACGGCGACGCTCTGCAAGCAGCATCAGCAGAGGGGAGGGCAGGAGTGGTCCAGCTCCTCCTCAAGCATGCTGCCGACACGAACTTGCAAGGTGGACACCATGGAACCGCTCTAAACGCAGCATTCGCCCAGGGGAACATCGCCGTGATGCTACTCCTCCTCGACAACGGCGCCGACATGAATTTTCTGGGACAGGACGGTGAGACCGCTCTGCAGGCAGCATTGGCAAAGGGGAAGGCAGAGGTAGTACAGCTCCTCCTTGACAACGGCGCCGACGTGAACTTGCAGGGCGGACACTATGGAACCGCTCTGCAGGCAGCATCGGCGAAGGGGAAGGCAGAGGTAGTACAGCTCCTCCTCGACAACGGCGCCGATGTAAATGTGCAGGGAGGACGCTATGGAACCACTCTGCAGGCAGCATCGGCGATGGGGAAAGAGGAAGTGGTACAACTCCTCCTCAACCACGGTGCCGACGTGAACTTGCAGGGAGGGTTCTACGGAACTGCTCTGCAGGCAGCATCAGCGGAGGGGAGGGCAGAAGTGGTACGACTCCTCCTCGACAACGGTGCCGACGTGAACTTGCAGGGTGGACACTATGGAACCGCTCTAAATGCAGCATTCGCCCAGGGGAACATCACCGTGATGCAACTCCTCCTTGACAACGGTGCTGACATGAATTTGCTGGGACAGGACAGTGAGACCGCTCTGCAGGCAGCATTGGCAAAGGGGAAGGCAGAGGTAGTACAGCTCCTCCTCGACAACGGTGCCGACGTGAACTTGCAGGGAGGGTTCTACGGAACTGCTCTGCAGGCAGCATCAGCGGAGGGGAGGGCAGAAGTGGTACAGCTCCTCCTCGACAACGGCGCCGACGTGAACTTGCAGGGAGGGTTCTACGGAACTGCTCTGCAGGCAGCATCAGCGGAGGGGAGGGCAGAAGTGGTACAGCTCCTCCTCGACAACGGCGCCGACGTGAACTTGCAGGGAGGGTTCTACGGAACTGCTCTGCAGGCAGCATCAGCGGAGGGGAGGGCAGAAGTGGTACAGCTCCTCCTCGACAACGGCGCCGACGTGAACTTGCAGGGAGGGTTCTACGGAACTGCTCTGCAGGCAGCATCAGCGGAGGGGAGGGCAGAAGTGGTACAACTCCTCCTCGACAACGGTGCCGACATCAACTTGCAAGGAGAAAACTTTGGAACCGCTCTTCAGGCAGCATCAGCGGAGGGGAGGGCAGAAGTGGTCCAGCTCCTCCTCGACCACGGCGCCGACATCAACTTACAGGAACGGTACCATGGAACGGCCCTTCATGTAGCATCAGCGGAGGGACAGACAGGAGTGGTCCAGCTCCTCCTCCACCACGGCGCCGACGTCAACTTACAGGAATGGTACCATGGAACGGCCCTTCATGTAGCATCAGCGATGGGACAGACAGAAGTGGTCCAGCTGCTCCTCAAGCACGATGCCGACGTGAACTTGCAGGGTGGACAATATGGAACCGCTCTACAGGCAGCATCAGCGATGGGGGAGGCAGAAGTGGTCCAGCTCCTCCTCAAGCACACTGCCGACGTCAACATGCCGGGAGGACGCTACGGAACCGCTCTCAACGCAGCATTGGCGAATGGGAGGGTAAAAGTGGTCCAGCTCCTCCTCAAGCACGCTGCCGACGTGAACTTGCAGGGTGGACACTACGGAACTGCTCTGCAGGCAGCATCGGTGAATGGGACGACAAAAGTGGTACAGCTCCTCCTTGATCACGGCGCCGACGTCAACGTGCAGGGCAACAGTACCAGCACTCAGGATTAATCCTCATCGGAATTTTCCTGGCAGTTTGGATTAAATCCTGTGGCTCTTTAGAGGGCTAAGAATTTGGTGGAAGTTTACAGTACAAGATTAATTGTACAGTTACAAAGAATCATCGTGCTCCTGCAAGATTAATCCAAAGTGCACAAGATTAATCCTACGGTTAGAGAAAAAATAAGTTCCGGATTAATTTGTTGTCGAGAGATTAACCAGTGAGGAGGAGGAGGAGGAGGAGGAGGATTGCCGGCGCACGGTCCCAAATTGAAACGGCCGGGGCCCGTACTACATACATCAGACGCGAGTGTATGCTACGGATGTACCTAACTTCCATCGGTGTGAACTAGCCCGTCTTATATCTGCTGCAAACCCGACCCGAAGGCAGGATAAATAGTGCCAACCTGGCCGTAGAAGCAGCCAGGAGTGATGAACAAGTTCCCTTGCTCACCGCGTAATGCACTGAAATCCAGAAAGCAACAATCATACAAGCGTGACCGTCTCGCGACTTCCATTAGGTACACGACGTCGTGACGACGCTAAGCACAGAGATGCAGACCAATAATCACACGACACCCATGACTCTTCTATCCCATATGTCTGCAATACATATTGCACACAAATACAGGCATCCCAGGATGAAACTGCTTCACCGTAATAGCACCGGTGTCGACAGAAATCATGGTTCGGGAGTGAAGTGTTGGGTGGTTGCCAGCCAGAATACGGAAACAAGGAGCTTGATGCATCTCAAGACTCGATGGCCGCCAAAGAGTTAAGCTAGCGTGTGATTCAGCCGATACGTACTGGGTGGGTATCAAGAACAATATGCATTCGTTCGCATTAGCCAGCGACATACCAGTATCTTTTCGGTAAGGGTCCAATTGCTGAGGTACGATAGGGCTCGTAAACAACGCGGATTGAGGGTGAGGCACCTATACACAGGCCAGAGCTGTGAGCACTCAAAGCAATCTCATCGGCGTTGGATCAACATCCAAAACCACCCAGTAAACTAACACTGAACAGGTAAACTCTAGCCTGCGACAGTTGAAGCCCTTTCTTCACTGACAGAGTCCCGATCAATATGTTTCCGAAGGAGGAATGGGGCATGCTACGAGCCTTTGGCGTCTTTAGAAATAGGAGAGAGAGAAATTGAGGCATGTCTGAGGGAAGTGAACAGACTCGATGCACCATTACTCGGGCGCGGGTAATGATTGCCCGGTGGTGATGTCAAGTGGTAGGCGACGGAAGAAAGGGCCGACCACATCCCACTTTATTTGATCCACACTGAGTAATGAGCAAAGAGTTCGTGTTCCACCTGAAGGAGACTCAGTGGTACTCCACTATCATGACAGGATTTGAGAAATAGGACCACCATCGTCGACATGTGTAAAAGAGACATGCTTCAGATCAGAGGAGGCCTGCGTCGAACGAGGAGCTAAATCTGGCGGACTTCCGGCCGGGAAAGAAAACAGTGTCGACAACATTTCGCAGGTCCAGACTGTCAGGAGCAAGCTCACAGATTGTGATGATTGCGGTTCTAAGTTTCTCCGATTTGAGGTTTTGGTCACAGCCGAACCGTGAGTCGGCACGGTCGTGGTCAAGACAGTCATGGAGCAGAACCACCCCGAAAGCACACGGACAGAAAGCGCGATCGGCACAGAAGTGGCATACTGATGATGTAATTCCGAGTAGTTCTGGGACGCTGTCCGAAACGGTCCGCAGACCACCTATTTCTGACCCGTCCCGAGCCCCAGGAACCCCATAATCAGGATATCGATATTTCGATGGTGGTGGTTCAGGTTCAAGAATTGGGTGGGAGAAGACAGTCATATAGCAAAGCTACCCGGAGTATCGACATCGAAACCGCAATCGCTGCGCAAAGGACAGCATGCCAAGCATGCCAAGCGCGATCAGAGCAGAGTGTCATACTGATGATGTAATTCCGAGTAGTTCCGAGCCGCCGTCCGAAACGGTCCGCAGACCACCTCAGGATATGTGGGAGCGTCGCTGCAGGCCCGGGAAAAGAGACAGAAGCGCATTTGTGGATATCACTTCATCCTTGTATCCCGAGAGATGGAGCCGGTGCGAGCTGCGAGAGATAAATTGTAAAGACGCAGTTTCCAGCTTGACAACCGCATGGCAACGGCGAAAGCCTCGTAGTTTGCAAGGAGAAGATAACAGCTCAAGGCTGGGGGTGCTTGACTAGTGCAAGATATATATACACCACCCCTGGTTTACCAGGAACCCCATAATCAGGGTATCGATATTTCGATGGTGGTGGTCAATTGATCGGCGGAAGGGCTTACTTGTGGGAGAATTATTTGGATCTTTATTCAAATTTCACAAGATTAATCGTTGTTGCGAAATTCTGATTCGGAGGATTAATCCATGTCGGAGATTATTTTGAACTCGGGTGACGACGTTGATAGATGAAGTTGAGGATGGCTAAGATTTAAAATATCGCAGTCACTGGCAGTAATTGAGTTATGGTGATGAATAGCATATTGAAGCATACCCAAACGTCGAGCACGAGCGTGAGCAAAAGCCACTCCGGCGTGGCTGGGGAGCGGGATCCAATGGGAGTGGGAGCGGGAGCGGCAGTGGTGGGAGAGCTAGTCGCACTTCTCGCCAGTTCGGACGACTGCGGCGGGGCGCTCATCGACCGTGCGCGAGCTTGTGTGGCTGAACCTGACAACGTGCCCAAAAGTCAAAGCGTGCGATTGGAGTGACCACATTGTGAAATCCGACTCCAGGAATCGGCTAGGAGTAATAATCTTGAGGATGAGGACTGAGCTGAAGTAGTTCATGAGGAGAGCATTGTCGAACTGCCGTGGCACGCTAACGGAAAAGCTCGTGGTGGCAGCAGAGAGCAACCAATTGGCTTACGTACATCAAGAGTAATTGTGAGTAATTGTGAACAAAGCGTCTCTGTCACAAAGGTGTAAGTTACAACCATTGTGACAGACACGCTTTGTCTCTCTTCCTCCTCCACTCTCCACCGACCACGACCAACGCAACTCAAGTCCGCAACACCACTGAGATCCTCTCCCTATGTCTGCAAATGGTTGGCGGCCGGAATCACAACATTGCACTTGACAAGCGAGGTACAAGCTTCATTTGTTAAAGTGTCTGTCTACTAGGGACTAATTGCACTGCCAGGCCGACATCTTTTGCAGACCTTACTTCGTGTCTACGTGATTCCAACTTTCTATTATATTACTGACTTCACTCTCGAAGTCCTGCTTTCCTTCTCGAGCTTGAGCGTGCGTACCCAAGAACCAAGAATCTGGCTCAAATAACAATCCTGCGTATATAATCCCAACCTCAATACTCGTCATTGACTTCATCCCAGGATTATTTTCATGCATCATGCCTGACTTTCGCAGGATTAACCGTCTCGCCCAGTAAGCCTGCTCTAAAAAATCCTCAACTCTAATCATCTCGGATTAATCTTCGGCTCAATAATCCTGCGCTCAGAAGAAAATCCACT
Organism: Mycena rebaudengoi; assembly: GCA_029282285.1. Taxonomy (NCBI): domain Eukaryota; kingdom Fungi; phylum Basidiomycota; class Agaricomycetes; order Agaricales; family Mycenaceae; genus Mycena; species Mycena rebaudengoi. The sequence continues at coordinate 103,002 of JARJCX010000230.1, forward strand.
AAAAATCCCTCTCAGATTAATTATTCTGTACTGGGTACGTAGTGCGATTGCTATTTCGGTAGCCGTTGGATTAATCTTGTAAAAAATCCACTCTTCTCGCACAATTATTTTGGGTAGCCGTACAATTAATCCCGTGCTACCAATTCTTAGCCCTCTAAAGAGCCCAAGGATTTAAGCCAAACTGCCAGGAAAATTCCTGTGGGGATTAATCCTAAGTGCTGATATCACTGTGCAGGGAGGACACTACGGAAGTGCGCTGCAAGCAGCATCTGCGAAGGGGAAAGAGGAGGTGGTCCAGCTGCTCCTCAAGCACGGCGCCGACGTCAACTTGCAGAAAAGCATGAAATGGCCCTTCAGGCGGCATTAGCGGAGGGACAGACAGGAGTGGTCCAGCTCCTCCTCAACCACGGCGCCGACGTCAACGTGCAGGGAAGACGCTACGGAAGTGCTCTGCAGGCAGCGCGGCGGATGGGGAATGAGGAGGTGGTCCAGCTCCTCCTCGACCACGGCGCTAGTCGTACTATAAATGCGCGGTAAGGAAAATACGGCACTGCCGCTTATCGTGCAGCGATGGGACAGCGCCACTTATAGTGGCCGACCTCCTCGTCGCCCAGTTGGGATATGGTTTTGTATTTGGATCCTGAAAGAATCAAGGCGGGTCTTGACTGCAGAAACGGTCGAGCCAGACGCAGCCGTAGACGTTGTAGACGTAAATAGCATGCCATAATGTAAAGGACACGCGAGAAGGAAACAAAACAAAAGGAGAGCAAAGCAAAAGAGAGCGATGTATACTAGGGCCAGGAGGTATGTATGTGAGAGCGAGACACCACCACCCGCCCCAAGGCGATACGGTACGCCTGGTCCATCCCGACACCGGGGCGTTATTGATGGGTCTTGACCGAGATTTGACCTTGATGGCGCTTGCTCTCGAATCCGGCCGTCATCTCACTGACGGGAAAGCCGCAGTTTGGGAGGGTCCGACGCGTTCTCTGGTGGTCTCCCAATTCGTTTCTCTCGCTCCTCGTGAACCCACCTGAGCGAAGGGTGTACGAGGCACGAATCGGCCTGAAGAGCCCGGGTGCGCGAGGGCGTTAGCGGAGCCGGTGGTGGAGTGGGAAGAACAGCGCGCAGGTAGGCAGACAGGGAAGGGTGGAGGACGCGAAAATAATTAAAGGGGAGGGCGTGCGCATCGAGATCTACGGTGTGGAAGACATTTGTATTCAGAGTCCGGCGTCATCAACGTTCCGCGAGAAAAGCAGAATAGGCGTGTCTTAAGTTACGTGCGAGCCGAGTTGCGAACTTGAGCCGAGATATAACAGGGCGGAATATGCAGACAGATCCAGATGTCCACAAGTTGTTGGTGCGCAGGAAGAGCGGTGGTGGTATTATATAACTGGGAAGAGAAGAGGATGACGCTCCACGAATAAAGATGGATTTGGGTAAAACACAAGCAAAACAGATTGAAGACACGGCGTGAGAAGCAGATCTAAATTGAATATTGCTGAGGGCGGCGAGATGGCTCGGTGGTTGAGACGAATGTAGCATGGCATCGGATATCGAGCCGGAGAGTGTTCAAAGATTCAGAGAACCACAAACTTGAAGCTGGTGTTGACCCAGGCCCATATGTCCAATAGCGGCGCAGGGTGCTCTGAAACGACATAAATTGAAGAGGAGACTAAGGTAAGTTAGCAGCATTATCCGGCCAGTATTACGCGCCACTTCCGTGGCGTTGAGGAGGATAAGACCGGAACAGTCATCAGGGCCGAATTAGCGAGGGCACTGCTTTGAAGAGGAAAGGGTGCATTCCTCTAGATCAAAAAGAAGTGATGCGCCACCCGAGCCCGGATCGACCCGGATTAGATTAGATATGATGCTCATGACTCATGAATTACACCAAACAGCCAGCGCGCATCACGAGGATCCCGCCCTAGTCCGCCGTGAGTGCGCTATGAGCTCCGTGAGCCATCTATTTGCTGTTAAATTGGCGGGAAGTCTTCCTAGGCAATTCTGTCGACCTCAAAAGTCACTGGGAGATTTTTTCTGGATAGAAATTCTGCTGAGAAATAACAGGATGAAATAACCGCACAAAAACCTTGCACAAACTGCCCATGTCATTGTTCTATTGAACGAATGTTTTTTAACTATGTGTAAATATAGCGAGAATTCGGTCTCGCTGTAATTGGATGTCAAATACGGCTAAAAAAAATTAAACACATTATTCAGACCTACTTTGGGGTAGTTGGCGTAGACACACATGCACACATAGAGGCGCGCCGACGGCGGGATGACTCACTTTTGACTCACTCATTACTCAACTATGCCGAGTCCGATCACTCCGGTGGCTTCTGCACCTGATCCGAGCCCACTTCTCTTGACGTTCTTCTCTTTGATCTAGAGGAATGCACCTATTACTCCTGCTTTGAACGCGGCCACCACACTCAAAGCCGCCTAAAAACGACTTGCGCTCGCTCTCCCTGCATGCTGCTGCTTCTGTACGCCTCCTGACCGTACATGCGGGCCCTGTCCCCCCGCGCAGTCGGCATAGGCGACAACTCTGACCAGAAGGACACCCGCGCCCCCCCCGGGGTTCTTCTCCTCTCCACCTCGCCACTCAGCCCCGCACAAACGCGTACCAACTCCTCCTCCCTCATGACCGTGCCCTATACCCGCGGCCACCGCCACTCCACTTCCTCCTCCACCCTCGCTCTCGACGCCCGACTCACGCGACGCGCTCTCGACACCAGCGTCGCACGGCGCGCTCGCACCGCCAGACCCGCCCGACGCACTCCACGCTCGACTTGTGCCACCCCGATGTGCAGGTGCGTGCTTTCTCAAACTTACTGCTACTTGCTCATTTTTTTCTTCGATAATAGTCTCATTTGTGCTCTCAACTACGACGCGCAGCCCTCGTCTCACAACGCGCAGCCCTCGTCTCACGGCGCTCATTCACGCTACTCCTTACTTTCTTTTACCTTACTTTTCTTTCTTTCTCTCCGTCTCGTCCCGCGCCCCACCCCGCTCGCTCCCTGAATCAGCGCCGTGTGCGCACATGCTGCGTTCTGCGGCCGCCGACTCGGAGCGGCGTCTCGCCGCCGAGACGTACGCACTCGCAGAGTCGCAGTATGGCTCTATCTCGCGCGCGCCGGCTCGAGAACCCCGGATGCGCTCCGTCCCCCCCCCGTTTGCACACACCTCACCGGTACGTCTTATTCTTCGCAGCTCACACTTACAACTAACTCAATTTCTACAGAAAAGTCAGCGCGGCAGCATGTGAAGGCGAGAAAGGGCGTACCGGAGTCAGTAACACAAAGTCCGCTACACCCCACATTTTTCGAGGCGCACTCGGCGCTCGCGCGCACGTCTGCAAGGCCGCGCTCGGGAAGAACGCTTCCCCGCGTCGACTCGAGCACCCGCGGCGAGCCTTCGGACTCCGCTCGCGGCCTCGAATCGACTCGCACTGGCGCGGCGTGCCCAGTCCGCTGGTGCGCTCGCGAGGAACGCCTCCCGGACCCGCCTAGAGTCGCGCGAGCGCAGAGTCTCCGGACTCTGCACACGTTCGACTCGCTGCACGCCTCACCCGCGCGCGGCGTCGTTGTGGCTTGCACGCTGGCACACGGCGTGCGAGGTCTTCGGACTCGCTCGCAGCAAACCGCGCCCGCGACGCTTGCACGCAAGTTGCGCGCAGCTTGCGCCGTCTCGAGTCGCACGGTCGGCGGTTTGTACACGCGCACGCCGCGTTGTGCCGTCTCCACTCGCGCGCATCGATTCGTATTAGGCTTATCGGCGACGCGCGCGCTGTTTCTATCATTTAAAATATATGTTGTAAGCAAGTAATTAAGGAATGAATGAATAGACTTTACCTTTTTTGACCGCTTTGTGAGGTTTTAATTCAGTGTGGCTCGACGTTTTTTTTTTTTGAAGCTGTCAAGAGATGCCCGGGTGGTAAGTACGGCAAATTAACTACCAGCGGGCTAATAAGATGATGAAGTTGAAGTAGATTTACCGGAGAAAATGTCGTACCAATTCAATCCCTTATCCCAGTCGCATCAAGGCCGAAAGCTTGAAGATATAAGAGATTCAGGACGACTTTTTTGAGGTCCAAGGTAGCTACTAGCAATTTAGTAAGCAGTTAAAGTTGGAATAAAGTCGAAATTGACCTCACCGAAAAAAATAGAATGTCAATTTAACGACTTATTATGCGATGCAAATGCGAGGAACCTCAGCGCATTTGAGATTTTGAGGTCAAGATTGAAGAGAGAGGACCGGATGCCCCGGTTCGCCTGCCAGTGGATTTATTTGGCTTTGAGCGCGCCACGCAAAATATGGATCCTGAAAGTTTTTGGTGTCGAATTCAACGCTCGAGGCTAGTAGCCCGTTATACACGTCAATTTTAATCTACAACTTCTCTATGTACAAAGTCGTATTCATACATTGCATCCTCTTAAGCAAGTCAGTAAGTAAAGGTTCGCGTATGTACGGCGTAGGGAGTCGTAAGAGGAGCGCCAGAATCGGGAGGGGAGGGGAGGGGAGAGGAGAGGGATGGCGCGCAAGTCCGAATGCAAAAGATCAGAAGGATACGTAGATGAAATGGATAAAACGGGCATCCAGGTGAGATATGCAACAAGAGTATGTAGATGGAGCCTACGCCTCCGAGAGTACGCAGACGAAGCTATGCGTCGCCCGGCCTTGTAGTCGCGTCCGGCGGCTCCTGCAGGCGTATCCGGATGACGCCCTCCTCGTCGTGTTAGGCACAGTGTTGAGGCTCTACACCGAGTGCCCACGCGCGGCGCAACTCTGGCATAGAGAACCACGATGGCGTGAGGAACGGTGGGACGGGGTCTAGTATCTGCTGGTCCCCAGTCCCCGACCCCTCATGCCCGAGGGCGCGGTGGTGAGCGAGGAGGAGGTGTGCGGGAGAGGGCGAGGGTAGAGCTGGAGGGGGCGGGGGCGGGGGCAGGGAGGAGAAGATGGACGTGCAGAAGCCGCGTTGGGGGATGCCCGGGGGATAATCATTGATGCTTATGCGGTGGTGCTCGACGACCTCGAAATACGCCGGGGGGTCCCCCGCGGGTCGGGGGTTGTGGAATAGCCCACAAGCAAGGACGTTTCGGTCGGAAGGCGGGGCATGTGGGAGTACGCGCGCGCCGGCGGGGCAATGTTAATATTATCTGCATGAGTGTTGTCGTCGACTGAAGCCGCCACGTCCTCGCCGTCGGGACCTCGAGAAACCACGAGCTCCAGGTCCCCGGGTTCCTTCATGTATGCTGGGAGCGACGCGGTTGAGACCTGCGACGGCGTGCGGCACGGACGCCGGGGTCTGTGAGGAGGCGCGCCCAGAGAACGATTAATACTTCCCATGAGCTGCAGCTCGCGAGAACTCGCTGCAATGGCGGCGCCTCGTTCATGCTCGCGATGTGCCGCCGGAAGGACTCGAGCAAACATACAGGTATAGAGAGAATCATGAGGACTACGCAGATCATCATTATGGCGATCTACGAGGGCGTCAGATGAACCATTACACCCAGCGTAGTACGTAGACTCGCCCATGTGGTAGCAGAAAACTTGATGTCCTTCTCGGAGTTGAGTGTGCCGTCAGCGTGGGGGTGGAACGCAGCTAGGGGGCCAGCAAGTGCCGGGAGGATGGTCTGCAGAGCCAGGAAGGCGCACAGTGGCAGCAACATGCAGAGAGACGGTGCGGGAGGTCGGTTTTGGGCTGCTCGGCATTGTGGCCGCACCCAGATACCAGCCCCGCAACGGGGGCGAAATGGTCATGATACTACTCGGCTTGAACCTGCGTCTTCTGTGGCGGGTTGGGTGCGGCCCGGGTAGTGAATCGAGTTGCTTCAAGAAGCGCGCTTGATTTTGACGGCGGCGAAGAGCGTGGAAGACTTGTCTCAAACCGACCTCGCGTCTCCCGCCAGGCCCCGCACTACACCACCAAACGTCAGTAATGTCTGGGTGAGATTGAGTCCGTTGTCAGTCCACAAGAATGATCAAGTGTCACAACAACAACCTCTGATGTTGAGACGAGATCCCATTCCAGAATTGTTTGATGGCTTTTTGAGACACAGTTGCAAGGATATCCCAGCTAATATCTGAGCAATATCTAGACCTTCATTGGTACGGCCCATTGACTCAAGGCCAAAGAGACATCTCATACAGGTCGCATTATGATCGGGGCAATGCTTGGTAGCGCGCTCCATTTATCCCTCGAGTAATAGTGGAAACCGATGTATTGCAATAAATGATTGAATAATAAATATATTATGGGTGCCGTACTCTCAGCGCAAACCCCTTCATGGAAGTCCGTATCCTGGGGCGGAAGTCAAAGTGCAGGCGGGTGCGGGCAGATAGACGGTGTCATCACATTGGATGGGTGGATGTGAAGTGTCCGAGGAGTTGGACGACAGGACCTGGCGGCTATACATGTATGAGTATCTACTTAGGATGACAGTGAGGACACTCACAATGATCCATGCATCTCGCGTCAGATCCTCAAGCATCGCCATTCCAAGTTGCGAGGCGAGGAGCAAGATAGCTAGGAAGGAAATCGTCAGCAACGAGCAGAAAAGTACATAAATGACTCACCTCGACGTGAAGGAATATCTTCGAAGGACCTATGCAGAAATCAGTACGTTGGGTTGGGTATAAGTATGGAGGAGCCACAGGCGGCAGAGTACACCACAAGGCGCTGAGGGGCGGAAACAACGGTAATGAAAGGAAGAGGCCACAGGTGGCAGGAATGCGACACAGCGCAAGGAAGGATAAAAGTGATATGTAAATTTCGAAACTTGAGGCGCTTGAGACAGAGGGCTTGAGGCGGGCTTGAAGCGGCGGAGGGCTTGCGGAGGCGGGGGCGGAGGGCTTGAGAATACGAGGACAGAGGGCTCAGAGGATGCCGGGCTTGGAACAGAGAGGAGGAACATAAAAGGGAGGAGGATGATGAGGGAGGCTAAAGACGAAGCGATGACATTGATACGAACCAAATATGTTCATCACGCGGCGCACGGACCTTCAGCGGAGTCTGAAATGGACTTGGACAATTTTGAAGATTCTGGTGAAAACCAAGAGACCTTGGAGAGGAATATTGGCTAGTGCTTTCCATGATATTGTCAAGATAATGAGCCAGAACATTTCTTCTATATTTGACACGAATATCTGACTGACATTGGCATAATCTCACCACAAGCTCTGGAATCCAGATGCCGACGGAACATTGAAATTACCTAGCTCTGACATCCATCTTTGATCTCTCCGGAACAATCGTCTTCAATCTCAAATCCAGATTTTGGCTGGTTGGTGGTGTAGGGCTTCGACCCGTCCGTCGCTGCGACGGGGTGACGGGAGTAATAAGTGCATTCCTCTAGATCAAACAGAAGCAGACCGGAAGGATCACGTTCGGTGACAGCGGACCGACGCCGGACCGAAGTACGGATCGGTGCCTGCGCCACTTAAGAGTAATATGTAGTCATCCCGCCCCAGCGCGCCTTTGTCTACACCTGTATGTCTATCACCACTGAGGCTAACTTTGTTCCCAGTCGTTGAATGGAGGTCTACTCATCAGCTTCCTCTCCAAATAAGCTTTTCGCCGTCGTCTTCCTTCCGCTGATATATTTCTTCCTCTGACATATGTCTTCCTTCTCTCCGCTCCGAGTCCGCGGCAAAAAAACATGAATTCTAGCAGGCCAGCGACGGACTTAGGAAATTTTCAAGGGGTCTCTGGGCAACCTATAAAGCTGGGGCTTGTCTGGCCAATCCACCAAACGATTCCCCCTTCAATTCTTTGCGCAATAATATTCCTTCTTCCCGGACCTAATGTCGCGCCGCTTTGCTCCTTACCCCCCTTACCCCCGCACTTCTGGCCTTCAAACTCCTGCATCCGACTCATCCCCGACTGTTAGGGCCGCGTACTCCTCCCTCCTTGATCGCAACTCTGCTGGAGTTCTGTCTACTTGGGACCACATTGCTTTGGATTGGCGTACAGTCCCGAGGTATGGTTCATCTCATTGTTTCCTCACCAGGCTTATTTATGTATTTCAGGCCGCAACGAGAACAAAGTGGGCGACTTGTCGACATTGCCGCCACTGGCCTCCGCAACGTGTGGTCAAAACACCAGTCCCCTTTCTTGTGTCCTCATACTGATCGCGCCGGCAATCCCTACCCCCCCATGACGCTACACCTGAATGCGACCTACAGCGCTGGGCAGCGGGCCGACTTCTATCAATCTAAGGATCACCAATGTCGATTCAAAGGTACTCTTTTCTCGTTTACCATCATTTGTGTTCACTAACACTTGGCCAGTACTTATTCCTCGATTGAAACCTCGGTCGGTCTTAACAAGTCAGCAGGAGATTGACGCTTTCAAGGGTGAGATATTTCCATCGCCATTTGCTTTCATTCGCTCATTGTTTTGACTGCTAGCTGCTCACTCCGACCAAGGATCCTCCTCATCCGACCAAGAATCCTCCTCACTTCCCAGTTCCCAGGACTCAAGCTCATCGGCCGCTGAAGTAGCAGCCTCGCTCCTGGTCAATGATCCTCGCCGTCCAGCAACACCTCCACCGTCACCCTTTCCACCTCGTCCAACTCCCTGTGGCCCAGGCAACATGCGACGCCCGCCTACTTCATATTTCTCTGCGGAAGTTGCCCATGCTCGTGCTCTGAACAGTATACAGTCTCTCTCTGATTGATGGCGCCTAGCTCAAACTTTTCTCAGATAACGATCTGCGAGATTATATTGACGAATGTCAACGTGCGGGCATTTTCGAAGGTAAGTTTGCTTTTATCTTTTCGTCTTTCTTCACCTCAATCTCTAAACTGACTGGGCTTTGTTTGATAGATGCACCCTTCGAACACCCTCTTGCTGCCCCGGAACTACCGCAGATCATGCGCACCTATTGCCCCAAGCTGTACCCTAGCAACCTTAGCCGCACGGTCCGCCACTATTTCTACAAGGGCCAAGAATTCTTTAATAGTCCCCTGGGGCTCGCCATCCGTTACCTGGTCTCACCGCTGGGCCTGCCGTGGAACGACTATTCAAATATTGTCGATCACTGCAAAGGCTGCATCGGTTGCCAATGCCTCTTCTCGATTGCAGGCTATAACGCCCACATTACAGAGGATGGGCGTTGTGGAAACACACCAAGCATGCCTGCAGGTGCGAAGCTTTCTCTGTCAATATTATCTTCTTGCATACTCATCTCAAGTTTTCAGTTGCTCGTGACAGCAGTGCCCGCCTCCCCACCTTCAAATATCGCACCTATAGGGACCGCCAGGGTATCGATGTTCCTATGCAATACCGGCTCAATACTCCCAGTGGGATCGCCCTCCTCGAATGGAATTCACGAGTCGGTATTCCCTATGACGTGTGGTCTGTCGTCTCTACTGGTATTGTGCGTTGCGGTGCCTGTGATCTTGTCCGTACCTTTGAAGGACACAAAGACCATCTGGATGAGGCGGGTGAGTGTGGCGACCTAGGTCAAGACTTCCTTGCTCCTGCTGGTGACAACTCGGACTAATGTACTCTTCCCTTCTTGAGATTGTTGTCGATATTGATATCTGATATCTATCTTGTATTCTTATATTCTACTACCACTTAATCGAATTCTTGCCAGCTGTACTCTGGAGTCCGAGGATGATCAAAAAACGTTTTTCTGCTTCTTTCGTGAACCCGACGCCACCGCCATGGACCTTATATATAAGAAGAACGCGAAAGGACGCAAGGACCTTTGAACCCCAACATGGCTTCCAGTCAAACCGTTGTTCTTGAAACCCCGTCTATTGTGCTGTTTGACCATGCCCAAGTAGCCAAGCAATGCAACTCCATGGATCTCGTCATCTATTGCCCGCCTCTCCGATTCTCCGTGAAAATCGCCTAGTAGGTGTTTTTCTTACGCTTATATCTCGACTGAACCCTCCTAGTCCGACTGTCAATGGCCATCGAGTACCACCCGAACATCTGGTTGCCTATCTCCGGCGTCTCGGGGTTCACTGGCCCTGTTTCTGTGCCGTGAATGAAGACGAATCGGTTTCATGCCTTATTCATCGCAGCCATGAGGGCCTTTTTGGTCGCTGCCATTACAAGCCTGCCCGGTGCTCCTTTTTTTGTTTGTGGCCACTCTTGAATTTATCCTGCTGCTCACTAACTGGCAGACCGTAGTAAATTTGACAAAAATATACTCTACAGCGACTCTGAAAGGGGAATACAACTCGCAAGATGTCGCAGCTTCTCCTCTCCAAAACTATTTGCTCTGTGAACCAGATGAGGCGACTCTTCTGAACCCCTTGACCAATGCACCCTACCTCAAGGGCTACCTTGGCGAGCAAGGAAATCAATTGGGAGGCAATTATAACCTCTTTTATCAGCTTCCTGGTACGAAATTATATTAAGCCCATTTCCTGCAGCTCACCCTCTTATCTGTAGAGATGTCCCCATTGATTGAGGACGCAGATATCGCTGAAGACGCTGACCCTACAAAGAGATCAGTCGGTGTACAGACTTGGAGTACCGTCTTGTAATATCTAGACTCAAAGAATCATCGTTTGGTTTTAATGCCGTTGTTCAAGATTGTATAAGAAACAAATATTGTACAGAAAATAGTAGTAGTCTAGGCGCTAGTGACTGAAGCCTCCCGAGGCATCCAACCATTGCGGTCTGCAACCCAAAAGTCGCCATGCTTGTCGGAATGAAGAACAAGGGAAAGTCGGGTACCTCCATCTACACTCTCAAAATCAAGATTAAAATGGGTAATGTCGCATGACGGGAAGATGACAATGTCCCATGGACGGAGACAAAACACGAGACCAGGCTCATAAAGGCACAACTCCCCACCAGTCCAAGAGCCGAAAGGGATCACCACGCAGAAGAGCTTGTCTCCTGCATCTCGGTGCCCACGCGTCGCCACAGAAATATTGACCACAAAGCCTCCAAAAGGATGCGCGTGGCTGCGTTCATTGAGCGGTAGCTGGCTCACGTAGACCGTGATCTTGTCGTACTCCTCCGGTAGCAGTTTTTTGATCTGCAAGTCTTTAGGCAAGAATTCGATCTCAGAAGAGGGAGGCTTACATGGAATTCCACGATTATTGTGATCAGCTTTATCAACTCGGCCAGAATCTCGGTTTCTGTGGGGCCGTGGCCTTCACGCATCTCCGCAGAACGCAAAGGCGCTCGCTGGCTGTGGTTCACGTGCTTGACGCCTTCTTTGCGGACGACATTCGGATGGACATCTTTGGGAGCAGTGTGGCCCTGTATACCGTCAGCGTAGAAAAACTCTGATGAACCAGGCTAGCTCACCTTCTCTGCGTAACGGTTGTACCAAGAGAAATGGCATGCGAGATAGTTGTACCCGGGGCGATTCAATTTATCTGGGTAAACCTCACCGGGAAGAGCCAGCAAAAGCAAGGGCAGGGTACTCTTATCCAGGTCCGGGAGTAACACCGCTAGATTCGTTATGACCATGGCCAATAGCTTGTTCTTGGAATCGCGCAGAGTCAGAACTCTCCTGTAATTGTGTTAGCTTGAGGCTGGGAATCATAGTCAGCGAGCACATACCCTCCGCAAATGGCCGGGTTGATACATACGTATCCAGATTCTCCCCCATTTTGTATCTAGATTAGTAAGCCAGTAAGCATACATACTCACAAAGATAAAGCGAAACAATCACCTTATCACACAGATCGGCAAGGCTCTCAGCGATGGGGGCTTGAGCAGCTAAGGCTCTCTCACGGGTCGTGAAGTCATGTGAGTTATCCGGGTTCACAGGGCACGGAGTGGCCTTCAGGTCTAGCGGCAAGGTTATGATAATTTCTTCTGCGACACAATCCTCCGTGATCTCAGGATAGCCCAAGAGGTACGGTGGGGCTGGGCAGAGCATCGGGTTGTCGAGCGCAAGCCAGGCGGGGTCCTGCAGAGGCAGAGGAAAGAAACTACGGCATATTCAGCAAGAGCACATTTTCCCAATTGTTGACGTGCCTTTGATCGTAAGCCCTCATCCGTTTCTGGATCTCCGAGAGAGAGCTGAAAGGCAGAGACGTGGATACTCCCTCTGCATCCGGTGGAAACTGCACGCGGAAAGTTGTGGGTTCAAGGTTGAGCGTAGCCTGCCGCAAAAAAACCATAGACGGAATGACTTGGGTGCAGGTCACGTCAGCGGTCTCCCGGGAAAGCGAATGCTTAATATTGGGAGCTGAATAGGGAATTGAGCCAGGGCTCAATCAATGAGACAAGTAAGATACTCACGGTGCGGATTGCACAAGATCCAGCCGAGATTTTGGATGATCTCAATCCCGTCTCGCTTGCACAATAGATCTCTCAAGTTGGCAACCGCGAGGAGGGGAATGATGTACATGCTAGCTAAGACTCTCATGAGTGAGAAACAAAACGGAGATAAGACTCGACTCACAAGCTGCGACAAGCCAGATCAGGCGCGAACCTGCCTTGACCCAGCTGTAGACCTTGTCGCCTGTGACCCTCATATTCTTCTGGATCGGCGCCCCATCCACTCGAACATTCTTCAGCTCGGCGGCCAATGCACGATAGGAGAGCTTTGGATCTTGTAAACGCAGCCTGTGGAAAAGATTCAGATTGGCTGAATAATTTAAAGCAAGACTTACCACTGAATGTGTAGGGCGATTTCAATATAAGCTATCATTAGGTCAAAATCATTTCGAAGCGCTACCCCCTTCGAGATGGGCACAGCGAGTCCCCAGGGTGGTGAACATGGAAGGAGTCGGAGAAGAAGGTACAGGGGTGGTGGATGAGGAGGAGGGTTCTGGGCGCGGAGACAAGTCGTCCAGCAGCTGGCCCAGGAGATGCTGGCGTTCTGGAGCAGCTGTGATTAAGCCCAGAGCAGTCAGACGGTCGGCCGCGCTCTTGGTGGCTTTGGGTTGTTCTCCCATGGTAGTCCACACAACGGGTTGAACGCTCTTCTTCTCCTTCCTCGTCTTCTTTGCCTTTAGGGCATTGTCTGTCGAACCTGTATCTCCCAAACCACCAGCGCTGGGCTCCATATCCACATCGCCGTCAGCCCCACCCGGTTCTTGCTGCAGCATCTGTTGCTGCATTTGAGCGACGGTCGCTGCCTCTTGAGAGTTTGAAGCGCCCTGGCTAGATCGTTCCCGGTCGCCTCCCCGTGGGCAAACGTCACCTCCTCCACGAAGCCACTTGGTGCGAGAGCGCCCATAGTTCTCGTTGTGTGTACCTGCATCCTCCTGGTCGTCCTCACTGTAGGTGACGTCTTTTCCTGCCGGTCGACCTCGTTTACGACTGGAACGGCGCAGATCCCCGCCAGCAGCGGGATCACCTGCAGCAGAGGGAAGAGGGAGAGAAGGCGGAGGCTGTGAAGGAGGGCTGGAGGGCGGAGGAGACAATGCTCCTTCAAAAAGGGCGGGAAGCCGCGGGCTGGTCGTGGAATTGGGTTTAGGAGCACGCTTGGTGGCTGGGGAGACCAGGCACAGAGGAGATAGTAGACACCGGGGAGGGGTGTGGGGGAGGGAGGGAGGAGCCTGAGGTGAAGAGAAGGACGACTCAGGGCGGCTCGGAGGTGTTGACGCCGCTGGGGCAGAGGTGACGGAGGTACGGGGGTGGGGTGGAGTCCACGAGCATGGTGTTAGTGTTAAAGGGCGCAGCGGCATTGGCAACAACGCCTCAGGTATTGCTGCACTTGTCTTCAGGGGAGCTGCTGCAGCCGAGCGTGGGGTAGTAGGGCCTGGGGGTCTTTATTAAATAGTGCCGTATTATGGGGCCTGCATAACTTACCGGGCCTTGAAACAGGTTTAGTACCATTTTCTTTTCCAGGGGCGCCGTTACTCAGGTCGCGCAAGAAAGACGCCGGCGGGGGCCCGGGGGTGCGCGCGTTGGAAGAGGTGGCAGCGGAGGGAGCGTTTGAGGAGTTTGAGGCAATGGCAGGAGAGGCTGGAGAGTTGAAGTCAGAAAGAAAGAAACAGGAGAGAGAGAAAAAGACGCGTACCGTGTGCCGTGAACGTCCAATGCAGGCGGCGGCCTTCTGTGCGCATTCTTGCCTCCAATCCTTCTAGAACCCCGCGAGTCGGAGACGTGGGGGCGCGGTCGCGAGCAAGATTAGGCAAGGCAGAGTAGATCGCCGCTGCCTCGGCCGCGGTGAGCGTGAGGGTTATGTTGTCGTCCATGAGGAAGACGCGTTGTTTGCAGAAAAAACAATAGCAAAGGCCGTGCAAATCTCGGCGTCTTGAGAAAGACCGGACGCGTTAGGGCCAGGGTCCTAACGCGGTGTGACTGAGCGGGTGGCTTGTAACGGCTTCTAATGAGGTCGCGTCGACGCGTCGCTGTCACAGTAGTGGCCTGAGCAGAAGAGATGGTGTTGCCAAACATGCTGTTGCCAAACAAAGCAATCTCCTCAAGAAACGTCGCCAACGTTCTCGCCACTCCGCTCGAGTATGCGCTGCACGCCGACGCCGTTCGCTGCAACCTCCCTGGCTACTGCCCTGCGCCCCTCTGCGACTCTCACGCTCCGCACGCACGCACCGCGTCAGTCCCACCGCACACGCCCCGCTCCTCCCCCCCCACGCACACCCCACTCACGCTCCGCACGCACGCACCGCGTCGGTCTCACCGCACACGCCCCGCTCCTCCCCCCACCTGCCCCTTCCCGATTCCACTTCACGTCCGCCTCCGCCTCCTTCCTTCCTTCCTCCTTCCTTTCTCTCGTCTGCCGTCTGTTTCCCTTTTGTCTCTTTCTTCTCCCGTCTGCCTCCCTTTTGCACCGCACGTACAGTGCCGAAGGGAGCGAGTGAAGGCGAGGGTGACGACATCGTCCTCGTCGTCGCACGCCATCCGACTCCTCCTCACAGCTGTGGGGTGATCTGGCGGGGGGCTCTCCCCACGGCCCGTCCTCTCTTCTTCCTTCCTCTTCCTGTCTGCTTTTGTTCCTTTTATTCGGGCGGGCCGAAGGGGGACATGCACGCGGGTGTGGGGGCGGGCGGTGACCATGACGCGCTGGTGGCGCCGCTCGTGTTGCCACGTCTGCGGTCTCGTCTGTCTGGCGACAGCGCGCGCCTGCGTCGTCGTCCTCGGACGCTCGCCGCGTGCGTGTGGGAGGCGTCGTCTGGTCTGGCGTGCATGCATCGTCCTCCTCAGCGCGCCTGCTGGCAGGGCAGACGCGGGTGCGCAGGAGCAGGGGGCGCGGCTGGCGAGACCAGTCACGCGCAGGGGGGGTAGGTCATGGTGTCCGTGCTTGGGTCGTGATCTTATGCCGTCCGCGCTACTAGGGCACTTGATCGCAGGCGGTAGGGTACGTTGCGGGGGACTGATGGCCCAGGGAGCCCGGCGTTTGGGAACCGGGATGTTTTTAGTGCAGGAAGAGGGGTATGAGCCGTTTGGCAGTATTGTATGTACGCGCGGCCAGTAAACGTGTATATTCAGATTCCGCGAGTTAGCTATCTTTTAGGGTCTAATATGATTTTTGCAAGTTCCATTTTTAATTAATGGCAGGCAAATAATGGAATAACGGCGACTTTGCGATTTGAAAAGCACGGCAACGGAAAGTACAGGAACTTTTCTAATACTGCTGTCTAAACGCCTCTCGCGAAGTTTTGTAGGTGTACTTTATTGGTGGACGAGGCTAGAAACTCTGCCGTAGCAGGTTTTCCGAGCAAGGCGGCAGTATGGATAGCTTCAGCCCTAAGGAATCAATCAGATAAAGTATTGGGCGAGCAGAAAAAAAAAGAGGGCTTACTGGCTAGAGAAGACATTGATCACGCCGCGGACTGCCCAAAGTTGGGGGGCCTTGAGCATTTTGTTGCTCAGGGTAAAAAGCACAAGGTTCTCCGTGTTCCGCCCGACAGTGAGCATTCCACAAGGCCAATGCTTGCGCGTAGGTAGGCGCGGCCTTCATGCGACCGTTGGAGACGTATCTGACTTGCTCAGTAGCATCCTCGCTGGTTTAAGAATTGCTTCGTGAGAGAGAGAGAGAGAAAACCAAAGACAAAAATTACCAATGTGTGAAAATATATTCTTTGCGACCTTTGAACACAACGTAGTACGCGGAGTCGGCGCGAAGATCGTGTTCTCCGAGAGTGAAGCCTTCGTGGGGGCAAAAAAAGGGGACACAGGTGGGGAAAGACATAAGGGTTTGGGAGGGAAGTGGGCTGTGAGACGACTGAGGGAAAGCAAGCCTAAGGCGCGCCTTATAAGCTTGCCAGATATTCTGTTTTGCAGGCAACAAGAAGACAAGATTGCGACGGGGACCTGAGCGGCGCATCCATGAGGCGAAGTTATATTCCAGTGCAGATTTCTAAGAAGCCTTGAGAAAGGTTAAGGAGACGGTAGAAGGGGAAAAAAAGTTGGCTATTATTTAACTTACTTATTTAGTCGTAGAAAACAGGCGGAAACTCCAGCCAGGCGGGTGTGCTTGAATTCCGAAAAGGATCCTCCAATCCTGAGAGTAAAAAGGTTCCAGGACACGGCAGATTGGAGGTGAGTCGAACGCAAAGCAGTAAGCAGCGTCCTTATTCCTAAATACCGCTTACGCTGGCTGTTTTTTGGGTCAAACAAACTAATTGGCAATAATGAACTGGAAGTTACTGGTGAAATAATAAAGTTACGGATTGAACGAACCGCCAATGAAGACATCTTCATTTTTGTCAAAGGCCTGCGCGGCCAATTAGCCCAGAAGGCGTTGCCAAACATGCTGTTGCCAAACAAACTACCTCCTCTTCCGACGTCTCAAGCTCTGCTCTGCTCTTATCCTCACTCTGTATCCAGCGCCATGGGTAATGATTCCCGGCTCCCCTGTGAGCACACCTGCCTCCGCTCGATTCTCGCTAATCAGGAGCTTCAGTGAACGAGGACCTGTGGTATTCGATCGCTCATGAGTTTCTCCAGGTCTGGGATCTCTCCCCTGGCAACAATCCACGGGCTCCAATACCTCTGCCAAGCCTTCAAAATCATTTTCCAGCCCTATCTCTACCAGCATGTCAACCTACGCTCTCCAGTCTCTGCGCTGGCATTCTTCCAGTACCCTGGCAACGCGCGCAGATCTGGCTGTGCGAATCCTTACACTTCAACTCTCCTTTGATTTGGAACTGTGTGGAAGCCATGAGGCAGTCTTCTGGCTCGATTTTCGCCAGCCAGTTGCCCAGCATGAACGCGCTCAAAAATATGTCTGTCATGTTTTCGCATCAAGACCCAGAGTGTCTCCACCGTCTTCTGGAGATGGGCCAACTATCTACGCTGCTTCCGCCGACTGCAGAGACCCTGCACCTCAAACCTCTGTATGAAAACCTCTTTGAAGCCGTGAGTTATGTTTCTCATAAGCCTGGGCGACGGCTGATTGGGCCTCTAGCGCTACGGCTATCCCGATGTCTGGGAGGAGGCCTTTCCGGAGGACCAGGGGCCTTGGTGCTCCACATGGTGGCGTCTGACTCTGGCCGAAGTTCCTCACTTTGCCCATCTTATCATCACAACCCCGCTCTACAGTCAGTCTGGCCCCCCACCTCCCAACAAATGACCAAGATTTTCCATCAGTGGACCGCCCAGCTACGTAAAGCCAAGGTGGCCTCCTCTTCGTCTCTCCGCACAATCACCATCAACTGTGCTTTTGAAGACGAAGGGCAGCGGACTCGGGAATACCGCAAGCGTCTGAGGGGTTATGCGGGAACGACGGTCCGAGCCTGAACCTTGGCAGCTCCTGGGCGGTGACTGAGATGGAGGGAACTGTTGGCACACGGCTGGAATGGACGTCTGTAGACTGGGAGGGTATGGGAAATGGTGAGACCTGGCTCCGATATGAATGTCGGTTCCTATGCCTTCGGATGGGAGCAGAAACGGTGGGAAGCTCCTTGGCAACATCTGCGTTCTGGGAGTCAACACGAGTTTGCTTCTCGCTGGGAGCCTACCCCCATGGATTGGGTTAGCTCCCATATCTGGGTTAATCCCCAACCAGACGACTCGGAGAGTAACATTGAAACCCCCGGGATATAAGGCTTACTCGTACTACAATGCATATTGATAGTTGTCCTCCTAACTTTTAGTACTGTACTGTACTTGTTGGTAGCTACCTGGCTGGTGAATAATATCGGTTTCATTCATACCCACCGGCATAGCGTGATAGGATCTTAATGCGTCTGGTGTTTTACAAACAAATATTTCTTTGAAGGCTGCAAAATCCGTGTATTATCTCAACTTCATCTGTAATATATTTGACAACTACGGGCCTTCTGCATTCAAATTCTCATACGCTACCCGCAATTTTGTAGTCACCAGTATTTTTTTATCCAAGCTTTCCTGCAGCTTCTGACGCTTGTCGTGGTCGCTCTCGAGGCTGAGTTGCTTCTGCTTCCCCTCTACAACCCGCTCCGCCCTGACTAGCTTGTCAAGGGCTGTTTGGAGTTTCTGCTTGAAACGTTCCATTTTGAGCTCATCTGCGGCAAGTACGCGCTGACTTTGGTTGTCTGGGACAGAAGTTAACGCGCATATTCAGTTAGAGGAGAATAAACTAACCTCGTCTTTTCAGATTGAGAAAAGCATTCTCCGATATGTGACGGGTTCGATAGGATGGTGTTATCCCAAAGCCTTCGTAAATCTGCAACGTGTTTGAGTCAAATGTGGGCCAGAAAAAAAGTTTAACAAACACGGAGGGTGTTCATCTTGACGGTGTCGAAGGACTGAGCCTTTGTGTGAGCACCGAGGAGTGTACAATGTAGGCCCTCCCTGTTCACGTCCTGATGTACAATTTCGACCACATTGGAATTGGAATCACCAGCTTCCCAAATGTCGCGGGGAATGAAGCTCTTGGCCCAGCAAATACCTTCAAAAATGAACTGGCTGGACTGTTTATTCTTGATCCAATCTGCACAAAGATTAGCAACGATTAGGTGGTCGGAGGGTGCTTTACTTACCTTGGGCCGGCTTACCACCCAGATCGCAAATGCTTTTGATTGTACCATCCCAATCTCCGTGCTCCATGCACACCAGACTCCTCATCAAAGTACGCACATTCTCTGGAACCGGGCAAGTTTTAATTAAACGAAAGAAGTGAATGACGCAGACGCGAAAGAGGCGGTGCAAATGATCGTAAGGCCCAAGATCTTGAATATATCGATCCTCGTATAGGTCTTTGCACCTGGGTAGTTTGGTGGCTACACTCTGAAGATAAAGTCCTAGACCTGGGTAAAAAATGGCTTCAGTGTCACCGACGGATCTGTACAGTAAACCTACCCTTTGCTTGCCCTCGGTGTTGGTCTCCCACCCAGGATAGAACCAGAAGGCCAGATGAATCGTTTTGACTAAGGGCATGTAGGTGGCGCCACTGGAGACGATGGCCAGTGTCTTCAAAGAGAATGGCATCAATCTGTTCAAAAACTCTTCGATGGGCATCGGCCGTCATGCGATTGAGATAAACTCGACAAAAAATAATGCCTGTGGTTGCCTGGTGAGCGCCGAAAAGCTAGCGTAAAGAAAGAAAAGTGTACTAGTATTGGAATCCCGTTCCATCCCGGCCAGCTCGAATTCTTTGTAACCGACGATGCGCTTGAAACCTATGTCACTCTGAAGATAACGGCCACTAGAAAGCAAGCGACGGCTCGCTTCTGGAGTCATGCAAATTATGATGCGTAACTTGTCGCCTTTGGCTCCCGGCCCGAGGGCGTCTTCATCTTCATCTTCTCCCAAGGGTGGGCAGTCTTGGTCATCTATGGCAATTATCCGCCGTATGTAGTGACTCTCCTTTGGGAGCTTAGAGTCCTGCACCTCCTTCAGATGTATCATACCTGCAATAATGTTATTAGTAGCTGAAAATACTTATACAAGAAGTCGGCTGACCCATCCAGTCAGTGCCAAAAGGAAAGTGTAGCTCGAGAGCATGAAGAATGTAGGCTTTGAGATGATCACGATTAGCCAGTGAAACATGCCAGTCGGAGAGCGTAGGACAGATGATAGAGGGGAATTTCGTCGTCAGAAAAGTTTTGAGAATGGGGTGACGAAGTAAACGTCTTGGAGTCAAATCGGGTAGATCGGGCCCAATATTCTCCAACAGAACCATGAGCTCGTTACGGATTGACGGGGGCGTCTTGGTCGGCAGTGGAACAGGATGGGGGTGCTCGCCTTTTGTTACAATCAACACAAAGGGACAGGCCCGCCGATAGCTGGGAAGTGGTGTGAAAACGCGAAATTTACTGTGGCAAGATAAATGGAGCATGAGAGGCTGTTCCAATTCTTCGCGGTCTGCATTTCGATGGGATATGGCTGGAGAGGCCTGAGCTCCTCCATGATTAAAAACGATGGAGGTACTCACGGCAGAAGGCTTTTTGAGTCGAAAAATTTGATACAGACCTACAGTCCACCAGAGGACCGTAACCGCAAGCGTAGGCATCCTCTTCTATTCGAGCTGTTTCTTGTTGATCACCGCAAAAGACGGCCTCCAAGTAATCTATGTCGTACGACCCATTGGTAATGTTGAAGTCGTGGAAGTGGGCTTGGTTGGTGTTTCTATCGTAATATTCGCAACTGGGAAAAGTTGAGCCAGAGCGTAAGTGCGAAACATTAGATATGTACCTGATATACGGCTGATCTGCCCGATTGTAGTCAAAAACTATGCGGCCTTCACAGATTGGCTCATCCGAGTCAGGCTTTCTATAACCGCGCTGGGTTTGGTGTCGATAGATCCCCCTTCGTTCCTTTTGCTGTTGCTCTTCACATGAAAGAACTTGAGTGTGGGCAGAGCGTTTCCAACGACAGCCATATCGTTCCAGGGCAGCAATAAAAGAGACTGTGTGTAGAAATATGTCTCTTTTAGGTGAAGAACATTGGAGACGGTGATCGCGATTATTCTGAAGACGCTCTTTGACGTCTTCCCTAGAAGCGTGAATATGTGGTACTGTATGAAGGCCAATATCTGCGTATGGACAGATTTTGGAACCCTGGCCTGTACTCACAATCAGTTGCGAAAAAAGAAGCAGATATAAAGTTGGCGTACAGGTAGAATGGCTTTCAACACATGGAACTTTCTTGCCCAGGGAGTCGATGAGCACCGAGACATGGACATATTTCCCATCCAGAGTCTGGCCATTAGGTTTACCCTGAGAGTACGCGAAGTTCTGAGCAGGATTCTGCCAGTCGTCAGGATCCAATTGAAACAGATGACCAATGCATCCTGTACTGCTGGTTTCTGGATACTCCAGCACAGCGCTGGGGGGGTATTTATAGAGAATCTCGAGGGTAGTTATGTGATTCAATTTCACATTAAGTTCTGAAGTTCGAGGCGCGACATTTATGTTTTCGTTAGAACGCAAAGGGACAGCGGTAGTGACTTTGGAACTTTTCAGATAGGTTAATGCGGCGTTTAGATGCTCCTGTATTTCCTTTGGAACCAAGAGTTCATTGCCCGTGATGTTGGCAAGTTCTCGAAGGAGGGGAGCGACATCAAGCAGCGGTGATGCGCCTGATGCGGGTGGCTGTGCAGAAGGCTGTGTGATGGCGGACTGTGCACGTGCTGCTGGCTGCGGCGCTGGATTGAGGAGGAGCTCTATGTTCATAGCAGAGGAATGAACGAAAAAAAAAAAGAATTACAATTGCATTCCACTCCGAGGGGAAAACCCGAGGGGAAAACAAAGAGCAGACTCCAGAAGAGCGTCTGCTACTCGCAGAATACGCAAAGAGGCCATTCACCAGGGAAACAGACACAAGAAGGGCAGGTTTATCCGCTCCGCACATTAACGTTGAGGCGGGGAACTCAGTGGCGTGCCTCGAGGTCGGAGGAGGCCGAAGTTGGCCATCAGATGGGTAGGAGGACTAAAACTCCAAAAACGGCTCAGGCGCTGATGCGCTGATGCGCTTTGATGGATTGTGTAAAGCAATGACTCACAGGCACACAATCTAATCTAATCGCCCGGGACCCGAGCTGTCCCGACGTCCATCAGTACTTCTCTTCCTTTTGATCTAGAGGAATGCACCCTTTCCTCGGGGTGACGGGCCGTCGCAACGTGCCGGGACCCGTCCGTCGAGCTATTTTGCGAGGAGTTGAGCCGGACGGGTACGGGACGGGCTAACCCGTCGACGGGGTACCCGTCACCCGTCCGTCCGACGGGTGACGGGTCAGCCAAAAGGGGCTGCGTATTGATTGCTCAGTGCAAGATGATTGGTTCGGGCATCGCCGTGGTCAAGCCGGCTTCTCGGCAAGCTCGGAGGAGCCCCTCCAAATGGGGTATCATATCACTGATGTTGCGACCGCTGAACCCATATGTTTTTGAGTAGCCCTGGATTTCAATTTGCTTGTAATGTGGCTTCTAGTGGTTTGGGAATTAATTTTGTGTGCTCTGCGGGATTTTCCCCAGGCTCTACGGACTTCACAATGCTATTTTTTTTCATTGATAGTTGGTGTCTGGACCTTACCTGTGATCTGGAGCTCATACAAGTCTCAGACAAAAGTTCGGTGGTTGTTTAATGAATATCTGGTGGTTCTTAAATCTTTAATATCTTCAGAAAGCTTGCGTTGAAGTTGGTTTGATCCCATCACAGAGGGAGATATCTTGTATTTGTGCTAGAACAGGACTTTATAAGCCTATTGCGACTCTGGAATAATCTGAACGAGTCTAAATAACTCTCTTAAATTTTCCTGGTAATAATAACGGTGCCTACAAGTCTAGCTATGTAATACTCCATTTCAATCAAAAAATATCGCCAGATGTACCCGTCACGACGGCCGTAACCCGTCGACGGACGGGACCCGTCCGTCAGGGCGGTTCAAATTCTCTTTCGACGGCCGGGTGGACCCGTACCGTCTCCAGGACGGCACGTTTTTGCGACGGTGACGGGACGGGACGGACGGGTCGAAGCCCTACCCCGCACGCGAGCAAGCCACGTGCCGTCAGCGCAGGAGTGGAACACAGCTAGGGGGCGAGCAAGTGCCGGGAGGACGGTCTGCAGAGCCAGGAAGCCGCACAGCGGCAGCAACATACAGAGACTCGAGAGACGGTGCGGGAGGTCGGTTTTGGGCTGTTCTGCATTATGGCCACAGCTAGATACCAGCCGATGAAATGGTCATAATTATGGCTTGAACCTGCGTCTTCTGAGTGCGGCAAAGGTACTAGCGGATTGAGTTGTTCGCGCTTGATGGCGGCGAAGAGCGTGGGAGACTTGTCTCAAAGCTCGGCCTCGCGTCTACCACAGAACTAAATACAAGTCGGCCCGCGCGCGCTAGTATTGCTGCCAGTCAGCACACCTCGTGCCAATGGACTGGTACCAAAGTCGACGCCGTCCTCCGCCGAGTTCAATTCTACACCGCCAAAGTGCCGACAGGTTTCCTTCAGCTGGCAGGGTCACCTTGCAGACATGTTTGGCCAAAGCTGGGTCCAGGAGGTAGCGATGTGGTTACCACCTGTACTGTGCAGGTTACTTTACAGCTCATCTCCACCTGTCTAGCCATATACTCGCCAGCTTTTTCACAATCTGACTTCCACACAGTCAACAAAATTACCAATATTAACAAACAGTTCACATTCATGAAGATCCACCGATCCAGGCCTATCCGCTTGTTTAATTTTGTTGCGGTACGATGTTCAGATGTGTTCTTTGAGTTGGGCGACTCGAAGGTTTTCTGCAACTGGGGTTTGAAACTCCGCCATCAGCACGTGAACATCTGTCATGTTGATGTCGCCTCGCTCTCTCTCTTTCCACCACCCACCATCGCCAACTGCACCATCCCGAATCGAGGACGATATCCGCGCCCTTTCTACCGCTCCACCCTCACCCCTTCCGCCTCTTCCGCCCTCTCCTCACCATTTCTGATCTTCCCCTTTGTACATCCGGTGTTCTTTGTGTGCCATTCCGTCGTGTTCCAGTCTTGAAGTTCCAGGTCCTCAAAAGCTGGATTAGTGCTTGCCTATCAAGAACAAGTCAAGAATAGTCAAACTCTCCAAGACATATCCTTTGGCACCTCAAGTCGGACCGATAGCGCAAAACAAGTACATGCCATGCCTTTCCTGCTGTCTCTACGAAGCTTCCTACTCTCCCCTAGCAAGACACTTCAACAAATGAAGCAGGTACCTCTACGTCAACGTGAAGCTGCCCCCCTCAATATCCAACCCCTCATACCTCGAAGCGGCCTTTTCTTCCCGGGTCAGATAAACCCTTCTTTGGATGCTTGAAACTCAGAAAAATCATATTCAAGTGTCGTGCAATTGTCGTTGATCTCCTCAAAACATCGAAATTAATCTGTCTCTTTGGACAAAATATGGAATCTCCTTGTTTTTCTTCAAATTACTGCGTTTCAGCGACGACTGATTTCCGTGACCGTTCTTTCGATATCCTCCCATGAACTTCCAGTTTGTCATTCCTCCTCTTCCTTTAGGCCCCATACTGACAGTGATGCTTTCCAGAGGCCCGTGCTTCATATTACCCCATCCTCGACGCGGATTGCGTCAATTCGTTCGGAATCTATGGTCTAATGTGTGTATGCTAGAAATGAATGCAATTTTTTCATTGGTAATATGTGCATCCTAGCGTGAACAAATTTCAAATTTTATTTTCTGCCTGACTGTGCAGCCGCTTCCATGTTTGCTAGTCAGCTGGTAGCCACATCAACCTGGCCCCAGTCTGGGGCCATAGGTGTAATGGACTGGTTTCCAGCTAAACACGACCTGGCTGCCATTCTCCGACGGCATGTAGTATATATTTCGTGTACAGGTGCCGGCCACGTGTGTGGCAAATGGCGGTGTATGAGTCGAAATTACAAGAGTCGCGTAACCGACCCCACACCGACGCTTGCCATTAAATGGCAGACCCGGACTCGGTGTGCATCAGCAAAATGAAGCGTATTTTCTACAAAAACAAAACCCAAGTCAGAACAGCCCGCGTCATACTAATTGCGACTCGCCTGGTTACCTGCGCAAACAACGCCTGCGCCGATTTCATACACGCAAGTCCGGGACGAAACGCAGGGAGCTCGAAATTGCAGTGGTGAGCTGAAAATTCAAACATTGCGTATCAGAGAAAACTCCCTTACCTTGCTTTCAAAAGCCGTTGACTCGAATCCGCATAACGTGGTAAGCTGTAAGAAACCAAGTCAGAAATACTCGCTAACTTGCGGCCTCGCAGATTTCTTACCTCGTGGTTCGGGCGCCATTAAACTTGCGACAAGTCCCCAGGCTGCACATCACTCACTGACACCCAGAGACTGCGGGGCGCGAACAATGTGTCCGTGTCGCTCCCGCCGAGCTTCAGCGGTGTCAGGAGCGTAAGGGCGTCTCTCCACTAGCTCTGACAACAATGTGTTTATATAGCTGTGGGGAGAACCCCGAAAGCTTTCTAGACATGAAGCGTAAGCTATCTCCGAGCCAGTCTCCTACTCCCGCAGCCCGCCGATGGCAAGCTCCTCCCCCCCCCAACATAGCCAGTCACCTCAAAGTCTTGAGGGAATCGCTCGAGGGCCGAGGCGCCCGTTCCTTATGCACCCTGTCCACGGCGACGACCTTGTCATACTATGATGTGTAGGGCGAGCCGTGTCCTTGGTGAGTTTCTTCGGCCATGCTCAGTATGTAAATCCTCAGAGTTTGTGTGTTTCGTGCCCTGATTTGGGCAACGCAATAGCTGACGACCTGCAAGAACTTTCTGCTCCCTGCCAGAAGGCCACCTTCGGCGTCGGTCAGACCGACACCCTCGACGAGGCGTACCGCAAGGCTGGGAAGATGATTTGCTGCGCGTCTGGACGTCGTACTCCTCGAAGCGATCAGTCCTGATATCCTGCAAGGCCAAAATACGGAAGCGGACAACTACGTGCGAGCGGAGTCCGAGATGTACAAGCTCAACGTCTACGGTCTGTCCTCTCTTCATCATGCACCGCTGACGATCATTTATATATCCCGGTCCAGGATCGTCCTTCAAGGCCCACCAGGACACTCCGCGCAGGGTTGACATGATCGGCTCCCTTGTGGTTATCTTCCCCACTGCCCACGCAGGCAGCGCGCTCACCCTCGAACACGACAGCACAGCCTGGACCTTCGACTCTGCCACTCAGCTTTCCGCGACCGCGTACGTCGCGTTCTACAGCGACGTCATGCATGCCGTCGCGCCTGTGGAGACGGGATACTGCGCCACCCTCACCAGCACAGCCAAGGCACCGGCGCACCGCGCCGTCCCGCCGCCACCGGAGCAGGCATTCGCGGCCGCACTGCGCGCGCTGTTCGCCGACCGCACGTTCCTCCCCACCGGCGGCTTCCTTGCGTACGGGTTCACGCACTAGTACCCATGCCCGCGCCGCCGGCGCTCGATGCCAATGCTTGCCGTGATGAAGTGCCGCGCCCCACCGGCGGGCAGCTCGATCCGATGCTGCGCATGCTCAAGGGCAGAGACGTGCGCATCCGCACGGTCTCCGAGCGCGTTGGGCTCGCGGCACACGTGAAGGTGCTGTACGACAGCGGGGAGACGTACATACCGCCTCCTTACGGGGCGGGACGTCCTCGTGGACGACGTGCTCCACACGGAGCGCGTGTATGACGATGACGCGGAGATGGTGGACATTGTCGAGCGGACGGGCGTGCTTCTGTAGCGCGGGCGGCCCGCGCGCCGAGGTCGAGGAGGGGCGGAATGCGTGCAGGCTCGGGTATGAGGCCGTATACTGGCGCGGAGGTGCCAGTGCATTGGGTGACCCGGATCACGGAGCTCCATCGCGTCGGGTCGAGCAACCTTGCATACGAGAATGACCCGTCCCTGGGACATGTGTACGGGAACGCGGCGCTGTTCGCGCGCGTCCCAGCATGCGGAGACGGCGTGCGTGCCGCCCGGGCGGAAGTCGAGGCATAGGTAATTGCGCGATATTATCCTATTGCATAGTATGTTCCTGAAATTTTATTTTCACATCGCGATTCCTATTCAGTCGTGAGCTCAGTCTACGCAAAGGTGTCGCCCCCTGTTTTTCGTGCAGATCAGGCGTGCACGGTTAAGTCAGGATAAATATATTGTTAGAGGGGGGGAAAGGACACGGTGAATTTAGTGGCAGTTGCCTGCAAACAGAAAGTGCCTGCCCAATCTCCAAAAAGAATGAAAACAAATTCGAACTAGATAGCACAGTAGCATATCAGCTCCACCGGAGTCTTCTCGAAACTTGTGCCAGTCATATGTCAGATAACGGTAGAATAGCAGAGTGGCAACAACTACCTTTAACTGGGATATCTGGCGGGTTGAGAGAGTATCTTTGGTAAGATGGCTCAATTGGATTGACATCGGTGAGCCAGAGGGATAACTCCTCATCGTCAAATTCCACCAATCTGCTCAGAAGTCCCTCAATGAATGGAGGCTCGATGTGCCACCCAGTGTTGTCTTTGACGGGGTCTGACGGGGTCTGACCGGGCGTCAAGACCCTTTGACCGGCCTTTGACCGTTTCGTCAAGGCCGGATTTCCTTTTTTGGAATACCCGTTTTAAACTCGTAGAACCACCGGAAAAATCAGGGTAATATCGGATCATTGAGAGAATGGATATACCAGTCGATATTGTACCAAACGGTCCTATAATGCGAACCCATTCGGAGAAATATTTATCTCGCCCTGGCTATGACCGTGTTTGGACTTACTTTGAAGCTCTCCGCATCATTCTTTGGATGTTCAAAGTCACCTTCGGGCATGTAGTGTGAGTACAATTGAACAGATGGTCTTTGCCGTGTATTGCCAGATTATACCACATTTCTTATTGCGACAACATTGATTCCGTTGACCGATTTTGATCTGACCGTCCCGCCACAGTTTTGAGCCATACACATGTTATATTAATTCATGATCTGACATCGGTATCACTATGAATCTTTTCACAGGCCATTCGGGGTGCATTTGGATATGGGGTTGCCCTATTGTTCACATAGCAGTTTTCCATACCGGTAAATCTGACTATCTTTCAAAATTGATACTGTAGGCAGGAGATATTCGCCCTGACCACTCAGAACATTGGATTATGGTCGGGTAAGGCTTGCTAGCATTGCACACGACCCTTAACAGCTGTAACGAAGGACTTTTCCAAATTTGGAAAGGGTCAGGCCGAGGGTCAGACCCGGTCAGACCCCGGTCAAAGGGTCAAATGGGTCAGACCTTTTTGACTCTCGGCCTGGCCTCAGACAACACTGGTGCCACCTGGCCTCGAAGTGCACATGGCAGATGCGCGCGCATCCGTCGACGTTCCAACGAGACTTGAGCATTATCACGAAAACTTCTAGATTGGGCCAGAAGCTTGATACGTGCGGCGGATTGAACAAGAGGAACGTGAGATCATTCAACTTCGGTAACGCGATGGGCGAGTCGTGTTGGACAGTGAGAGTGGTGCATAAAGTGTTGAAGCCTCCGGGACCGCTGCCGATTTTCAGGTCGCAAATGGTGGGGCAGTGTTGTAATGCGGAGAGCGAGTCAGTATCTCCTGGGGGTGGAAGGATCGTGACCGATTGCAGATCACAACCAGAACGAGATATAACATGGGGTAAGGTACTGAGATTTGCCGAGGAGAGTCCGACTTCCCTCAACCTCGGCGCAGTGAGGGACGGAGGAAGAGGTAGCCTGCCGGCGAGATATAGTTTTTGGAGAACAGGCAATGCGACGATATCATGTGTAATGCTCAGATATCCCTCAAGCCAGCCCGTGATATCGCACTCGACGACGTTGATGAGCTGTGGAAGAATGCGGTTGAACGCACTCATAGTGTCGAAGCTGCTCTCGAAGTAGGTTAACTGAGCCCAGGGGAAATCGCCCGCAAACCCCTTCGGCAATTCGAGACGCCGGAGTTGGGGCGCCTCAGCGAACAGCTCCCCTTGCGCAAAGTCATAGGGAAATGAGAGGGATTTCAGCCTGTCCAACCTGCCTTTGATGCGATCCATGTGGCCGTTAGGATGAAACCATTCCGACGCAGTCTGAACCGTTTCCCACCGCGGTGAGGAATCAGCCAAGATTTCCAGAACTTCGGGAGATATATCGAATCCATACGACGGGGAAGCGAGATAGATGTGGAGCAGCTGATTTGCCGACCTATGGAGTAGCATCTTCACCCAGCGGAGAAGTAGGGAGGGATGTGCATTAGGTCCGTCATAGCCATTAATCGAGACGGTAGTCCAGAGTTCGGGCAAAGCGAGGGCTATCTCTCTCCAGCGGGAGCAGATGCGACCTACAAGCCACGGACTAGAGTCGACACAGGAAGCTTCATCTGACATGACATCTTTCTGCGAGGGAAGAGTCAAGAGGAAAATTTCTCCCAAGATTTCGGGAGGAACTCGTCGAGTCACGGAAAAGACGCTCTGATGCCGCAGAATTCTATCTGCAGTGGCATTCCGTTCATCAACGAGGGGTTTTAGGATTTTTTGAAGCGCGGAAATTTGGGTGTCGAGATCCAGAAGACGGGACTGCTCGTCGGCGATGATGTCGCATATGACGGGAATTTCAGCGTCGGGAGCGGGATCATTTGAGATCAGAAGGGATTCCAAGGTGGATTTAGATTGCATCTGAAAGATAGTTCTTGTTTATCAATGGAAGTACTGCCGTGTCCGCGAGTAACTCACAGCGTGTTCGGAATCAGCGAAGAATCAGAGATTATGGCTAAGGGAAGTGCTTCTCGCCAATTGCAGGACGATAGCTACGAAATCAGAAATTAAACTCAAACCGAGACCGCTATTCGTTACATATACTTACCAGGTAATTCGACCCCTCGCTCAAGCTGACCACTGCTCACTTTCGAAATTAAGCAAGAATTAAGACTCGATAAGTGCGGAGCCAACCTGTATGTTCCAGTAGAAGCCTAATGACGGAGACTATAAGAAGTGGTGGTGTTGCAACTGGAAATGAGGGCTGACGGGATGGAATCGACTATGGTCGCTGTCTTGGGGTGGTGGTTCGAAAGCACGAACCGGTAAGCGGGCCGGGGCCTTGAAAATCTGGCATTGAACTCCGAATATGGGCAAACTTGAAAAGAAAAATTGCCAGACAATGAGTACGCAACTTGAGCCGTATTCATTACATTAATCTGCAGGTATATGCCCTGTGCATGCACCCATAAAATCTATAAGAACCAGAGTATGAACTGAGGGAGGAGTTGTCCGCGGAGGTCCCCATCAATCTGAGTAGATGATTCTGCACGCACATCCAAAGATCTATTAGGGTTGTCTAAATGATTTTCAACATGTTTAGCTTGAGATTTATAGAAGAGATACGATTTCTCAAATCATTATCTAGCACATTTATTCTGTGAATCTGCCCATATTGCATGTAGTAGCCTACCTTGAACACATCTCGCAGGTGCATTTGCAAGGATGCTTGCCGCTTACCATTGGCAGGTCTCCAAGCCATAATTAAAACCCGGTATTCAGCCGTGTTTAAAATCATGACAGTCCGACTTCAAGTTCCGATCCTAACTGCAGCCTGCTTGTGCACGGATTTTTTTGAACGGGTGGCGGCGACTGGCACTGAGAGGTACCAGGGGATTCCACGCGAACCCTAAGGATGGAAAGGGTTGAAAAAATGCGAAGTGGCTGAAAACGAACCCCCCAAAAATAAATAAATCACGAGTAGATTTGTGGTTTGATTCCTCATGAATGCCTCCATTCCTAATTCTCCCTTCAAATGCACAAATAAAAATTCAGCTGTAGGGCGGCCGTTCATTTTCTATTTGACTTGAAACATAAGTGTCAAATTGTTGGCTCGGTGGTGGAGTGGTCGATGTGTCATTTGAGAGTGTAGGGAGAAATATACGCGAGAGATGCCTGTTCGACTCAAACTCGAGCCGTTTCCATTTTCTCATTGATTTCTTCGTCGGAGAGATATTATTATACTTTCCGAGCTCCTACGTTTGCAAGATCCAGAATACAGCAAACGTCAAGAGGGTATAAATATTAATGCGCAGTTCGATCATGTCTGCGACTTGGGTAGTAGGGCCGTGGCGTTGCCCGGCAGAACTCGTACTTATCTAAGTTTAACCAATATCTGCGGTTTTCGATGCCTATGATGCATCTTAGCCTAAGTGTGCACACTCAGGCTGCTGCAGTGGCAGGGAGCTGACCATAGTTACACAATCAACTAGACTTAACCACCATATTTATTCTGACACGGTGATAAAAACCGACCTTGAGGCCTATACGGTCTCGTTCCCTTCCTTTTGTTTAATTACTTACCGCTTCGCTTACCGAGTCTTTCCTTTTGGTATTATTAGTTACATGTCACACTCTCAGCGCCATTTCCCTAACGCGTTCGCTGAGAGTGAGTATCTCTTATTTTATTCTGTATATACCTTACTTATTGTGTCCTAGAGGGTCACTGTTTTTTAGGTATTTAATACAGCGCCGTTTCCCTAACGCGTTCGCTGAGAAGGGTCACTGTTTTTTAGGTTATGGGCCACCGAGGCTAGCCACTTCTAGAGACTCTGTTGAACGCAGCATCGCCCGTACTCACGCACGAACTGCACGAGCATCGAACTCTCGTCACATCTCCGCACCAGCTTGCGAGATTACTAGGGTTTTCCCGAACTCGACTCAACTGCCACGTCACTGGACTTCCAGCTGCGCACCCCGCCGAACCAGCTAGCGAACGCAGGGACTGCATTCAAATTCTTCGGTCCATCATATCACCACATCCCCCTACGACTTCTATGCCATCATTCCATCTTCCGCGCTCATCACGCTCCCATGTCATCAGAATCGCCATCCTCGGACTATCGCCACATCACGCCTCTCACCGCCGGCCTCTGGCCGGAGTGGGAGCCGAAAGCTATTTCGGAACTCATGCGCATTGGTGTCTGGCGACTCTGCACCGAGGAAGAGATCATCTTGCCTAAGCCCACGGCGCCGGTGATAACAGCAGACACACCCTCCACAGTCCGTGCGGCCTTGCAGCGCGAGTACAAGGAAGATGTCCGGCAATATAATGAAGGTCTTCGCCGAAATGATAAAGCAGTCGGCACCATTCGGTCCATGATCGCCAAGGACCAGCTGCAACACATCGAGGGCAAGACTTCGCCCAAAGAGGTCTGGGATACGTTGAAGAGCAAGCATAAAGACACCACATCGGGTCTTTCCGCCTATTACACCAAAATTGGCATGCTTGAAAAGAAATACACCGAAGAGGAAAACATGCATGCTCACCTCTCCTTCCTCCAACTCGAGAACCGCAAGCTCGGCCAGAAGCATCAATTTGACGACGAGTTCCTCGCGCAAATCATGCTCATGTCCCTTCCCCGTGATTCCACTTGGGAAACTCTTCTCGTCGCGCTGCTCCAGTCCGTCACTGACTCGAATCCACTCAAGTCTGTCGATGTTGTGACCCGCCTCATGCAGGAATATCGTCGCCTCACTGGCGGTGACTCTTCGCCCGGGTCCGATTCTGCACTTCTTGCCAAAAATAAGCCGGAGAAATCCGCCAAGAAGAAGTCTCGCGATCGCTGCGGATACTGCAAATTCAAGGGTCACCTGGAGCCTGACTGTCGAAAGAAGAAGCGGGACATGGAGTCGAAAGGCAAGGGCAGGTGAAAGACTGAAGCGCAGGTTGCGGAGGCTTCCGACTCCGAATCTGACTCAGACTCAAGTGACATCACGGAGCGTGCTCATCTCGCCTCAATCACTGCCGAGTTTCCCTCGCGGTCAAAGCAGTGGGAGGATGGCTCCCTCCATGTTTTTCTTGCTTCTGACGTCGTCGCTTTCCTCGCCAAATCCCACAAGTCAGATGCCTTCATCGACTCCGGCTGCTCGCGACATCTCTCCCCAAGCCGAGAATACTTTGATGACTCGACCTACGTCCCTCTCGAGAAGCCGATATCCATCCACCTCGGAGACTCGTCAGTCATCAAGGCTGTTGGCCGCGGCACGCTCCAGTATCTCATGGACTGCCCCAGCGGAGTTGTCCCAGCTTCGATCCCAGATGTGCTCTATGTGCCTGAACTAGCCGCTACTCTTCTTTCAGTATCCCGTTTTACCGATCGAAAACATGAACTCAGGTTCAAGGACAAGGACTGCTTTGTCTCTGCTCCTAGCGGGCGCTGCGTTGCTGCAGCTACAAAAACCAGCGGTGGCCTTTACCGGCTGCTCGCTCGCCCCATGCTCTCGAAAGAGTACGCAAATCTCGCTACTTCTCGTGCAATCGACATTAACCTCCTCCACCGTCGCCTAGGCCACTGCGGGCACGACAACATCAAAAAGCTCGTTGCTAAAGGCATGGCGGAGGGAGTTGATTCGGTGCATGGTCGTATAGATTTTTGCGAGGCCTGTGTAAATGGCAAACAACATAGATTTCCTTTTCCTCCTTCCATGAAGCAAGCCCGTCATAAACTGGATTTGGTCCATTCAGATGTATGCGGGCCTTTCCCCTCTAGCATCGGGGGCAAGCGCTACTTCATCACGTTCATTGACGACAACTCACGCCATGTCTGGATCTACTTCATGTCTCGAAAATCCGAAGCATATAAAAAGTTTCGTGAATTCAAGGCTGAAGTGGAGCTGCAGACGGGACGGAAGATCAAGGTGTTTCGTACTGATGGCGGCGGCGAGTACACCTCCGACGAATTCGAGGGATACCTCACGAATTGTGGCATCATTCATGAGAAGACGGCCCCTGACACTCCTGAGCAGAACGGCTTGAGTGAAATCGAAAACCGCGTCATCGTTGAACGGGTTCGATGCATGCTCTTCGCTGCAAACCTCTCCAGTGGTTTCTGGGCTGAGGCTGCCCTCGCTGTTGTGTACCTCATAAACCGCTGCCCCGTCGCGCGTCTCAAGCACATGACTCCATCCGAGGCATGGTCTGGCGTTAAGCCATCGGTCACCGGCCTACGCACCTTTGGTTGTCCTGCATATGCTCACATACCCAAGAAAAAGCGCAAGAAGCTTGCATTCAAAACTCGCAAGTGCGTCATGATTGGCTATGCTGTAGGAACAAAAGCGTACCGGCTCTGGGATCCGGCAAAACGGCGTATCATCACGTCCCGCGATGTTATATTCGACGAGCGTGTCAATCCGCCTGCCTTGCCGAAGCCCCGAGTTGACCTCTCGGACATCGTGTGGAACGGCGAGGAGCACGAGGGCATCACTCGAGTGGGAGACTCATGGGATGAGCCCAGCGAACATCGGGACAGTACCGACGCAGAGCTGCCTCCATCATCGACTACGTCGTGTCCGCCAGCTCCTCCTCCCTCTCCTCCTGGTTCTCCACGCCGTCGCATCGACGATGACGATGATCCTCCTGACAACCCGCCTGCTCCGCCACTTCCACCTCTGCGTCGTGCCCCTCGCACCGAAATCGAGTTACTTGGTCCAGCACCCGACATCGAAGGTCCGCGTCCACGTAGACTGCCGTCTCGCTATGTCCAAGACGAGCCTGCACCGAACCCCGAAGCCCAGCAGGACGCCGGCGCTTTCTTCGTCGAGGTGGATGCGGGCGAGGCGTTCGCACTCCCGCAATATTCGGACGTCGAGGAGCTTGCGCTCGAGGACATGGCGTTCGTGTTCGCGGCGGCGGCGCACGGCACTGGCACGTCGGAAGGTGATCCCCTCACATGGCGAGAGGCGATGCGGCGCCCAGATCGCGGCGAATGGGTGAAGGCGATCACTGCAGAACTCATGTCACTACGTGAGACCGGCACATTTGAAGACTGCGACACCTTACCTCCAGGGCGGAAGGCCGTTGATGCGAAGTTTGTCTTCAAAATCAAGCGTGAGCCGGACAGATCGATTGAGCGCTACAAGGCTCGGCTGGTCGCCAAGGGCTATTCGCAGATGCCTGGCGTGGACTTTGACGAGGTCTTCTCACCGGTAGTAAAGCTCACCTCGGTACGAGTCCTCTGCGCCCTTGCTGTACAGCTCAAGCTCTACTTCCATCACCTCGACGTCGATACGGCATTCCTGAACGGCGACCTGAAAGAAGAGCTGTATATCCGACTTCCAGAGGGTGCGGGTCCAGATGCAGGAAGGATAAAGCGACTCCGTGGGTCGCTCTACGGCCTGAAGCAAGCCTCCAGAGTGTGGAACGACCTCCTGGATAGCGAGCTGAAGAGGGTGGGCTATCGGCGAATCCACGCGGATTACTGCATCTACGTTTTCCGGCACGGTGACGTGGTCTGCTTCCTGGCCGTGTACGTCGACGATATGGCGCTTCTGGGCAACAATCTCAATGTGATGCAGGAGCACAAGGTGCTGCTTGGGCGTCGTTTCAAGGTCAAAGACTTGGGGCCTGTGAAGCAGCTTCTGGGCCTCGCCATCGATTATGATCGGGATGCACAAACACTGATGCTTACGCAAACCCGCTACATTGACGAAGCACTTGAGCGCTACGCTGCAAACGACGGCCGTACACACGCTACTCCACTCTCCTCCGGTGTCAAGCTAACCAAGGACGACTCGCCCAAAACTGAGGCCGAAATGCGCCGAGCCCGCGACAACTTCCCTTACCAGAGTCTGATTGGGACACTGATGTACGCAATGCTTGGGACACGCCCTGACATTGCGTATGCAGTGGGAGCACTCAGCAAGTTCTGTTCGAATTTTGGTGAGGTGCATTACAAGCAGGGTATGCACGTACTTCGGTATCTGGGTGGAACAAAGCACTACGGCATTAAATTCGACGGGACTCTTGGTCACGACATGTCGTCGATCATCCTTGGGTACACTGATTCGGATTGGGCTGGAGATCTCAACACCCGCCGTTCCACGGGTGGATATGTCTTCCTCATGTCTGGTGCCGCTGTGAGCTGGAGCAGCAAACTGCAGCTCTCACCTGCCCTCTCGTCCACGGAAGCCGAGTATATGGCTTGCTCCCGTGCTGCTCAAGAGACCATCTGGCTTCGAAAACTTCTTGAGGAGCTAGGTTTTGCACAGGACACCCCTACCGACCTGCTCGGCGACAATCAGGGTTCAATTGCACTTGCGAAAAACCCAGGTGATCATCCACGCACCAAGCACATTGCGCTTCGATACCACTTCATTCGCTTCACCATCACAAACGGTAGTATCAATCTGGACTATGTCCCCACTGGCGAGATGGCTGCGGATGGTCTTACCAAGAGCTTGACGGGTGTGAAGCATGAACACTTTGTTCGGATGTTGGGCATGGAACCTCGCCCGAGTGGGAGTGATAAAAACCGACCTTGAGGCCTATACGGTCTCGTTCCCTTCCTTTTGTTTAATTACTTACCGCTTCGCTTACCGAGTCTTTCCTTTTGGTATTATTAGTTACATGTCACACTCTCAGCGCCGTTTCCCTAACGCGTTCGCTGAGAGTGAGTATCTCTTATTTTATTCTGTATATACCTTACTTATTGTGTCCTAGAGGGTCACTGTTTTTTAGGTATTTAATACAGCACCGTTTCCCTAACGTGTTCGCTGAGAAGGGTCACTGTTTTTTACACGGTGCATGCCCTGAAGTTCACATCACATTTGATGGAATGCACACCACATTCACCGGAATCTGCATCACATTTAAATTATGTGAAGGACGGCAAATATTTGCCCGTGGAGTCTAGGCAAGGGACATCAAGTATTTATATTCTATGTTGAGATATAAAGCTGGATCATCAACCTCGTAGGAGGCTGAGGTTCGCCACGGTGTCTTTGAACACGATTGATTTCAGGTACTAGACAAGTCAATAAATATTGCGTCGTTTGTCCCCAAGCTTCTTTTGAAGGTGCTCTAAACAAGTCGTTGTCCTCCACGTCGTTGTATCGGAGTCGCTGGAGCCAGTGTTGGCATTGACCGGGGTCAAAGGGGGGTCAAAGCAACTTGACCCCCGGGTCAGACCTCGAATGCAGTGTCAGTGACTGACTAAACAGTTTTCAACCTTTCTACTCTTCACCAAACTACTCGAATATATATGAATTCAAGAGGTTTATGGGCTCTTACTGCCAGTTTACTATTTGCTTGACCCGGTCAATGCCAACACTGGCTGGAGCTCTATAACATGTGGGAAATTGTTGGATCAACTCCCTGCCAATGGTGCCGGCCATCTTTTTTGCCTGGAACTTCTCGCATTTTTACGAGAGTGGATCGGCACGTAATGACAACCAATGTCGAGCCTGAGGATGTTTTTTGAGGAGGGGAACGAATTAAATGCATCAGAAGAGACGCCATGTGAAGGTGAGGAAGCTGTAAATAAATCCTCAAACATCGCAGAAATAATCCGTGGAAGGGACAGGGGCAGGCTCGGACCCAACCAAAATATGTGATAGAGTGAGGGGTTCTCCGAAGACACATCCAAGCTCGAAGGCAGTAGGACCGCAGCCATATCAAGCCGTTGTGGTTGCTGAAGCGCTCTCAAACATTGCGCTACACTGAATGGATTACAATTTGTTTGCTAACTGTGACACAGGAGCTGCCTAGTATAGAATATTGGTCAATCATAGCATATACTACATCCGCTGGAGTTGGCAGCCCGGGACCATGTGTCAGTGATAAATGAATTAGCTGCAGTGTGCATGTGAGAGAAATAGAGGAAATTAGGGCCCCAACCATTTAGTTTTCGTTTACGGAGGCCGGTAAATTAAATGGAAACGGTATCTAAACAGTTTAAAACTGTTTAAAACTGTTTATAAACGGTATTTTTCTAGGGTATCCAAACTAGCACCCGTATTGGGTGACCAGGTGCTTATTCTGCTTCGTTTTGCTTCCTGTCATTGCGGTTGACTGCATGAACGAATTTTGGTCGAAAATAGGGTACATTTGCAAGAACAATTCACGGCAACTTGAGATCGAACGGTTCAATTTCAATGGTGCCGGATTTACTACAACTTATGAAGTAACAAGTTAATCAGAAGACGGAAGGTGAGGAGGCCAAGCGGCGCATCAATCCCGCCCGCCATCAAACATATGAACAATTACCACATTGGGCATCCATGCGCAGGTCGAGCGCTCCGAGGTCAGTAGCCACAGGTGAGTGGACTGGGGGACCATAGATGCCCCCAGAGACAATTTTGGCAGCAAGACTTCCTCATATTCACACTGGCAAATCATTGTGAATGATTGAAAAATTTCCACCATTTAAACTGTGTACAAACGGTAAACTGTTTGACCCCGGAGGCAAACTAAACGGAAATGAAAACGTGTATAAATGTTTACAAATGGAGACAGTTGGAGCCTTAGAGGAAATCTTGAGTTGCACTGGGCAGCAGTGGGCACAGAGAGGAAGGCATACACTGGGCAGACACCGGGCATATGCATGCCATTTTAAACGCGTCCACGCGCGGACGCTACCATGCTGAAACAGCTGACCGGCATCCGATCCATAGATTAGATTAAGATGTAGATAGGGCCCGGACATCCAGTTACCCGATTAACCGGTAGACAAAAAGTTTTTTTTGGAGAAGATGACTCGGTGAAAAATCCATCAATGATCTCAAAATAACATGAACAATGGCACAGCCGCTATTTTCAATATGATTTTTTGAATGGAAATTAAGCATAGCGACTAATTTCAATAGCACAGCCCCTAAAAAGTCCCTCAACGTTTCGAGCATAACACAGAAAAAAATCGATGATTTTGCTGATCAAGCATTCTGAAAGAGACGAGACTTATTACATAAGTACTCGTAATGGTGAGCAACTTTTAACCGCTAATATGCTGTCCAAAGCATAAATATTAGGTTCCGCATTGGCGAATTGTCAAGTTCTTCCCCTGTTAAAGTTTCCACACTAGGGCACAATTTAAACATACACACAAATCTCTATCAAAAAGAACGAGTCTCTAATTTAAACATCCCACTGTTCTGTCATTCTCCACAATACACCTTTCCATTCCTGCATTTTTTGGATGAACCACCTACGGGATTTGAAAGCGCGACAAAAACATTTCGTGATCGGCGCGAAAATCGTCTTGAAGGGTATCCCCCCGCCCCAAGAGACACGAAATTCAAATGCAATAAAGTGAGTTGTCGCATATGGAACGAAGGCGAGGATGAGAGGACTCGCATATGGGTGGACTCGGAGGAGGAGGGACGATGCTTAACTAATCAAGTCCGAATGTGAATACCGATGTAAAATAATAATCCAGTTTATGTTTCGTTCAGCCGCATAGCGTGTATATTAAATAAAACATCTCACTAAAACCCGTTTGTTCTCAGTGCTAGTTTGATGCCATCAAGATTATGGCCCGCTGGCCGGTTCGTGCGCCACAAACCACGACCATACTCGAATCCATCCTGTCGGCCCTTATCGCCGATTGAATCAAGTACCTCAGGCTGGTATGTATAAGGAACGTTTAGCGGCGCTCGGTATGAATTGAATTTCTGATTCATAGATATCGTCCGTCTGCAATTGATGGGAAGCACTTCCCCCAGCCATAATCTAACTCTGAACACGCTGTGAGTTACTCATAGTGTATGGCAAGGGTAAGGGTATAACCGCGGTGGTACGGGTACGGGTCTGGGGGGTAAGGGTACGGTTCAGCCTGGGGCCTAAACCATAAAACCCTCAACCCGTACCGTACCGGCACCAGTTTTACCGCGGTTCCAAAACCGCGGTAAAGGTATGGTTTTGGCTGTTGGAGTGGTTGATCCTTTCATAGTGTGTGAGATTAATAACGACCATTTAGACATTTGCCATTATTGATACATAGAAGTATTTTAAACAATTCATATCTAAGGTGAGACAATTACAAATATATATATATTTAGATGTAACTATCAGCTCCTCAAGACAAGTGGAAGCTTCCCCTGCACGCCAGTAACGAACTGCAAATAGTTGCGTGTCATAGGATCATATTCTGACAGAATCTCGACGAGATCGCGGATGGCACGACTTTCACCATTGAACCCGTGGTCTGCCTTGAGCGCTTCACTTAAAGCTAAAGACACGGTACAGTCAGCACTGGAAATCATAAAATCATAAAAAGCACATACTCTCAGTGGTCCAATCCTCCTCAGAGTTTCCAAAGCGAAGGAGCTCGTCGGCAGAGAAGGCTTAGAGATCGGTAATCGGGGAAACCTTGGAGAAGCCTTCATGGTGGCCCATGAGCAATGCCTAGTGAGGTTTCTGGATGACAGTCAGGGGATTGAGCCCATGGAAGCCTGAGAAAAATACCTTGAGGTTTTGGCGTTGGGTCTATCACCGATAGTCTGCATAGGGTGGGCGAGATAGTTTTGGAGGAGCTGCAAAGAAGAAAGAACGAAAAACAGAGAAGGGAACTGGCACAGAAGATGGAGGAGAGGTCCAAGTTGGAGCAAGCGATCATTGATCTGGTTTGGGCGCTTATTTGGCCAAGGCATTGTCCAAATAAGCGCCCAAACGGCAAGAAGATCTCTCCTCCCAGATTCCGGGTATGCTATGTCTTTGATTCCTTTTATTATTGACTTATCTTTTTTTTTTTGGCAGTGGTTTCCTTATCCCACCACAGCTCATAGGGTATTATTTATGTAGCTAGGAGATAATAAGATATTAGGAGATAATAAGATATCCTATTTGCCACAAATTGATTTGGGTGGCAGCCATTATTCCTGAAAGTAGGCCACAATACCTAGGTTATATAACACGGTTTGTGCACCGGGGGTTTTGACCACACACCGCGGTGGGAAACCCGTTGAACTGTACCCGCCATCAAACGGGTACGGTATAGACGGGTCCGGGTCCGGTACAGCCCGGATCCACCCGCGGTTTACCCGTGTCATACACTAGTTACTCACGGACACAGCAGTACTTTCATTGATGAACAACAACCATCATTCAGATGGAAGCTCAGTGCACCTTGAAGTCCCTTCTGGTCTCCAACAATCCTCCTCTCGATGCTGAAATCCCTGTCATACACGGCATTATCGCCAACGAGCAGTCCCAGCTTCTGGATCTCGACACCCAAATTGCTGCCCTTCAAAAAATCCTAGAACCCCTCGTCGATGAACGGAATGCCACAGCAGATAGAATTCTGCGGCATCAGAGCGTCATTTCCGTGGGTCGACGGGTTCCTCCGGAAATCTTGGGAGAAATATTCCTCTTCACACTCCCCTCACAGGAAGGTGTCGTGTCACATACAACTTCTTGTGTGGACTCTAGTCCATGGCTTGTAAGCCGCATCTGCTCCTGTTGGAGAAAGATAGCCCTCGCCCGACCGGAACTCTGGACTATGGTCTCGATTAATCACCTGAGCTACGACCTCAAAGGAAATGATGCATATCCCTCCGTACTCCTCTGCCGGTTGAAGACACTACTCCACCGGTCGGCAAATCACCCACTCCACATGGATCTTGGTTCTCCGTATATGTGCGGCTCGCCCGAAGTTATCGAGGCGTTGAGTAACTCCTCGCCGCGGTGGTAAACAGTTCAGGCTGCCTTGGATTGGTTTTCTCCTGATGGACCCATGGAGCGCATCAAAGGCAAGTTGGACAGGTTGAAATCCCTCTCATTTTACCATGGTTCTCCGCAAGGGGAGTTGTTCGCCGAAGTGCCTCAACTCCAGCGTCTCAAATCGATTGAGGCGTTTACGAGCGATTTTCCCTGGAAGCAGCTAACCTACCTCGACAGTCGCCTCAACACCTTTAGCGAGTTCACCCTCATTCTTCCACACCTTGTCAATGTCGTCGAGTGCCATATCCGAGGCCGGGGTTGGGAGGAAGATGACACTGTTACACACAGGGGGCAAAGTGAGGGGCACTTGTCATAAGGGCACTTGACGGGCACTTGCAGCGGCACTTGCACGGCACTGCTCTGGACAAGCCAAAAAAATTATTACATAATACATTGTCCCCATGCATGGGTTCAATCCCCGGCACAGACATCTTTTATGTATATTTTATGTCCTTCAATTCAGTGTCTACGACCACTACAATTTGGTATTCAGTACATATTGGTCCCAGATAGGTTAATCTTCAACACTAACCTAATGTTGACTGCTACCGGCTAATGTACCCCCAAATAATAATAATAATAATAATAATAATAGTATAGGTTGTACCAGAAAAAAACATTGGACAAATAATTTGATGGGACAAGCCTACCAGATGAGAATTGAAACTTTGGTTCCCACCAAAAACAAAATTTAGTGCTCCAAGCCAATGTTGAGTCCGATTTTTTTGATTCCAAGCACACTGAACTTTAGTTGGTGGATGATCTGCACCACCCATCCTCTGCTCATCCTCCGCCACCTGTCCACCAACCAGCTTGTCTTCTTTCACCGATGATCTATTCCTAACGACATAAAGTTAGCGTATTAACATAATATATCCTTCACTCACAATCTGCATTCCCAGAGCGCAACCATTACCAATGCTCCAAGGTGTCCCAATACTCTATTGGTTTAGCTAAGACAGAGCACAAACTGACTGTCCATTCCATTTATTTAAGAAGGTCAACAAGCTTTTAATTTCGGAAGCTCTAATTCAACCTCTGACACAATCTCTTTCAGACCACTGGACGTAGTAGTCATTACGAGGCCTTACACTGTCCTAAGGCAACTTTAGTTCAAGTCCAGTCTGGGCTGATGTTTGGTAAGCCATACAAATTTGACTTCTATTTCTATTGATTGACTCCTCATTATTCTAGGCCCTGCTCTAACAAGGCTATGCCTGGATTGACTGCACCCGAACACACTGCGGCCTTAGCAATAATTTTGGTAAGCCATCCATAGGTGAATCACACTTGTATAAACTGACTAGATTCATCTAGCCCGGCTCCACCATTACTGTGGTTGGATTGACTGGCTAATGTGGGAAATGGCCTTGTCAGGTTCTCTAGCAAAAGGATTTTCACCATTCACATCCAAACTTATTATTTCACGAGCAGATTTTCACAGTTCATAGGTTCGCGAAAGATTGGAGCTATCTTACACACAGTCTTCATTGTCAGGGGAACCCCCCTCCAACCCTCCGGTCCCACCCAGTCTTCTGGTCCTATCTCCGGCCTCCGGCCTCCGGTACGCTCCCGGTGGGACCACGTGTGCGATCAAGCACGTGATTTATGCCGATCACTCCGATCACGGACTACTAGTCAGTAGCTATATTTACTCACGGCCTGGCATGGGAATCCTCAGAGTTTCTTCTCTTCGGATCTCCCTCGCTAGGTGCGTTATGCTTCCCTGTAGTCTACTGTGCCTTATTGATATACTTCGGATCTCCCTCGCTAGACTTGAGCACTCTCGGGCTTCGAGGTTGCCCTTACAGCAGAAGAAACTCTCTAAGGGATTAACTGGTCAAGATTGGGAAGTTCGGCGCTGCAAACTCGGACGACAACCACTTCGTTAGTCCTCCGGTCACTCCCACATCCAATCTTTCCCCCTCCTCCCGTCCCCCCGATCCCGCCATGACGCCCACCACTGCTCCGGTTCCTCCGGCTGTCGAGGAGCGCATGACGCTGATCGAGGCGACCCTTGCATGGCTTGTACAAATGCTCGAAAACCAATCCTCACCCTCACCCCATGCTACTTCTCCTGCCCCGTCCCTTGCCGCTCCGGCTCCGGACCCGGGTCCAGGCATCTTCCCCACCTTTGTTACGGACAGAAAAACGGTCCTCCGGCCGAATCCCCCGATGGTCTTCGACGGCGACCGGAGCCAAGGCCGGGCCTTCCTCCACTCTGTCCAGACCTATGTCCGGCTCGTTCCGGAGCACTTCCTCGAGGACGGGGAGCCCTCCGAGGAAAAGGTCGTCCGGTACGCGCTCTCCTTCATGGCAAAGGACTCCGCGCAGCGCTGGGCCCAGCGCCATTGCGAAAAGGCGAAGTTCCCGTTCCCCACCTGGGACTCGTTTGTGAAGTAGTTCCA
Organism: Mycena rebaudengoi; assembly: GCA_029282285.1. Taxonomy (NCBI): domain Eukaryota; kingdom Fungi; phylum Basidiomycota; class Agaricomycetes; order Agaricales; family Mycenaceae; genus Mycena; species Mycena rebaudengoi. Next base: position 146,644 of record JARJCX010000230.1, read on the forward strand.
CCTCCGGTTCATTGAGGAGAATGAGCAGGACCACACCCTGCAGAAACTCGAGTCCCGGGCATACTTCATGGGCTCCCGCTTCCGGTACACTGACGAGTTCGAGGACCTTGTTGAACTCGCCGGGTTCGATGACCTGCTCATGAAGGTCACGAAGTATCGCTCCGGACTCGACCAGGTGATTAACCTCGCCATCACCGGGTCCTCCGACCCTCCGGACCTCCGGGACTACGACGGCTGGTGTCTCCGGGCCTACCGCCAGTATGAGTCGCACGTCCAGGCCAAGTTCGCGAACTCCGGTTCCTCCGGTCGGCACCCGGTCGCCCCGGGGTGAACCCGAGTGATTCCGGTGCTCCCCTCCGCAGCCCTTATCACGGCCCCGAGGGCGCCCGCCTCTACGCTCCCGCCTCCGGTCCCCATGGACGTGGATCGCACGTGGGCTCGGATCACCCCCCGCCGTGGGTGCTACCGCTGTGGTGACCCGAACCACTTCGCCCGCGACTGTCCCGCTCCAGTCAACGTCCGGTCCGCCGACGTCCTCGACGAGGTCATCCAGCAACTTGGGGCCGACATGCTTGACGAGCTGGTCGCGCGCCTGGCCTCTACTGAAGTTGTCACTGAGCATGCGGCCGCCGTGGCGGAAGAGGATTTTCCCCTCCGCGCAGAGTGAGTGGTGCGCCCTCTGTCGTGTCCCCTAATCGTTTCGCTGTTCTATGTACTGAGCCTGTCAATATATCTCTTGCATCCACCGAAACGATAGACGCACCCCCCTCCCCGAGCAAACCTCTGGTTGCTCTGGTTCTGGTCCCGGCCCCTCCAGCTCCGCGCGACCTTCCCTGGGATCGCCTTCGTCGTAAGGCTACTTGAGAGCGGAAGCTTCCCAAGCGCTATACAATTGCGGCTACCCCTAGTGCGAACTCCCTCCACCTTCCGTTAGAGATCGAGTCGGCTGACTCCGCTCTCAAACTTGCACTCGACGGCCTTGTCGACTGCGGAGCGACCTCCGACTTCGTTGACTCGGAGTACGTTGTGGAGAACCAGATTCTGGTCCGGCGACTGAACCAACCCATTCCGGTGTTCAACGTCGACGGAACTCCGAACGAGGCCGGAGCTATCCGGGAGGTCACTGACGTGATCCTGCATTACCGGACCCACTCCGAACGCGTAATGCTTGCCGTAACCCGGCTCGGTAAGCAGAAGCTCATACTTGGGTTCTCCTGGCTCCGGAAGCACAACCCGGAGATCAACTGGGACAAAATGAGCCGATGCCCGGCGGTCTGCTCTACCTGCCGCGACGAGTTGAGGCTGGAGCGCACGCATGCTCGAGGAGTCGCTTCCATCCTCCGGACTATCCAGGCCGGGCCGGCCCCCCAGCTCTGTGTCATAGACACGGGGGACTACACCGGCGAGGAGGACGACCTGGAGTTCAATGAGGAACTCCCGGAGCTGTCCCCGTACGACGATGACGACTCCGATGACAAAGACAATGATTCCATCGAACCCGGAGACCGGATCTTTTACACCGCGTTCTCTCCCTCCGAAGACCTCTGGGCCACCGCCACCGTTTCGCAGCGGCTCGTGGAGGCGCATGCCCGGAACTCCGCCCCTCCGGCCAATAGCATTCCGGAATGGTATTGTGAGTTCGAGGACGTCTTCAACTGGGAATCGTTCGACTCATTACCGGAGCCCCGGACGTGGGACCACGCCATCGAGCTCGTTCCGGACTCGAAGCCGGCCAACTGTAAGGTCTATCCGATCTCACCCCTCGAGCAACGCGAGCTCGATGCGTTCATCGAGGAAGGCTTGGCTATGGGCCGGATCTGTCCATCGAAGTCGCCTATGGCTTCTCCGGTCTTCTTCGTCAAGAAGAAGGACGGAGGCCTCCGGTTCGTCCAGGACTACCGGGCGCTCAATGCGATGACCGTGAAAAACCGGTACCCCCTTCCGCTGATCAACAACCTTATTAATCGTTTGAAGGGCACCCAGTTCTTCACGAAACTCGACATCCGGTGGGGCTTCAACAACGTCCGGATCCGGAAGGGCGACGAGTGGAAGGTGGCGTTCCGGACCAACCGGGGGCTCTTTGAGCCACTAGTGATGTACTTCAGCTTGACCAACTCCCCCGCGACTTTCCAGACTATGATGAATGATATCTTTCAGGATCTCATACTGTCTGGGGACATCATGGTGTACCTCGACGACATTCTCATCGCACATTCGGACATCACCCGGCACCGCTGATACGCCGTCTATAATCGCAGCCTTGAAACACGCTATTTTGCGATTCCTATAAGAGTATTATAGGCGGCAGGATCCCTAACAGTCTGTATGACTCCGACATATAGGCTATAGGAAACTCGGTTATGGTCAAAGAGCACCTAGACATTGTCCTATAGACGGTACCTTTACAAATGAGGGCCTCTATAATCATTATCTTACTCTCCGCGACATCCAAGATGGACTACACAACACAGAGTAGCATCTATAGGAGACATGAACGTAGTCCTATAATCAAGGAGCGAAGCATTTGAAGCGGAAGCGCGTCCTATATTCACAAAAGACATACAACAAGTCTCCTATTGCGGCCCGAACCGGCTATAGGAGCACGTGCAATGAGGTCATGACATTATAGGGATCGGTCGACCGAGTAAATCCGACACGGAACATATAGGGTGGACTTCCGGAGTCCGGTGGTTACCGAATTGCACCCATTCACTTTGAACTACGGAACCCATAAAGGGAACTATAGGGAAAACCTGCATCCGAATTGCCGTAGAGCCGAGTTAAACACATGGTATAGGAAGGGCCAATAGCAAATCTCTCGCGACGGTCTAGACTCCGCAACCCAGCGGCATCCAAGCCTATAGGACCCGGAATGAAGCTCCGAGCTCAGTTTGAGCGTCCTATACGATTATCCGGACAGGAAAACACGGAACACATGCGAATAAAGGAGTCGCCAAGCCCTCTTTGCCAAGCCTATAATGACTGTTACTTATAAATCTCACATACCCTAAACCCTAGTTCTCGATCGTTTGTTTATTTATAGCTTTCCAAATAGTATATAGGTAGGAGTTTTCGTTAGATTACAGTAGCTCACGCAACCCCCCACTTCGGCGACCGCTACAGTAGTAGTTGTCTCCCTATAGGGCCAATTGTAGAGTCTCGGATACATAAAAGACACTCAGTTAGAGGTTTTGCTACAAAGAATCTATAAAGCTTTTGAAGTTACAATTGCAGTGATCTCAGGGACCTATATAAGCTATAAGAATATAAGCTATAAGGGTTTTGTGCAGTCAGAACATTGGTTGCTTTTGAGAATGTTGGATTAAGAAGGCCTATATAAGCGAAGCTATCAGTTGAGACATTACAGTGTCCACACTACACGGTCCTCCCGTTAAAAGAGAAAACCCTATAAAGACTTGGAAACCCTTGGGTGACTTTGTTTGACTTCCTGTTCGCGTTCCTATACATACATTTCCATCCTATAAAATATCTTTCGCGCCTAATACTTGGCCGTCTGACTCCTACAATAAAAACAGCTATCGAAAGGCATTGTTGGTGTGTTAGTTGGGTTGTGATATAGATTCTGCTGGTTATAGCGGTTTCTTATACACTTTCCTATATATACATTTATAGTGTGTTAGTTCGGCAGCCCTATCATCTGGTGACCGACGTAGGGGGTCTCAGACAAGATATTTTAAATCTATAAACAGCAGTTTATAGAGGAATTAAAAAGATTTGTTCTCGGAAAGCCTCCAGCACGGAAGATCAATTGAAAACGAGTTATCCTAGTTATAGGGCTCGTCACAAAGAGCCTATAACTGAAAATTAAAAGACAATCTGTCCGGAAACGATCCCGCGGACGCTAGTTCATCCTATAATCCAGACAATCCTGAATTAGCTGGACAAGGGGAAGCTCCCGTAGGGTTTTGGCAGAGACCATCCTCGAGATCAACTCGTAATTCTCAAGTAACATCCAGCAGTACGGGATTTGGAACCATAGACGCTCAAACAAAGCGGCTTTCTATTGTTGATAAAGCAAGGAGAGCAGCCCAACAAAGCACTATAGATCGAACTGTTGCGAATAGGCAGAGAATCGCGTCGAATTCAGGATCTCAGTCATCCGAAACATTGTCAGGACCTTCTACACAAGGTTCACAAACACTTCCTACTCAGGAATCACAGAGTCAGTTAGATTCGACCACATCTATAACAGTTACGCCGACAGTAGCTGCTCAGTCTGTACAGACCAATCCGGTTATTCCTATAACCACAGTAACACGTCCTATAATGACGTCCACGGGAACTGGAACGTTCAAGCTTCCACAAGCATGGGATACGAATAAGCTGAAGTTCAATGGCGAGGATCCAGAGGACCTCGTTAAGTTCTTAAGCCAAGTCGGAGAGATTATAGAACAAGCTAAATTTACTACTGATGTTCAAAAGAAGCAAACTCTGCTTCGGTACTTGGATAGTGTTTCCACGAAAGATGAGTGGAAGAGTTTAGCTAGTTGGACTTCGGGAACCTATGAAGAATTCATAGACGAAATCCAGTTGATGTACCCTGAGATTCAGGACATTTCTTCGGGTTCTATAGAAAGGTTAAAGGCCGTTTGTGCTAGATTTCAGGACTTAAAAATCTCGGATCTTGGCAAAATTAAACGGTTTGGCATCGCCTTTATGGTTGAAGCCAAGAAGTTGGAAAAACCTCCTATAGCCTTGTTAAATGGGACACAAGTTGAATTATATCTTGCGAGTTTTAACCCTGAGTTTAGGGAAGAGATTCAAAAAGTTATTAGGTCCACAGAAGTAATCTTAGATGAGACAAAGACTGCTCCAGCACCTGCAGTAGTAGGTGGGGCTAAAGGCGTAGATCGGCGAGATAGCAGTGTTCCTATAACTCGAGTTATTTCTATCGCGGAATCAATGGCTAGGCACCATACACCTTCTAATACTGTGCTTATTGGGTCCTATACAAGTGTGAGTGACGAAGAGGTTTCTAGAGGCACTCTACCGAAGTATGATCCAGTTATCGCGAAAATGAAGCAGGAGATGGATGCTGGTTTCTCGAAAATTGAGAATGAGCTCATGCAGAGCAAAGATCGAGAAGTCATCCGTGAAAAGAAGACTGATACCATGATAAGAATGTTGCAACAGAACCTTCGGGGTGCTGCACCTCACCAAGATGTTCCAGAAACTGGTCAATCTCATAGTCAGAATGACGAGAGACAGCAACAGGGTCAGAGACCCCAGCGCCAGAATGAAGGAAATTGGCAAGGCAGAACTCAGATGGGGGGAGATTGTCACTATTGTCTCTTACCGGGTCATTATATAGCGGATTGTCCTCACAAGGCGGTTCACTTAGATCTGGGAAAATTGATTGTTCAGAATGGCCGGATTAAAATGGGCGATGGTACCTATATTCCTAGAGAGCCTTCTAATAAAAGTCAGAGACAAAAGGTGGATGAACACTACGATAGAAAGGCACAAGGAGCGCCAATTCAGTCGAACTATAATAGTCAGCCTCAGAATGGTGGCATTCTTCATCTTCCTATACCGGAAAGTGATAGCCAGTTCAACCATATAGAGTATAGCTATGATACTACGATGGATGAAATGCGGTCCTTGAAGGCTCAAAACCTGGCCTTAATGGAACAACAGCGGCTACATGGGGTGTATCAGCAGGGTTTGGTTCCCACTCCTCAGTTTCAGGGAGTGCAATATGGTCCTTATAGGCCGCCAACCCAAGTGCAGAATACGGCACCAGCTCAGCCCACTCCGAACCCGGGCTACCCTGGTCAAACTGTAGTTCCTATAAACTTGGCAACGGTACCAACTGGGAATCCTATAAACCCAGCCGGTCCTGCGATAGATATCAAAGTGACTCCCGAAACAATGCAATTCCTTAGTGGAATGGAATATGGAAAACAAATGGCGGTTAGAGGCTTGCCTGCTACTCAAGATCAATTCGTAACCACTCGAGGAGATGTTAAGGGTGGAGCTCCTGCTCCTCCGGGTTTCTAGACCGTTCAGGGATGGAGGCAAAACCTGCAAAGGTTAAGAAGGCCAAACCTCCTGAGAACCGTACAGTGCCTAACCCAGCGGATGAAAATAGAGATTGGCGGACCAGAGCAACGAGAGCGAGCGAAATAGATGATGATAATGTGAGCGATGAGGCAGAAGCTCCTATAGTCACACCTCCGAAACCCAAGAAGCCGCATGGGCGGAAGGTTACTTTCGAGGAGGTTGTTGATGAAGATGACGAAGTGCAGCCTATAGCGTCGAGATTTCCCTTCAAGGAAGCCATGGATTTGGAAGCCAAAAGAAATAAGGAAAATGTGACTGCTTCTAATAAGCAAAGGGGGCCTATCCCCAACAATAAAAGGGAACCTGAGTACAGAGTGAGAGCACCTTATCAGGATGATAAGGCCGGGAAGAGGCTGTTTAATCAAATTATGGCCACCCGATTGGAAGTTTCAGTCAAAGATCAATTGGCTGGCTCCCCTGCTCTCGCGAATGAATTCAGAAAAGCCTTGACTAAATCTAGAGTGCCAGCTCAGAGTATGAAAGATGCGCTACTAGCCGGTGAAGAATTGCCATTCTTCCTCGATGATATTGAGGAACCGAAATTGGAATGGGATGCTATTCCTATAAGTGATTTACCTATAATAACAAGTTTGTGGGTATCGACCGATTCGGCTTCACAAGGAATCCCTGATGGATCTATAATGGTACCAGATCCCTATATGCAGTACTTGGAGAGCTTGGGACCTGATGAGGCGCCAAAGCAAGTCTATGTGGCTAAGGAGTCGGCTTCTTTGAGAGCAGTCTTCCCACTAGTAAATGGACAAGCCAAGGTAGAAGCTGTTGTAGACAGCGGTTCTCAAATTGTTTCTATAGCACTTGAAGATGCAGAAAAATTGGGATTAAACTGGGATCCTGACATTAATATCCTGATGCAAAGCGCGAATGCGCAACTTGAGAGAACCATTGGGCTTGCGAAAAATGTACCCTTCCTATTTGGCAATGTGACAGTATATCTGCAGTGTGTAAGTCTGGCACTTACTTACAGTGATTGATGAAACCCGGTCCAATTATTACTAACCATCTTTGATGGATGATCCCAGTATTTAAACCTTTCCCATCAGTTGTACTTGTTTATCTTGTCTTTCACTTACACTACGACAATCTAGGTTACTATTTCTTTTCATGTATTCCTATCTTGTCTTTCACTTACACTACGACAATCTAGATCACTGTTCCTGTCTTTCTGTCTGAATCAGTGAGGACGCATCACCGGCGTCCTTTCACTTTTTTTTGACATCGAACACATACCCACTGGTGCCTTTGACAGCCTCCTCACTGTCTTGTCACACTCCAGCCTTCGACAGCCTCCACACTGTCTCGCCGCAATCCATCCACTCCTACTCCTCTGCGCACCAGGCGGTGGGCTCAGAATCACCCTTCTGTCACCACAACACCCACTCCGCCATCCCCGGGAGAAGCACGATCAGTATCACCGAGTTCCCCGAGATCTTTACCACTTCCATCTGATCCTTTCCCACCATCAGTCTTTCTGTCAAACTCGACTTCTGACAGTGACAGCGACATTGACAGCGACATTGACAGCGACAGCGACATTGACAGCTTCATTATGACACCTCCAATTAATAAACCTGTCCTGGCAACTGTCACCCATCTTAAACCTGATCGTTGTCCTATTCTGGAAGCTGGTGTTATCACTCCCGAGATTCTCTATCTGTGGCGCCGTGCTTGCCAAAAATATCTCAAGAACTGCAAGGAGCGTACTGCCGATGACTTGGTTAGCTTTGTAGCAGATGAGATGCGCGAGCCCATCTTGGAGAAGTGGTACATGGCTAGCCAGACCCGTATAGATGCTCTGAAGCTGGATGCCTATATCTCAGAGCTTGGAACTCTGGTTTTGGAAAAGGGATGGGAAGGAAAGATGCGTCGCAAGGTTCTAGCTGCAAAGATGGCAGTAGGCCAGAGATTTGCAGACTGGGCATACGACATCCAAAATGTCAATGCTATTCTTTCACAGGCTGCACCAACCTTTGCTGTTGGCAACCCAGAGTTGAGAAACACTCTGGATGCTGGCCTTACAGAGACTCTTCAAGCAGATCTTGATACAGAGCCTGTTCTTTCCACAGAACTCAATGCTTGGATCTCTGAGGTCAAGGGACGTGATGACCGTCTCAAGTTTGAAACTGGGCGCATGCAGGAGCTTATTGATGCTCAGCCTGCAAAATCATCTCCGAAAGGGAAACTCTCTTTAGCAGAGCGTCTTTCCTCACCAAAGCCATCTCTGGCATCGAGGCTTAGCACACCTCCTCCCAAGAAGACCACTGCAAACTGTCCTCCTCTGACTGATGCAGAGAAGGTTCTCCTTGATCTTCATGATGGCTGCCGCCGTTGCCGCAAATTCTACATTGGGCACCGTACACTTAATTGTGATGGTGAATTCCCAGAGGCAGCTACCTACCGTACTCTCACACAGGCAGATGCCGAAGCCCAAGCTGCTGCACGTGGAAAAACTCTCCGGGTTAAGCGTGAACCAGCTGCTGCTGTTCGCGCTTCCAAGAATATTTTGGATGCAGATTATGAAGAATCTGACTCTGACTGTGATGGGTATGTTCTGCCCCCTCTGACTGTCCCCCATCTCTATGCCAATGTCACCCTTTCTGGCCCTTCTGTCTCTGAATTTCCTGTTCCTGTTCGCTCATTGCTGGATATTGGTTGCCCCTCCATAGTTATTAGTGACCAGCTTGTCAAACAGCTTGGTCTTCGACGATTTCCTCTTCCCACTGAAGAGGATAATCTGTCATCACTATCGGAATCACCATTGAGCTGCAGGGAATATGTGAAGTTGAAGGTGTCATCAGCAGATGGGAATTGGACTTCTAGGGTTGTCAGAGCTAAGGTTAATGTTGGTCTATGTATACCGTTGATATTGGGAATGCCATTTTTATCTGGAGAACATATTGTCATTGATTCTGCATGCCGAACTGCAGTTGATAAGCGCACTGGCTTTGATCTGCTCAATAATCCAACTCATACACCTCGTCAATGGGCACCTGAATGGACTGTACCAGCACCCACTCCAAAGAAGCCAAAGCGGAAGCCTGCATTATCTGAACCTGTTCCACTTGGCTCTAGTGCCCTCCTGCCTATCAGTGTTATGTTACAGGTCAAAAATCGCATTGATGACCTTGACTTGCAAAAACTTCTCAAGGATGAGGATATCCGTTTGAAAACTAAGCATGCAGATGTTTTCCCTCTCCGTTTGCCAGACAATACTGCCGATCTCTCTGGAGATATACTACACCGTATCCGACTGAAAAACCCTTCAATCACTGTGAAGGGGAAAACATACCAACCTGCACGGAAAAATCTGGACTCATGGAAGCGAATGCTTGATGACCATATTGCTGCTGGTCGAATGCGACCATCTTCTTCAGCATATTCTTCACCTGCATTTGTAGTCCCCAAATATACAGGCGGAGTTCCAGATTCCTCCATTGATCCTCGTTGGGTCAATGACTATAGAGAACTGAACAAGAACACAATCCGAGATACCTTTCCTCTGCCAAGAATTGATGATATTCTAGCAGACTGTGCTCGAGGAAAAATCTTTGGCAAGATGGATATGACCAACAGTTTCTTTCAGACTCGGATCCATCCAGATGATGTCCACCTTACTGCAGTTCGAACTCCATGGGGACTATATGAGTGGCTAGTAATGCCTCAAGGAGGTTGCAATGCTCCCTCAACTCATCAGAGACGTGTTACAGAAGCCTTGCGTCACTTGATTGGGAAAATCTGTCATGTCTATGTGGATGATATTATCATCTGGTCTGATTCCATTGAGGAACATACACAGAATGTTGAACTTGTGATTGAGGCACTCCGCAAAGCCAAGCTCTATTGTAATCCTCGCAAGTCCCAACTCTTTGCAACAGAAATCAGTTTCTTAGGGCATGTTATCTCTGCCCAGGGAATCTTTGCAGACCCTAGAAAGGTGGAACGAATTGTGCAATGGCCTCAGCCTAGATCTGCTACCGATGTCCGAGGATTCCTTGGACTAGTTCGCTATATTGCAACTTTCTTGCCCAAGCTGGCTGAACATACATCTCATCTCACACCTTTAACAACCAAGGAGGCAGAGAAATCTTTTCCCCTCTGGACTGATGCACACCAACAAGCATTCCAGGCCATAAAAAATCTTGTCATTGGGCGTGACTGTCTCACTGTTATTGACTATGAGGACCCTACAAAGACAATCTATGTCACCACAGATGCCAGTGATCGCCGCACTGGTGCTGTTCTGAGTTTTGGAGAAACTTGGGAAACTGCTCGCCCGGTTGCCTTTGATTCATATCAGTTGAATGCAGCAGAAAAGAATTATCCTGTCCATGAGAAGGAACTCCTTGCTATAGTGAAGGCACTGAAGAAATGGAGAAGTTCATTACTCAATGTCCATTTCAAGGTTATGACAGATCATCGTACCTTGGAATATTTCCAGGCTCAGAAGGATATGTCTCGCCGACAGTCCCGCTGGTCCATGTATATGGCCGACTTTGACTATGAAATCCACTATATCAAAGGGGAAGATAATTCTGTTGCAGATGCTCTATCTCGTCTGACCAACCTCGAGGATGAAAGTTCAGAAATGACACCTCTAGTTGCAGCTGTACTGCTATCACAGACACACCTACCTCAAAGAGATCGAATTCCTGCTGCTGCAGGGACTCTCAATATATCTGCTGATGAAGAATTTCTACGTCGGATCTCCGCCGCGTATGATACAGATGAATTCACTAAGCAGCTTGAGGCTGGTATCACAGCTGGAAGCATCTCAGGTGTCCACAGAAGCCCTGGTCAGAACCTAGTATATATTGGTGACAGACTAGTCATTCCTAAGGATCCTGTAGTACGGGAACTTCTCTACCATCTAGCCCATGACTCCCTTGGACATTTCGGGTTCACAAAGAGTTATGCTGCACTGCGAAGTTCATTCTATTGGCCCAACATGAGGCGTGATCTTGAGGATGCATATATTCCCTCATGTGTCGACTGCCAGCGGAACAAAAGTCGAACAAAGAAACCTGTTGGGCCTTTACATCCACTTCCAGTCCCAGATGGCCGATTTGAAAATGTTGCATTGGACTTCATTGGGCCCTTGCCTACTGATGAGGGTTTTGACATGATCCTTACTATGACCGACCTTATGGGTGCAGATGTACAGATCACCGCTGTACACTCTGATGATACTGCAGAACAGACCGCACTGGTCTTATTCAATGAGTGGTACTGTGAGAATGGGTTAATGAAAAACCTAATTTCTGACCGGGACAAGGCATTCACATCCAAACTCTGGGAAGCCTTACACAAGCTTACTGGGGTGAAACTGAAGATGTCTACATCTTACCATCCAGAAACAGATGGAGGCAGTGAACGCACCAATAAAACAGTTGTTCAGGCTATTCGCTACCATGTAGATCGAAATCAGAAGGGATGGTGTGCCTCACTCCCACGAGTTCGCTTTGCCATAATGAATTCACTTAATGCATCTACTGGATTTTCACCATTCCAGTTGAAATCTGGTCATTCACCTCGGATTATTCCAGCTCTTGCACCTACCATTGGTGGAGAGACTGTAGAGGAATTGGATGCTCGGTCACTCATTGAAAAGCTTGAGTTGGATGTACAAACAGCTCAGGACAGCTTGGCAGCCGCTAAAGTCAGACAGGCTTATCATGCAAACATGCATCGCACAGCTGAAGATGTATACCAAATTGGTGACCGAGTTATGCTCTCAACTATGAATCGCCGTCGTGATTACAAGCGAGCTGGAGCTAAACGAGTAGCCAAATTCATGCCTCGAGATGATGGTCCATATGAAGTAGTCAAGGCCTTTCCAGAGCGTTCTGAATATACCTTGAAACTTCCAAACAATCCTCAACTGTTCCCAGGATTTCATGCTCACCTATTGAAACGCCACATCCCTAATGACCCTATACTATTCCCAACTCGTGAACCACAACGGCCAGGTCCAGTCATTACACCTGAGGGTGCAGTAGAGTGGACGGTTGAGAAGATAGTGGATGAACGCAGACGTGGACGTGGCAAGCAATACTTGGTGCGCTGGGAAGGATATGGTGCAGAATGGGATGAGTGGGTCCCTGGTCGGGACATGCAGGACACAATTGCACTTGATGTGTGGGAGGAAGAAGAAGAATTGTAACCCATTCAAATTTTTTGAAGTGGGGGAGAGTGTAAGTCTGGCACTTACTTACAGTGATTGATGAAACCCGGTCCAATTATTACTAACCATCTTTGATGGATGATCCCAGTATTTAAACCTTTCCCATCAGTTGTACTTGTTTATCTTGTCTTTCACTTACACTACGACAATCTAGGTTACTATTTCTTTTCATGTATTCCTATCTTGTCTTTCACTTACACTACGACAATCTAGATCACTGTTCCTGTCTTTCTGTCTGAATCAGTGAGGACGCATCACCGGCGTCCTTTCACAGTGCCATGTAATTAGGAAGCCCGCGTATCACATTCTGTTGGGAAGACCCTTTGATTTGTTGACTGAAAGTACCGTTCAGAACAAGAAGGACGGGGGACAAACCATAACTATAAGGGATCCTAATACTGGGGTACGGTGTACTATGCCGACACATCTTAGAGGGAAAATGAATCGTCTCTATAATCCAAAATATGAGAACGATTATCCTATAGGAAGTGAATCGGAGCAGGCTAGGGTTGAAGGTCCCACAGGAGATGATCCTATAAAGGGTGAATCCGGGGATTTTCCCCCATCTTCGATGAATTGATGCAGGGTGCACAACGAGAAGAGCTGGGACTCAAATTTGGATTCAATGAGAAAAACGAAATTGAAATAGAAGGCTATATCAGACCAATGAATGGAATGGAGTTTATAGAGGAGGAATTGGCAACAGCATATATGACTGCCTCAGAAGTATCGGCATTTAAGACTGATGAGCCAGCCTCTAAGTTGTTCAGTGAATACTTGAATCAGATTCAAGGATCCAATAAAGTTTTTCACTTTCCAAGAAGATATTCCGGAACCGGATTTCACTAGGAAACAAAAACGGAAATTTAATCGTAATTATGGGAAGACCCATACTACGGAAAAAGGCAAAAGATGTGTATGCTGTGATACCGCAGATTTCATAGTGCCTAGATCGACAGAAGGGACTAGACCTGGAATGGGTGCTCCTATAAAGTCCAGCAGAGAGCTTAGGGCCGAAAAGGAAGCAAAAGAGGCTCAAGAAGCTAAAGAGGCCAAACAAGCTTTCCTAGGAAAGAAGTACAAACCCGTTGGGGTCAAGGTCCGACCAGTCTATCAGATGGTACCCGAAAAGTATAGGGTGATAAGAAAGATTACTGGAAATCCCTTAGAGGATATGCCAGGGCTTTCGCCTCATCCCGCGGACTATTGTCCAACAGGGCGCTATACGCAAGAAAGAAAGGATATCATGGATAAGATACACAATGATGACTTCCTCTGGCCTGAGGAACGAAAATTGCTACACCACTTTATGATGCTTCAAGAGAAAGGTTTCGCTTGGGTAGATTCAGAAAGGGGGAACTTCAAGCATGAATTCTTCCCTCCAGTTGAATTCCCAGTTACAGAGCATGAACCCTGGATTGAGAAGAGCATTCCTATTCCACGCGGACAGCTGGAAGAAGTTTGTAGAATCATAAAGGCTAAAATAGATGCAGGAGTTTATGAAAGATCAAACTCCTCCTATAGAACTAAATTCTTCGGAGTTGTCAAGAAAGACGGAAAGACTATCCGTTTGGTACACTCCCTAGAACCGTTAAACAAGGTTACTATAGCACATTCTGGAGTGCCACCTGGTACAGATGAGCTAGCTAGCCATTTCGCAGGCAGGGCATGCGGTGGCTGCCTTGACCTATACTCTGGATATGATCATAGGGATATTGCGGAGGGATCTAGGGACTATACTACGTTCCAGACTCCGTTTGGTGCGCTCAGACTGGTTAAATTACCTATGGGATGGACGAACTCCGTTCCTATATTCCATGAAGACGTAACCTATATTCTAGAAGATGAGATACCAAATATTACTATTCCCTATATTGACGATGTTGCTGTCAGGGGACCTGGTTCCCGTTATGAGTTACCTGGTGGTGGATATGAAACTCATCCTGAGAATCCTGGGATTCGTCGATTTGTGTGGGAGCACTTTCAGAATCTCAATAGGGTTGTCCAAAGAGTGAAATACGCGGGAGGGACTTTTTCAGGTCTGAAGACTATCCTATGTGCCAATGAATTTTCAGTAGTTGGTCACATCTGCTCTTATGAAGGGAGGAAACCTAGTACAGATCGTATAGGAGCTATATTAAGGTGGCCTACACTCAAAGATGCAGCTGGCATAAGACAGTTCCTAGGAACTGTCGGCGTAATGAGGATGTTCATGAAGGACTTTGGGAAAATAGCTAGGCCATTACAAAAGTTATCTAGTGGCTTGAAGGAATTTATATGGGGAAAAGCGGAACAAGATTCGTTCGACGCTATAAAGAAATTGGCACAAGAAGCGAAATGCTTGAAGCCTATAAACCCTAATGGAGGAAAAGTTGTATTAGCGGTGGATACTTCCTATATGGCGGTGGGCATTCAAATCTATCAAGAAGATGAGATTGATCCTAAGATCCACTACTATGCAAAATTCTCCTCGATTCCGCTTAATGACCGAGAAGCAAGGTTTTCACAACCAAAAAGGGAGCTATATGGCTTGAAGAGAGCACTTCAAGGCATGCAATATTGGCTTCTAGGAGTTAGAAAACTGGTGGTAGAGACAGATGCTCTCTATATCAAAGGCATGTTGTCGAATCCCGGAATGGGACCGAATGCAACCATAAATCGTTGGATTGAAGAAATATTAATGTTTCACTTCACCTTGAGACATGTACCAGGGAAGGGATTCCCCGCCGATGGTCTTTCTAGGAGAGAACCTCAACCAGGAGATGAAGTCTTTCCAAACAGAGATGAGGGTCTTGATGAATACCCTCCTCCTGAAGATGATTCAGACTGGGATCGAGAAGGGCAACAGCCCCTTGATCTAGAGGACTTCAAAGATGAAATAGATACCAGAGGTGGCTACCTCCATACTATGGAGGGAGTAGCTACATCAATTAGGGACTTCAACGAAGAAATTGTATCGGCCAACTTGTTTGAATGTGCTATCAGTGAGCAAGTAGAGCAAGCCTATAAGGATGAGAACATCCCTATGCAGCAATACTTAGTTAAAGTTAAGCGGGCAGTCTTGCCTGAAGAGCCACTGTTACCTGATATATCATTGAGAAATGATGATGATAAGCGGGAACCCTACATGGAAGACCATAGAACCCAAATGGGGAAGACGCTAGATGAACGGCTTAAACTGGTTAAAATTTGGTATGAAGATACCTTAGTACGACCAGAGGGCTATGAAACCAACAAGGAGTTTAGAAAATTCCTTACATTTACAAGGAAGTTCTTCATAGATAAGGAAGGACGACTGTATAGGAGAGGAGATGAGAACTCAACTCACAAGCTCGTGGTAGACAAAGAACACCGGATGTTTATGATGAGGTCGGCTCATGATAGCTTGGGTCATAAAGGCCTATATGCTACTAAGTCACTCATTGAGTTACGTTTTTGGTGGCCCGAGTTTGAGAGGGATCTCGACTGGTATATTAAAAGCTGTGTGCTGTGTCAACATAGGCAGAAGACATTATTACGGATTCCGCCAGTGCCAACAACAACTCCGAGCTTGTTTCAAAAGATTCACACTGACATTATGGTCATGGGTGAACCCTCGAATCAATGCAAACTGGTTGTAATGGCAAGGGACTCATTGTCAAGATGGCCTGAGGGTCGTGCTCTCAGGGCAGATAATGCGGAAGCCTTAGGGCGTTTCCTATTAGAAGAAGTCATCTGTCGATGGGGCTGTCCTAAATGGATAGTTACTGACAATGCTGGGCAGTTTATAGCGGCTCTTAAGTGGCTAGCGGCGAAATATGGCATTATAGGGATTCGCATCTCTGCCTATAACTCACAAGCTAATGGTCCCGTAGAAAGAGGGCATTGGGATATTAGACAATCGATCTATAAAGCTACTGGAGGAGATGCCAGAAAGTGGTTCTGGTTCTTCCCACAGATGCTATGGGCTGAAAGGATTACTACCAGGCGTGGATTGGGCTGTTCCCCTTTCTTCGCTGTAACAGGTGCTCATCCTATTCTTCCCTTGGACATCGAAGAAGCTACATGGTTGGTTGAGTACCCCGATAGAATGCTGTCTACTGGAGAACTTATAGGGCTTCGTGCTCAAGCACTCGCGAAACATATACAACACCAAGAAATCATGCGTTCGAGAGTGGATGCTGAAAAATTGGCTGCAGTTTGAAAATATATCAGGGACCATGAGCGCACTATTAAAGATTACAATTTTGAACAAGGAGACTTAGTTCTGATTCGTAACACTAGCGTTGAAAAATCCCTTGATTCTAAAATGGACACGCGCTACTTTGGACCACTTATAGTGGTACGAAGGACTAAAGGAGGCTCTTATCTATGTTGTGAACTGGACGGAGCTCTCTTTCAAGGAAAAATTGCGCAATTTAGGGTTGTTCCTTTCTTCCAGAGGAAGAAAATAACTTTACCTCCGGATTTCCTAGAACTTATTGGTGTTACAAATAAAGAGTTAGATATTCTTGCAGAAGAGGATGAACCTGACCTATACAAAGGAAAGGACCTTCACTTCGGCAAAGTACGGCTCAATTTGCCAGGTTCTGAAGAGGAAGAAGGTTCAGAATCTTCTGAGCCTTATGAAAGCGAAATTTGGAAGCCCCTAGAGTCCGATGAAACTGAAGTCGAGTACAATGCAGAAAATCCTAGAAGGTCTTCTTGAAAGAAAGCTTGATCATCCTTATAGGAAGATTTTGCCTCTATAGGGAAACTTAGTGGACCTAGAATTCATCACCGAAACACGATGGATTTTAGACAAACACTATATAGGACACATAGCAAAAATACTAGACAGAGTTTAATGAGCGTGGTACGGACTAGTTTCGCGAAAGCGAGCACTAGAGGCCGTAAGGAGAGAAAAATGATGTTCTAGGACAGGTAAACGAATGACTAAGCTGGAAGAGGATACGTTCGAATGCCGGGTTCATTACACGGAAGACGACGACAGATGGTGGGAGCGTGCGCGGCATGCTGACATGTAAATGTCAAGTCGGATCTGGGTATTATAGGAACATCAGAAATCAGTATAGCAAAGACAAAACAACTCACGGAGTGAATATGTCTTGGTCTTTGGCGCTATAGGAAATATTAGCAATCGAAGTTATGGACCTATAGAAATGGGGACATACTAGGTTGCGAGTTCAAATGGTCTAGAACTGCGTAACGCTATAAAATTAGTAACGCTCGTCAAATGGCCAAAAGAAAATATAGGAACTCACTTGGAAGACGAAGCGGTAGAGGCACCAACGCCCTGGCCACCCTGCTTCTCGATCAGTTCCGAGAGACGGTCCAATTCCTTGAGAAGCTTCTCGCAGTTTGACATGAGAAACTCGATCTGGTGGAGCTCGACAGAGAGTTGAGACTGCATGTTGGTGTACATCTTGTATAGGGTCTGCTCATCATGTTCAATGACGGATCCTTGCGCGATGGCTCGCCGAGCGCGAGTAGTGATTTCCGTAGACTTCGGGTTATAGTTCGTCAAAGCTTTCGCTGAAAGCGAAATACGTTTAAACTTCATCAAAGATATAGGAACTCGCGCACCTTGAAATGAGAACAGAGACTCGTCAAGTTCATATTTAGAATTACGGCGAGCACACTTACGCGGGGCTTTAGTCGGCATCTCGTTTGCTATAGCCTGCGCTTCTGCAGGGCTAGTATGCTCGAGGAGAGCTGCCGCCTTACGATACGCGCGTGAATTAAAATCCATGTTCTTGACAAACATATAGGGAAGACGTACGCTTTCAGAGCGGCGTTGAGGAGCCCCCTATAGGAAAATATTAAGACTCCCTGGATAATTATGAACCGGTATAGGAATGACTTACCGAAGTAATGACCTCCACGGACTCGGATCGGGCACGCTTGACGTTGATCCTGACTGCGGAACGAGACAAATCCACGACCTATAGAGATGAGGAATAAAATGAGTCAACCTATAGGAACGTCTAGGAAATTATTATCAGACGTACCACAGGCTCATCGTCTTCAGGATCACCCATAGGGTCGTCCTCGTCGATAGGAGCAACTATAGCGGTAGTCTCAGCCTCGCTCACATGCTCGGGCTCTTCGTCCTCCGCGACAATAGAAGCGCTCTTGAGTTGCTTCTTGCTTCCGCGTTTCTGTGAAGAATTATAGGAACGTGTTAAAAGCTGATATAGAGAATAAATGGCAGTATAGGGCACCTTTTTGACCGTCGCAGCAACGCTATCCGCTTGCGCTTCTTCAAGTGCCGCACGCTTTTCTTCGCGGTTATGCTGGCGTTCGTTTTCCGCATGGCCTTCAGCCTTGCGGCCAGCCTTGCCTTTACCTTTGGAGCCAGAAGCTGCCGCGGATTTCTCCTTGGCTGTCTCCTTGATCTCCTTGGGCGTGGCTTTGAAAGAACGACGCGCGGCGGTGAATTTATCGCAGATGGTGTGAAGTGCGTTAAGCTCAGGCGGAGCGGTTGAGCCAGGCGTGGACTTGAGGTGCTGAACAATCGATGCACGAAGGGAGTGAGTGCCCTCGCGGAGCGGGTGCGACCAGATGGCAATATCGATATAGGGTTCAAGTTTAAGCTTCGAAAGATGTATTCAGTTTCCTATAACGATTGAAAAACATCTCGAATACGTACCGCGGCCTTGAGATGACGCTCAAATTGACGGGAACGACGCCCAGCGTCCGCTGCCTCATCAGCGAGAACGCTTTTAGTCCCATCCCAACCATCGACGCAGTCATAGAAAATATCAGCAGGAATGCCGGGAGGTGGCTTGTTGGTGTCTTCGGGAGGCATGCGCAATAAAGGAAGCTTAGAGGCGATTATAGGATATGAGTGGAAGATGCTGTTGTACAGCGTCCAATATTCCATCTTATAGGAAATTATCCAACACTACCGTTTCTATGGAATTAACCGGGGACGGTTAAGATTTAAGAAAGGGGGAGAGGATGATACACGCTCGAGCTGAAAATTTGCAAATTTCTTTCCAGAAATAAGTCAGCAGAAGAAAGCAGTCCTATAGGAAGTTGAAATACGGAGTTGAAGCCCGTTCGACGGTCCTATAGGAACGAGCTCCACCGGGGTATAAATTGAGCCACTACTCGGAGTTTCTATAGGAATGCTGAGGTGTTTCCTAGAAACGACGAACATCTAGACGACCTAAAAAGATTCAAGGAATTTCGAATTCTATAAGGTTGTTGGTTTGAAATAAATATACATTAACTCGATGTATAGGGGAAATGTTTGAGACGAGTTTCGCTATAGGAACTATTGGATATACGGGTATCTACGCCCTATAGACACTAAAGTCCTCTATAGCGGCGGTCCTAAGGACCTCCAAACGTTTCTCGAATGCCTCGACACGGTGTAAAGGGAGTAAAGGACGCATAATGAGATACCAACCTTCACACGCCTGGCGAGTGTTAAGTTGATCAAGAAGTGACTGAAATTCATTTTCGGTTTGAATTTCCTCGGCAGTCTGAGGAACGAATCGAGATCGCGGAGGAAGTACGGCACGTGAAGACGACGCGTGCGAATGAAACAACCTCGCAGCACTGGAATATAGCGCGGACCATGCGGCAAGTTGCGCAATTACAACTGGATCTAGGAAATTGGTGTCACTATAGGAATGAGAGAAAACGAGCGAAGAGACGCACCGTTGCTTTGAGAAGCAGCTGTATCTTGGGTATCGCGAAATTTGATCCATTCCGTCTCGGTTTGAAATGTGCATTCCCCGCGTGGATATGCAGCACATTCGGCACAAGGTTCAGACCAGGAAATGAAAGTGCAACCGGCACATGCGTGAATGCAATTAAGGCACGGAATCCGAGGCTATAGCGAAAGCGAAAGTCAATATAGGATTGTGCCCTGGGTTCAGTAGACATACCCAGCGTTGTGATAGCATCTCCAGAGTCGCGTTATAGGAAGGGTTTTCGCTGGAAGACATGACAGTAGGCGATAAAGAAAGGAATATAGGGGCAGCCAGTTCCTATAGGAATTTATACGTTTTACTTGGCAAGGATCGTCGCATTTGATCGGACATCTATAAACCGGACCTTGTCAATCATGACTGTCGCGAAACACCGGAATAAAGTGATAGCCGTTAAATTTCAACTCTGGGAAGAACAGATTGATAGGCTACTACGAACGTAACAAGGGAGGAATAAACTATAGGGACCTAGCCCTCGGAATTCAACTGAACAAGGCGGGCTGTCGCTAGAGCAATGGTATGCTCGGGATAATTCGCGGCGGTCCATAGCGCGCGAATAAAGCGAAGTCCGGCGCGATCCTTGAGGTTGTTCAAAACCTTGGAATAAAGGCGATGCTCGTAATCGAATACGGTAGAGAGCTCGCTGCGGAAAAACACAGGCACGAGGGGATAGAGCTCCTTATAGGGATACTCCGTAGTAGCGCAGTACTCGCCATCTATAAGCGAAATGAGTGGTAAAAACTCTCGGTCATAAGATAGTGTAGGAAACGCACCGTACAACTCCTTGTCGGTGTTGTCCCTATATTTGACCCACGCGTCATAATCCATAAACGAGCACGCGTAATCCATGCGAAGCGAACAGCAGTCGCAGGGAGAGCCCCAGGCTCTAGGATGACAATAGGCGGAAGTGCGTGCAATGCATTGGTCGCATTCAAGGCCACGCTATAATAACACAGAGTTTTCCTATAAGAACGAGAATGCGGGTAAAAGCGTGTATAGGAATATACCACACGAGATGCCAGCATATCGCGGAGAGCCTCCTGCTCGCCATCGGGAAAATACTGAGGTCCAGGATAACGCGGTTGCCCTGGCACAGACATTTGACTGAAAGTGTGAAAATAAAAGGCCGAATCCTCTCTGAGCTTGGTCCTATAAAAGGGACTGCGCTGAGGATGACCAAGCTAGAAACATGATTGGTTGTTATAGGAATACTCCTATAACTATATTTACTTGCAGGAAGAAGTATGCAAGGCGACGATATGAAAATTGGATACAGTCATTGATTCTCGAATCTGGCTGTAACAATTCTAAGACTAGTAATCCTGTAAATAAGTGCGAGAAGCGGGGTTTCACTAGAACGAGTTTATAGGTGTCTATAGCAGCGAAAAGCTGGATAGTCTATCACTGATAAATCCTATTCACGCACCTATACCCCAGGTCGAGTAGTAGGCTATCGCGTGGACCGCGGCCTATAGGGAAACCTATAGTGTATGTATAGGTCTGACATATAGATATCGCGGTTCAGCTTTACGAGTAAAATTGTAAAGAGGAATCGCAAAAATCCTAAATTATAGGAACTCTTATGAGTCCCTATAAAGCAAAATTTGGAAAAGGAAAATGAGTTCGTCTCATTTTCTAGAGACCTTGAGTATTCCTATATCGCTGAATTTGTGATAATTGAGACTTAAACCACTCCTATAGAAGCAAGGAGAAAAGTCGCATTATGTCAACAATAGGCCCTATACGACAACAAAACTAGGCTAAGACTATTTGTTCTATAGTAAAGTATAGAAAGTAAAATAGTAGCGAAGATCTTGCCATTATAGGGCGCGCGTCCGTGGTCAGTACGAGTTGGAATATGAAAAATATATATAAGTCCGAGGTAGGACTAGACCGGCACCGTGCTGGGAGCCCAAGAACCCTTGCGCTTGACGGGAGAAGGAATGAGGTCCTCGGGTGCGCTATCCTCGACTTCTTCGTCGCCCTCGGCGTCGTTTTCCCCGGTTTGCGTATCGGCCCGATCCTTGACCTCCTCCACCGAAACCATGACAGTCTTGACGCGCCCTTTGGGTGAAGAGGGCTGGACTGGGTCGTCGTAATACGAGATTTCCGAGGTACGAGAGGGAGAGCGTTTTGGACGGCGGATGGGAGTGAAGATGTCCTCCTCCTCGTCCTCGGTCTCGCTCTCCTCCTCGAAGTCGGAAGTAGCCTCGGAGGGTGGTTCGCCAGTCTTGTTCAGAAGCTGGATGCGCGAGTCGATGACCTTGAGGATGTCCGAGTTTTCGGGCACGTCCAGAAAGCGAGCGCGCGCGGCCTCGAGACCGGTAACCCGAGTAATGCGATGAAGGTGAGCCAGGAGTTGCCCGAGGTCGTGTCGAAGGTCCGACGAAGCCTCCAGGGCAAGGCTGTGGCAGTGAACTAAGCATCGCTGGCTGGCGGCAACGGTGTTGAACAAAAGATTGGTCTCTATACGATAAAGGAAAAAGAGATCAGTCAGTATAAAGAATAGTAATGATAAAAGGGACTTACGAGATGCTCCGAGAGACGTATAAGCGAGGAGAGCATGGCGAATGTCCTCGTTTTCCGCCTCACTCAACTTGTACGAGCAAGAAGCCATGTTGGCGACTTCGCAGTTGTAGCAGTTGACGCGGTGGCCGCGGTACACGCATTTCTTGCGGCGCATGACGCATCCTAAGCAGGCGTAGCCGGGCTAGAAAGCGTGTCAGCAAAATAAGGGGATAACATTAGACCAAGGGGACGGACGTGCTCGAGAAGTCCGACATGGAAGGCACGTTCCACAAGGTCGAAGGGGATGCGAGGAATTGGTGAAGGGTTATAGCTATCGGGCACGTTGAATGAATTCCGGGGATGGTACTCCTTGAAGAGGAGGCCGTGCTGGAACGTAGTTTGAATGAGCTCGAGGGAATGACGCTTGGGTTTCTTCGATTCGCTGGCCTCTTCAAGGAGCGTGCGCCATTCGATAATCTTGCGCGACGGGACGAACTTGGAGACGAGGTAGCCGTCGACAACCTGAAAATCGGGGCCGTCGGGGTCGATATCGTCCGTATCCTGCAGATCAGGGAGGTGGGTGAACGTGTCGCGTTTGTTGGCAGCGGGAGGTTCGTCAGCAGAGTCGTAACCGACAGCGGCGGCGTTCGCGTCCTCGTCATCCGTAACATTAATGGCCGACTCGGCTTTATTCTTGCCCCTCTTGGCGGCGGTACTGCGAGTTTCGCGTGCTGGCGTAGGTGGAGGCTCGGGCTACGAATAAGAGAGTGGTTAGGGAAAATCTAAGCAAGAGAAGTAGCTGGATGCGTACCTTATCCTCGTCGGCAGGGGCGGACTTCTTTTTGATGCGGGAGGTGACTTTGGTCGACACCTTGTAGGGCGGCGTCGGCTTTGCGGACGGTATAACCTGTACAAAGAGTTAGACAAGTTAAAACCGAAAATAAGAAGAACGTACGGCTGGAGCGGCGTCGCGCTTACGCTTGGCGGTGGTCGAACCCTCGGCGGTGACGGTGGTGACCTCCGGCGATGCGACGGTGGACTTGTCGGCTCGAGCGCGTTTGCGGGCAGTAGCACCTTGAGCGGCTTGCTCTTCGCGGGACTCCTGCAGAGCAGCAAGGAGTGCCTTGACCTCTTGGCGGTCGGCGCTCCCAGATGTGACATCTAGGATAGCACAAGCGGAGATATCGTCGGTAGACAGCTGGTCAACGGATGGAAGCTTGAACGTCGGCTGCAAGAAGGTCTGAAAAGAAGTTAGTGGTAGAATAAAAGCCAAAATAAGAGGGAATGCACCTCCTTTGGCTCTGAAATCTGCCAGGGCTTCCAGGCGGCAGAGCGCAATCCAGATGGGAGCTTCTTTGACAGCTGGCCGATGTGGTAAAGCAGTCGAGAGCAGTGGTCGGGCGGGTCTCCGTCGGCAAAGCGAACGATGTGCTGAAGCTAAAAGAAAAAGGTCGTCAAAACCTGTAAAAGAGGAATTTTGGCATGCCACTCACGAGAAATGGGTGAGCGGCATCGACTAAAGCCTTGAGGCGAACGTAGGAGGCGGTGGATAGCCAGAGTTTGAAGTGCTCGGGGTCAACGGCGAGTTTGATCAACGGGGACACTTTGGACGAACGGAGCCAATGATATGGGTCGAGTAGGTACGGGAAATCCTCGAGTTGAGGGTCGTAGTCGGCGGAAGCGGCACGCCCAATCATGGGGGAAGAGACAGAAGTGAACGAGTGAGATAGTGGTGGTTGAGGAGAAAGAGCGAAAATGGGGGCGTTGCCACCCACTTTGCTGGCAAGAGCTGCGGGCGGCTTCAGTTTGAGCCGTTGAATTGCACTTAAGCGAGCGCAGCCTAGAAAAAGTTAAAATTCTTGGATGATCTCCAAGAATAGTGAATCAATAGAAAAGAAGCTCACCTCGTGTAAACTTGAGGACGAGGGGACTCAAGAGTGAGACTCCCCTGTCTCACAAAAGCCATACGGCCAGACTCACCTCGACGAGACAAGTCTGACGGTGCACAGAACATAGGGGGGCACGGAATCAAAAATACCCGACGTGATGTGGTTTGACGCCGCGGATCCGTCCCAAAATGGAAATGCCGAATAATTGCCGGTGTCACTTGAGAATCGCGAAGGCCAAAATAATTCCTATAGATAGAAAAATCTTATAGGAAGCCTTGCTCAATGCTAGAAATAAAAACTGAGTCGTCGACTGAGGACAGTCGAGATTTAGAAAGGGGGAGATGATACGCCGTCTATAATCGCAGCCTTGAAACACGCTATTTTGCGATTCCTATAAGAGTATTATAGGTGGCAGGATCCCTAACAGTCTGTATGACTCCGACATATAGGCTATAGGAAACTCGGTTATGGTCAAAGAGCACCTAGACATTGTCCTATAGACGGTACCTTTACAAATGAGGGCCTCTATAATCATTATCTTACTCTCCGCGACATCCAAGATGGACTACACAACACAGAGTAGCATCTATAGGAGACATGAACATAGTCCTATAATCAAGGAGCGAAGCATTTGAAGCGGAAGCGCGTCCTATATTCACAAAAGACATACAACAAGTCTCCTATTGCGGCCCGAACCGGCTATAGGAGCACGTGCAATGAGGTCATGACATTATAGGGATCGGCCGACCGAGTAAATCCGACACGGAACATATAGGGTGGACTTCCGGAGTCCGGCGGTTACCGAATTGCACCCATTCACTTTGAACTACGGAACCCATAAAGGGAACTATAGGGAAAACCTGCATCCGAATTGCCGTAGAGCCGAGTTAAACACATGGTATAGGAAGGGCCAATAGCAAATCTCTCGCGACGGTCTAGACTCCGCAACCCAGCAGCATCCAAGCCTATAGGACCCGGAATGAAGCTCCAAGCTCAGTTTGAGCGTCCTATACGATTATCCGGACAGGAAAACACGGAACACATGCGAATAAAAAGGAGTCGCCAAGCCCTCTTTGCCAAGCCTATAATGACTGTTACTTATAAATCTCACATACCCTAAACCCTAGTTCTCGATCGTTTGTTTATTTATAGCTTTCCAAATAGTATATAGGTAGGAGTTTTCGTTAGATTACAGTAGCTCACGCAACCCCCCACTTCGGCGACCGCTACAGTAGTAGTTGTCTCCCTATAGGGCCAATTGTAGAGTCTCGGATACATAAAAGACACTCAGTTAGAGGTTTTGCTACAAAGAATCTATAAAGCTTTTGAAGTTACAATTGCAGTGATCTCAGGGACCTATATAAGCTATAAGAATATAAGCTATAAGGGTTTTGTGCAGTCAGAACATTGGTTGCTTTTGAGAATGTTGGATTAAGAAGGCCTATATAAGCGAAGCTATCAGTTGAGACATTACAGTGTCCACACTACACGGTCCTCCCGTTAAAAGAGAAAACCCTATAAAGACTTGGAAACCCTTGGGTGACTTTGTTTGACTTCCTGTTCGCGTTCCTATACATACATTTCCATCCTATAAAATATCTTTCGCGCCTAATACTTGGCCGTCTGACTCCTACAATAAAAACAGCTATCGAAAGGCATTGTTGGTGTGTTAGTTGGGTTGTGATATAGATTCTGCTGGTTATAGCGGTTTCTTATACACTTTCCTATATATACATTTATAGTGTGTTAGTTCGGCAGCCCTATCACCGCGAGGTGGTCCGGGAGGTGCTCCGGCGTCTCCGGGAGCACAAACTCTACTTGCGACCGGAGAAGTGCGAGTTCGAGAAGTCGTCGATTGAATACCTCGGGGTGATCATCTCGCATAACCATGTCGAGATGGACCCGGTCAAGGTCTCCGGAGTCCGGTCTTGGCCGACTCCGGAGAACAAAAAGGATGTGCAGCAGTTCGTTGGCTTCACAAACTTCTACCGGAGGTTCATCCGGGATTTCTCCGACATTGCCCGGCCTCTCTTCGACCTCTTCGCGAAGGGCAAGACATGGGTTTGGACTGTGAAGGAGGCTGCCGCGTTCCAAGGTCTCAAGGATGCTGTAACCTCCGACCCGTTCCTTATCCTCCTGGATGAGTCCCGGCCATACCGGCTCGAGGCCGACAGCTCCGACTTTGCCTCCAGAGCTGTCCTCTCGCAGGAGGGATCCGACGGCAAGTGGCATCCGGTCGCGTTCTTCTCCAAGAGCTTGAGTCCGGTCCAACGAAACTATGAGATCCACGACAAGGAGATGCTGGTGATCGTCCGAGCCCTCGAGGAGTGGCGACACTTCCTCGAAGGTTTGCAGCATCCGGTCGAGATCTGGACCGACCACAAGAACTTGGAGTACTTCCGGAAGTCGCAGAATCTCAACCGGAGACAGGCCCGGTGGTCCCTGTACCTCTCCCAGTTCGACTTCACGCTGCACCATAAACCCGGGAAGTTGATGGGACGCCCGGACGCGCTCTCCTGGCATCCGGACCATGGTTCGTCTTCGGACAACCAGGACGTCACCCTCCTGGATCCGGAGCTGTTCCGCATTCGTGCGCTTGAGGGCGTCGTTATCTCCGGACCAGAGGTCCATATCCTCCGGGATATCCGAGATGCGCTCGCCGGAGAACCGGACCTCGAGGACCCTGTCACGGTCACCGCACGGGAACTCCTGAAGGTCCGGAACTCCCGATCGGCTCGCTCTGCGGAGTGGCGTGTCGACGCCGGTCTGCTCTATTTCCGTGGAAAGGTTGTTGTCCCTCGGGACAAGGACCTCCGCCGCCGGATACTGGAGCAGCACCACGACACGAAGGTCGCCAGACATGCCGGCCGCTTCAAGATGTTGGAGCTCGTCTCCCCGAACTACTGGTGGCCCCAGATGCCCCATCACGTCGGCCGGTATGTCGCAACCTGCGACCTGTGCTGCCGCACCAAGGCCATCCGGAAGCTTCCGGTCGGTGAGCTTCATCCGACCGAGATTCCGGAGGAGCGCTGGAGCACTGTCTCCGTGGACTTCGTGGTTGAGCTCCCAGAAGCCCACGGATACAACGCGATCATGGTGGTCGTCGACGTCCTCGGCAAGCGTGCTCATTTCAATGAGTGCACGACCCACATCGACGGCGTCAGAGCCGCCCGGATGTACTACCGGAACGTCTGGAGGCACCACGGAACTCCGGAGAAGTACATCTTCGACAGGGGACCGCAGTTCATTGCGGAGTTCACCCGGGAGCTCTGGCGCCTCATCGGGATCACGCCGGCCACCTCCACGTCGTACCACCCTCAGACCGATGGCCAGACCGAGCGCGTAAACCAGGAGATGGAGCAGTTCCTCCAGCTTTTCACCAATTACAAGCAGGACGACTGGGACGAACTCCTTCCGGCCACTGAATTCGCCTACAACAATCACATCCACTCCTCCACCCAGCAGGTTCCATTTATGACAGACACCGGTCGGCTCCCTCGAATGGGGTTTGAGCCGAACGGACTGCGCTCCGGAGTGGAGTCGGTGAACGAATTCCGCGATCGGATCGCCTCCGGAGTCTCCGAGGCGAAGGCCGTGCTCGTAAAAGCCAAGGAGGAGTATAAGCGGTACTATGATCGCCGGAGGACACCGGCTCCGGACATCAAGGTCGGAGACCGCGTGTGGGTCGACTCCTCCGACATTCAGACCACCCATCTGTCGGTCGGGCTCTCACACCGGCGCCTTGGTCCCTTCAAGGTGATTAAGGTCGTCGGTCGAGGCGCCTACAAGCTGGAGCTGCCCCCCCGCCTCTCCCGACTTCATCCGGTATTCCCAGTCGTAAAGTTGCAGCTCACGGAGGATGACCCATTCGAAGGCCGCCTGGGTTACGACGAACCAGCTCCGGTCCTTCCGCAGGCTCCCGGAGATACTCCGGAGTGGGAAATCGACGAAATTCTTGAAGCTAAGTTCCGCTGGAAGTCATTATATTATATGGTGTCTTTCAACGGGTACAATGCTTCACATAATCAGTGGGTCAAACACTCTGACCTCTTTGCTCCGGAGGCCGTCGCGGAGTACTACCGGAAGAATCCCGCCGCTCCCCGGACCATCGCCGTCACCGCCTTCGACTCACTCCCATTCCACGATCCAACACTCAGCATCCGGTCTATGCGTCGAGGCACCGCATTCCAAGGGGGGGGTGATGTCAGGGGAACCCCCCTCCGACCCTCCGGTCCCACCCAGTCTTCCAGTCCTATCTCCAGCCTCCGGCCTCCGGTATGCTCCCGGTGGGACCACGTGTGCGATCAAGCACGTGATTTATGCCGATCACTCCGATCACGGACTACTAGTCAGTAGCTATATTTACTCACAGCCTGGCGTGGGAATCCTCAGAGTTTCTTCTCTTCGGATCTCCCTCGCTAGGTGCGTTATGCTTCCCTGTAGTCTACTGTGCCTTATTGATATACTTCGGATCTCCCTCGCTAGACTTGAGCACTCTCGGGCTTCGAGGTTGCCCTTACATTCATCAGATCGTCAACAGCATACCCGACCATGCCGGCATGTGGATGTCGAAAACCCTGGCATTTCCTGATCAGCCCAAGGAAAAATACACCATTCAGTATCGAGCCCCCTAATTGCAATCCAGATATGTTCCCAAGAAGGTTTTCTTCCATAAATCTTAAAACAATCGCATATATAATGAAATGTGGACGTGAAAATGGTGGGCAGCAGTTCAAGTAGGTGTATCACTTCATTTATGATGATATCTGAACTCTTCAATGCAGAGTAAACTCCCAAACAGTACCGCACTTGCTCCGGTTATTATTGCGACCGATAAAATTCAGTTGACTCAGTTCAAATCAGAATGTCCTGTCTACTTGACACTCAGAAACATCCTGAAGGCTCTGTGACAGAAGCTGTCACAAAAAGTCTCCATTCTTTCTGGCTATTCATCTGTCAACAAAATTATATGCACAGGTCTTTCATAACAGACCATAAAAACACGAAATTAAAAGGTTTTTTCTGCAGCCGCTGATCAAGGTGGGAAATGAGGGCATGGAGGTTGTCAGTGGAAAGGGAAAAGTTCAGCTCATCTTTCCTATTCCTGCATCCTATGTCGCTTGCTTGCAGTAAATATGGTACTTGCTCAAAGTGCCAGCAGAGGGCTACCGATTTGGAAAATCCGGATCCTGGAGCACCACAAACACTGAGCTGGATGCTCAGCATAATTCGAGATGGGGAGAAGAATTCTAGCACAGAAAATAAATTTCATGGCCATTGCATGAGCCATGAGGTCGCTGCAATCCACCGGCCTTTTTGGGAGGGATTTCTCCCCACAAACGTCTTGCTCTCCCTGACCCCCGACATCTTACATCAGCTATATCTTGGAACTACAGACAATTACAACACAGAAATGTTTGAACGTCTACACATTGACTTCATGAAGGAGGGTTGGTGGGTATCCAATCAGTGTGAAGAATTTCCCCAGACGATAACAGGGCTGGGTCGCCAACAGAAGATCTCATCCAATGCAATACCACTACTTTCTTTGGTGATGTATCATCCTTTGCAACATACATGGCATGGCTAGAAACAACACGGACTGCACAGCAGGAGCCTGTAGTGCGCACATTTACAGGTCAGGCAATTTGGCTCGTCAAGACCCCTCAGGATCCACGCCAGCCTCTCGCGACAATCGAACTGACCCACAACCCCAACACATTTGTTCACACCTTAAAGGAATTTCTCAACCACATTAATACCAGCACAAAGATGGCACTAAATCAGCTTCGTTCTGCTACCCTTCTAGTTAGTCTACCACAACTTCATATCTAAGCCCTCAACCCTTGATCCTGGAGCAGTTGGCTCAGGAGAAAATGACGACAAGGACTTTCAAACTGT
Organism: Mycena rebaudengoi; assembly: GCA_029282285.1. Taxonomy (NCBI): domain Eukaryota; kingdom Fungi; phylum Basidiomycota; class Agaricomycetes; order Agaricales; family Mycenaceae; genus Mycena; species Mycena rebaudengoi. The sequence continues at coordinate 176,928 of JARJCX010000230.1, forward strand.
TCTTGCCTGCCTGGAATCCACTGAGTGCATGTCTCTGCCATGCTTTGACACCATAATTGCACATAACAAGGAGACAGCAGAAGCGACCAGTTTCTCTGGCAAGTTCAATTTGCTGAAACTTCAACTGAGAACTAATTTTTATGAGGGACACACATAGGACATGTTAAAGTTCTATTTCGTCTTCCTGAGAAGTTTGCCGATGGTTCATGGGTCCCTCACAATTGGCTGAAGACTTGTGTTGCATACATTGAATGGTTCACACCATTTAAATTGCAACATGGAGACAATCACCACATGTATTCTGTATCTGTCCCACCACTCCCCGCCAATTGATTTTGCAATACCTCTATCATTCCTTTGTCTAACATTCACCAGACTTACCAATTATTTCCTAATTTCAGTCGTGGTAATGCCAGTGCTAACTTGGATTCCACGTGGACAACTGACACTGTTTTAGATTATGAGTACTTATGTTTACATAATACTCATTCGTAGGATCTCGCAGCAGCAAAACTTTAAGAAAAGTTTTTACTTGTCTCCTCGAGCAGTGGCTCGCTGTGCAAGCGCAGCGCACAGCGGTCGCTCGGCCTCGGATTGCCGATCGCATCAGCAATTTAATCTGATCCATGGCCAAAAAAACCTAAGGCTTGTTCAATTCTCAGGGACGTAGTTCGCATCTGCAGTACAAAATGTAGCCATGATACTCCCAAATAAAAATCTGAGGCCAGATTTCTGACAAGAATAAATCTGGTCTCAGAAGTTCGAAGGTTCAGATATTAGAGGTTATTTTGGCACTCTTGGTTCGAGCTTCAGTTCAACTATGTGGAGCTTTCATTTGTTGAATTCAAGTACAATCTTTGCTCAAGTATTGATTTTCTTTGATTACAAAGTAGTTTAGAGGGTCAACTAATAGCCTCTATTCTATGCATTTCCTACAACTCAGATTTAATGTATGTAACAGCCCGTATTACAGCTGTTTGCAAAATTGATGACAGTCGGCGTTAAAAAAAAACAAGAACAAAGTTTTTGGACCAATGGCTTAGATGGCTGTTTCCGTTGCTCTGAATGGTTTTCAGTGATTTTTGGTGGCCCCAATAGCATTTTCCTGTCTCAAACTCCTATTTTCCGACCTTGAACCGGCCCAAACCGATCACGGCAAAATCCCGCACTAAATCCCGCTGATTGACAAGCGACCAATACACACAAACACACCGCGTGTCTTTGCTCTCGCCCCTCCTTGCACACATTCTCAATTGTTACTACCTCTTCGTTTGCTATATCCTCATTCTCATCATGGTGGGCCGTACTATTAGCCGTGATGCGAAACTTGCTGCCATGAACCTCTTTGAGCGTGACATTCTTCCTCTCCCCGATATCCTCGACATTGTCGGTTTCTCCGAGTCGACTTTCTGGCGCACTAGGAAACTTTGGAGAGAGACTGGTGATGTTTCTAAGCCAAAAAGTACCACGGCAGGCCGTCGCCGCCTTCTTCACCGCGAAGATCTTGATTATATCCTGCGTCTCGTCAATCTCCGCCCCGATTGGTTTCTTCAAGAACTTCTACACCTCGTGAAGACAAACAGGTTCATATCCGTGCACTTTACCACGATCTTCCGGGAGCTTCAGCGCCTGAACATGTCACGAAAGAAGCTGAAGAAGATCGCAGCTGAACGCAATGAGCGCGTCCGGATGGACTTTGTGCGTCGTATGGGAGAATATCCGGCGGAGTGCCTTGGATTCTTGGATGAGACATCGAAAAACGAACGCACACTTAGTCGGGGGTTTGGTAGGGCAAAGAAGGGGAAGTGTGCGCAGATGAAGGAGAAGTTTGTGAGAGGAACACGTCTAACCGGAACAGACCTACTGACCTTGGACGGCATGATGGCTAACACCGTCGTGGAAGGGTCCATGAAGCGCGCTGATTATCTGCACTTTCTTGAGCAAGAAGTGGTACGTATTTTTTACCCGTCGCTTCAATAAAATCATGATCAATACTGACGAACATCTTGGCAGATGCCTCTAACGTCACCCTTTCCGGGCCCGCTGTCCGTTCTCGTTATGGATAATGCACGCATCCATCATGGCGAAGAGATTCTGTTGTTGGCTGAACGGTTTGGTAAGCTCACTTGATTTTTTTACCTCAAAAAGGCGCTCAGTGCTCATTCTTGTAGATGTCCGTATCGAATATCTGCCGCCATACTCGCCAGATTTCAACCCCATCGAGGAAGCATTTTCAAAAATCAAGGCCTTTATTCGCCGCAATAACGACATTTTTGCCGCCTCAATAGGTGCTGGTCTAATATACGACATGAAAATTGCGATGGAGACTATTACGGCCTCCGATGCAGAGGGGTACTTTCTACACGCAGGCTATCTCTAATTGTCATGTACATCATATGCAGCAACATTCCAATTGATTCAAGTATCATTCGAGTTACAAATCAGTGAAGTAAGTAAAAGTACAGACGAGTTCACAGAGGCAACGCCCAACGTTGTACCGCATCCCGCAGTTCAGCAATCTCGCCCGGCAAGAAGTTCATGGTGGGCAAATCTTCGAGCTTGATCAGATAAAAAACGGCCGCAGTCTTATACCCATTTGTGGTCAATTTGTGGGCAATGCTGTCATCAAGATCATAACGCTGGCAAAAGTCGGGAATGGGGAGCCGCTCGCCAACTTGCATGTTGGGAGGAAGAAGCATGCTTTGCGCGGCAGGAAGAGTCGCCAGATGGGGGATAGGAGCGGTGGATGGAGCAGGCCGGAGAAGATTAACGAGGCCGTCCGGAAGCGTGAAGTTATTGTTGATCGTTGGAGCAGCAGGGCCAGCCTGCTGAGCGGCAGCAATGCGACGTTGTAACAGGTTCGGAGGAGCAACGGCACCGCCTTTCTTTGTAAACAATGCGTGGTTAGGTGGAGTTTCGTCGTCACATGAGCCATTCGCCTAGTTTATATATCTTTTAGCTGGTAGTAAGATATGAGCGTAGAATTGGTACATACCCACCCAGCAGCCCAAAGCGAAAAATGAGAGAAGGCCAGCGGAAGGTGGTCTTTTGCTTCCCCGGAGACCCAGCAAAAATCACTGCCATCGTTTGCGTGACACGTCCATTTGGATCGTAGCTTTGTAATATAATTGTTTATGATCGCATTTGCTGGGAGGATGTCGTTTTCGGCAGGGATCTAAAGAGATTGTGAGAACGGATCAATGGCTTGAAACACATCCCGTGTGCGCACCTTGGATTTTTTCCCCTTCTTCTTCTTGTCTTTGGGGGGGGCTTCGGATTCCGTATCTGTAGGCTCGAGGATCTAATGAAACTGAATAGGGGCAATGAGAACGAAGCTAGGATTCCGACCTTCAATTCTATAATCAGAGTTACAACAGCATCTTTGTTTTTGAGTGCGCTAGTGACCATGTGCCGGTAGGAGTCGGAATCATCTAATTCTAGGGAATGCTTGACATATCGATTGACGAGAAACGAAGTACCAAGCTCATCGTCCTCGACGGAAACTGCAAGCTTGGCAACACTTGTGACTTTTGCCATAAGCTTCGTCGCAAACCGGTAGAACGGGACATCGCTCGACATAGTCATGAAACCGCAATGAGAAGGTTGCCGCTTTTTGGGCCCTTTGCGAAGCTCTGTAGGTGAATAGATTTCCAGGTTGTACACGACCTCCCGAACATCAGACACGGCATCTGCGTAACATTCATCAATACTTATGAAATTATGATGAGAAAAACGTACCCGATTTGGCGGCCTTTGCAGGTTTCTTTCCGCCCTTTTTATTGCTCCTTTTGGCTCGTTTGCTTGGCGGCTCATCCGTGTCAACTTCGTCTGCAAGCGATTCGTGGATCGCCAATAATCACATCACTAAAATAATTGACTTACCGTCTGTTGCAGGGTGCGTGCTATCGACGACATTCTCCTCGGCAAAGTCAGGATCTATCGGCTTTCTGCGGCTTTTTTCTGCGGCCTTAGAGAGATTCTGAGGCATATCATCATCCGAATCAGCTTGTGCTGTACCATATAAGTGCGAATGAATGGAATTTGGGAGGATTCAAACCTTCAGGGACCTTCTTGTTCTTGGATTTTGGTTTGGTGGGAGGATGAGAAACCATGTCGTCGTCATCGTCAATGGAGATAGGAGAAGAGGAGGAAGACATGGATTTGGAATTAGAAGATTTAGTAGTGGACGACTTAGATGTGGAGGACACAGAAGAAGAGGTAGAAGAAGTAATTGAGATCGTATCGGGAGTAACAATGGCTTCCGAGTCACTTGTGTTAGCATATGAGGCAGCGGCGTGTTTGGTGATTTTGCGAGGGCGTCCAGATCTACGGACAGAATCAGCCATTCTGAGAATGGAGCAAATGGAGGACAGTAGTGATTGTAGAAGCTAAAGGGACGCGCGGTGTGTTTGTGTGTATTGGTCGCTTGTCAATCAGCGGGATTTAGCGCGGGATTTTGCCGTGATCGGTTTGGGCCGGTTCAAGGTCGGAAAATAGGAGTTTGAACAGGAAAATGCTATTGGGGCCACCAAAAATCACTGAAAACCATTCAGAGCAACGGAAACAGCCATCTAAGCCATTGGTCCAAAAACTTTGTTCTTGTTTTTTTTTAATGCCGACTGTCATCAATTTTGCAAACAGCTGTAAGATGCCTTTGTGGTTTCAAAACTGGAACTGACAATGTCTGCCAACCAAATAAAGACAAAATTAAAGCTGCTGGTCTTCCATCGATCATTGCCGGTCAGGGCAGTTTTTTGCTACGGAAAAATTAGATCTGTGCTTCAAAGAAGATTTTACCTTGGATTTTATTATATTTAAACTCAAGTACAAGTTTTTGCCGGGCGAAGCCACGGCCTACAACCCCAAGTCAATGTATCTCTTTTTTTGCAAACAATTGGACCGGTCTTTATGCATACAAGTCCATTTGCTAGGATGTTTCAAACCTGTAACCACTTATGATGATTTTGTAGACACTTATAGATTTGTAGCATTAAGAAGCACATGCATAGACAAATATAATTCTGACAGGGGGTCAGACACATAGACCCTGATAGACCCATATAATCCCCACCAGCAATATATAGCATTTCAGATTTTCCTGATGCAGATCATCCACCAACTAAAGTTCAGTGTGCTTGGAAGCAAAAAAGTCAGACTCAACATTGGCTTGGAGCACTAAATTTTGTTTTTGGAGGGAACCAAAGTTTCAATTCTCATCTGGTAGGCTTGTCCCATCAAATTATTTGTCCAATGTTGTCAGACTCCCCCAAGTTGGGGAGTCATAACATGAATTTATTAGCCCACATGTATATTTTTCTACTTGTACGAATTTTTCTTGATATTCGTTTATTTTCCCCTAGCCCCTATTTACAATATATCGGAATATTTCGGACTATGCGGGTTATTTCGGATCAACCAAACAAGTGCAAACAATAAATGCAACTTGTTGGCACAGGAATGTACCTGCTCTTGCCGGATCTATGTAGAACCATCTGGAACATCCTATAAGTAGTATATAAGAAGCCCAAAATGTACCCCTTAAAGGACTTCCCCCACTTGAATAAACTTGACTTTTATTTGGAATTTAGTTCCGAATTACATCACGTGACCGCGTCAAGATAAGATCAGATTACGATAATCTAATCTAAGCCAAGTAAGTTCAATTTGGTAATCTGTCCCAAGCTTCCGTAAGTTCAAGAAGAACTTAAGTACTGTTGATAGCTGTACTGTAGTACGATACTACAAGTGCACACACATCATAACGATCTACTGAACAAGATAGCTGTACTGTAGTACGATTCTACGAGTGCGCATACATCTTAACAAATTACTGACTGAGATAGCTGTACTGTAGAACGATTCTACGAGTGCGCATATATCACTACGAACTACTGACCAGGATAGCTGTACTGTAGTACAATTCTACGAGTGCGCATACATCTTAACAAACTACTGACTGAGATAGCTGTACTGTAGAACGATTCTACGAGTGCACATATATCACTACGAATTACTGACCGACCACCGTAAGTTCAAGAACTTAACCCCTGTTGATAGCTGTGCTGTAACACCGTAGTTACGAGTACACAATTCATTACTGAAATTCCTGTACACTGTACTGTAGCACCGTAGTTACGAGTACACGAATACCTACCGCATCCCATCACTGTCCAATATTCCTGAACCCCTGTTCGCTGTACTGTAACTTGGAAGTTACGAGTACACAATTTTAATTCGAATTCAACTTTTATATTTGTGAGAGCAAGATACAACTAAGAACAAGTAAACTAAAAGTTCTTTGTCGCACCTTAAATAAAGAGATCACTTGGATAACGTCATTCCAGTGCAACTCTCTTTGCCTAAATAAAATTAGGTTGACAATGTTTTTTTCCGGTACAACCTATACTATTATTATTATTATTATTATTATTATTTGGTGGTACATTAGCCAGTAGCAGTCAACATTAGGTTAGTGTTGAAGATTAACCTATCTGGGACCAATATGTACTGAATACCAAATTGTAGTGGTCATAGACACTGAATTGAAGGACATAAAAATATACATAAAAGATGTCTGTGCCAGGGATTGAACCCATGCATGGGGACAATGTATTATGTAATTTTTTTGGCTTGTCCAGAGCAAGTGCCATGCAAGTGCCGCTGCAAGTGCCCGTCAAGTGCCCTTCCAGTGCCCTTATGACAAGTGCCCCTCACTTTGCCCCCTGTGACACATGATACCATCACATTGCCTGCTCTCCAAAAAATATATCTCGATGGGATGCCTCTCCCTTCGTCCCTCATTACGCCGAGGCTGACACACATCACAATGGGCTTGCCATATCTCGACACTCTGCCCCATGTTGTATCTCGTTCCGGCTGTGATCTGCAATCAGTCGTGCTTCTTCCTCCCCTAGGATTTGCCACTCACGTCTCGTTCTCCGCATTACGATACTGTCCCACCATTCGCAACCTGGAAATATCCAGCCACGGTGGCATCAACACTTTATGCGCTACCCTCACTGTCCAACACGACACCCCCATCTGGCTGCCGGAGTTGAACAACATCAAGTTCATCCTCAACACCAACACTCCGGGCTTAGCACCGGGTTCTGCATTGGACTTCACGCCGTTGAATCTAGAAACCTTCATGGTCATGCTCAAGTCTCGTTGGAACGTCGCGGGATGCGCCCGCATCTGCCATGTGCACATTGAGGCCCGGTGGCACAACATCGAGCTTCAATATATCGAAGCACTTTTGAGCAGATTGGTGGAATTTGACGACGGAGAGCTGTCCCTCTGGCTCACCGATCTCACTCCACTCAAGCCATCTTGGGAATACCCTGGGTCTCCCTACACAGCCCCAGTACTTCGAAGTAGTTGTTCCCACTCTTGTTATTGCACCTTCTGACATATTATTAGCACAAGTTTCGAGAAGACTCCGGTGGAGCTGATATACTGCTATGTGGTTCAAATTTATATCCGGCGCTTTTTCTTTTTCTTTTTTTTGGGGGGGGCATGTAAGGGTGGTCATTGTATACCAATTTCTATTGTGTCACAAATGTTCTAGTCAAAAAGCCTTCGATTCTCAAAATGTATACAAAAATCTGTATCAAAATGAACGATCTGTTCTCCCATGCCCAACGAGGTCCACAACCTCGCACTTCTGTTCATTGCCGCAATTTTCTCGGATGACGCACATATGAGCCTTAGTGTCAATTCCTCCACGTGAATTAAATCACATATACTACTATATATCTAGCCTCCATCTCGGTGGCCTGGTGCCATCGTCGATATCGCGTGAATCGAATTTGTTGCCTTATGCTTCTCTTTCGTTCGCAATTTCCATCAAAGTCAAATTGAACGTTAAAAAGCGAGGTACAAGCTTCATTTGTGAAAGTGTCTGGCCAGGAGAGACTAAATTGAACCACCAGTCGCGTCAGTGGCGGTGCATGATTAGGATGCCTTTCGTCTTTCCCGAACGAAGCTGAGTCCGAAGTCTCTTCTGGCCATAAGAGACATGTATGCAATCCCCAGTATTTTTCGCCTCCCCCCCGCGGTAATTATTATGTTCATATTTTCCCGAGAACTTGGAGAGTAAGTACCACGGGATCGATATCTCCCAACTTGGGCAGACGACGGTGTCCATGTCACGTCTCACTAGTACGACAGTGTCCACCCAATTTTCATCCACGTCTTGCGACGACGGCGTCCCGCACACACACCATTCCCTCGAGTCTACACAATACAGTAAGACTTAAGGGTTAAGTCCATTTAAGGGTTAAAATGCACTTAACTTAAGGGCTTAACAAGTGGTCCGGAATTTTTTAGGTCTTAATTAAGGCTTAATGATGGCATCATTATATTTTGCTCGCACAATTTTCTTGACCTACTTGTACACCCAATTATTGAGGGTATTTCTACCGTGTAGGAAAAGAAACTTCAACCCATGTGAACTACAGTGGCTGTGGATCTCCTTGTCAAACACTTCAGCCTATCCGAGGGAAATAGGACAGTAGTGATCAATGATCGACCTGATTCCAGGATTTGGCAACAGTAGGATAACTGTTTGCCTGCAGGGATGCATATAGACACAGGGGTAGTGAGAAGTAAAGAAGAGATTAAATAAAATAGAGAGGTTATATCATGGAATAATATATGACACGTGATACTTAAGGCCTTAACATACCCTTAAGTTAAGGTTAAGTACCCTTAATAAGACTTAGGGCTTAAACAAAAAATTTACCCTTAATAAGGGCTTAAGGGAGAACACTGATGTCACAATAATAACCAATATATATCCGCAGGATCCGTAGGTAGCCGTGAATAAGTAAGTATGCATGCGCAACGCGTATGTAGGTGGTGCGCGCGTTACGCATACGTCTGTACGGTGTAGGTGCGAGTATGTAGGCAAGTAGGAGGACGTAGGTCAAGTCATGAGGGGCGTGAGCGGTTTGAAGGGAGAGGGGTCGCGTAACGTCGTGCAATGGTCGAAGGTGAGAATGAGGATGGAGGGGCGTCGCGCATGCGTAAATGCGCCTGGATATTAATGTAAAAATCAAAAGTGGTGTGAGATGCGTAAGTGCGTAGGTAGATGGATGAACGAAATGGGCATGCGTGCGGGTGAGATAAGGTAGGAGGATGTATGGAGGTGGATGAGTGGGTAAGAAGGAGTACGCCTACGTGAGTACGCGTTGACGGAGCCCACATAAGTACGCGCAGACGAAGCCTACGCGTTCCCCGGCCGCACCGTCGCGTCCGTCGGCTCCTGCGCGCGCATCCGGATGACATCGTCGTCGCTGTCATCGTGCTGAGGCGTGCCCGCTTGCGGTGTGTGAGAGCGCACCACTGGCTCCGCGCGACGCCGTGGGGGACGGCGGGACGGGGATCTGCGCGGGGTCCAGTATCCGCTGGTCCCCACCCTCACCCGAGCCCTCACCCGAACCCTCACCCGAACCTCCACCCACCCCCGCGCTGTCCGCCCAGTGCTCGATGGCCTCGAAGTACGCTGGGGTGGCGCCGCGCGGGTCGGGGGGTGTGGAATCGCCCACCAGCGGGGGCGAGGAGGGCGGAAGGCAGTACGCGCGCGGCAGCGGGTTGATCCTGATAGCATCTCCATGGGTGGTGGCGGCGGTGGCGGCCGAAACCTGCACGTCCTCGCCGTCAGGCCCGCGGGACACCACGCGCTCCTGGGCCCCGGGCTCCTTCATGTACGCGGGGAGCGAGATGGTGGAGATCTGCGACGGCATACGGCGCGGGCGCCTGGCGCTGCGCGGGGGCACGCCCTGGCCCATGTTCTCGATCTGCCGCCGCAGCAACGTGCGCGAACACGCCAGGACGGTCAGGATCGCGACCACGACACTGAGCACTGTTATTGGGATCTGCGGGGGGGTGTCAGATGTACGGTTGTATGCAGCACAGTGAAGACTCACCCATATTCTTGCAGAGAACTTTGAGTTGTCGAGTGTGTCATCAGCGCGGGGGAGGACGGGGCCAGCGCGAGCGGTGAGCGGGACCAGAAGGGCGAACAGGAGCAGCAGCATGCAGAGGTGGCGGAGGAGTAGGCTCCAAAATCACTTAAATATCATCGCTAAGACCAGGCAGGCGGCGACATGGCCGTGGACGGGGGCAGTGCTGCCTCGCTGAATTTTTCAACTGCTCGCGCCAGCTCGGTGAATTTGGCTTGCGCATCTACTGCGGGGTACGCGAATGCGGACCACTGTTCTGAGAACCAGAAATTGACCAGAAAGCTGTAGAGATGGTTCCCAAGTGTTGACCCAAATGTAGCCATCAGTGGCGATGCATCGTCCGTCTCTGTGTCCTCCATCACGTTTGTTGAGACGGGGGTCGGCTACTAGCCTCCATGCATGTGTGTAACTGGCGATATGGTACTCCTTAACTCGCCTTCCACAATTACTGCTCCGCGCAAATGCCAGTCGCCACCGTTCAAGTTATCGCCATCTCACGGAATTTTATATACGCGCGACTCCTACGACCTAACAAGAACCAACCGGTGTAGCGGTGTTCATGTGTTACCAACGCATCGATCCAGACATTTTTGCATGCTCTTTTGTTCGACTGTCAATATATGGCTTTGAATTCGAAGAAAACTGCGTTAATAGTCATGTGCAACCGGTTTCAGCCTCTGACGTGCTGCCTGCGCTCTCGACATGCCTTCCGTACCTGACTCTCCTTCGCTGCGGCGGTAATGCGACTCTATTTCGGGCTGGACCACTGATTGACGCTCTTGTAACGCGCATGCTGTGCTCATACAGCTTTTGCCCTTTGCCTTCGACCTCATGGATCCCGTCAGTGCAGTAGGCCTCGTCGCCAGTATTCTGCAGCTTGTCGCCGCTGCCAAGTCAGCTATTGATCTCGGTAGAGATGCGCGTAATGCAACGAAGGACCAGCGAGATCTCCTGCTTGAGGTCCAGAACCTTACACCACTGCTGGAGGATCTCAAACACCGCTTGCAGCAGCCGAACAATCAATCAGTGAACGTTTTTATCCAGAAGCTCGATAAACCTTTAGAGCAGCTCAAAGGAGCAGTGGAGCATATTGCCAGAAAGCTAGGATCTACGAATAAGGTCGGCTCCACGGCCTTGATCTGGACCTTTTGGAATAAGACCGAGGTCGACGCGGATTTGGCCAAGATAGAGCGCTTTAAAACTGTGCTTAATGCTTGGTTGCTCCTGGATACTTTGTGCGTGTCTTCATTAAACTACCGATGGGATACTTAGTTACATCAGGGATGCTGGGCAGAAGAACCATAGCCGTGAGTTTGTTTGTTGACTTTAAGCATCCGTCTGTACTGATGGGTATTGGATGTTCACCTAGAAATACGTCAGGACCAGTATCGTGAGTTCAGTCATAGGAATATGCTGCAAAATAATAACATTGCAATTAGGACTACTGACAGAAGTCAAAAATCTTGCACAAAATGAACAAGATTTCCATGCCTGTATGTTTCCGCAAGACGGCTTGAATCGGACTGACGTCTGATTAGCGGCAGGGTTGTCGCTATTGGAAATTCGGTATGTCTGTGTCTCCTCCTACAGCATTCGACCAGTATGTTTATTTCATGAGGATAGAGATATGCAACAAAGGAGCCACGACCGTTAGTTCGAAGCCCGTCACTTGAATGGCCGCTGATCCGTACATTTAGAAATATCCGAAACGCTTAGCAGTAGTAGCAACACGCAACGTCAGGATAACTATCGTGCGTTTGATGGCAAGACACCGCTGTTTTATATAATTAATGTCGGAATTAGGAATACTGACAGAAGTTAGAAATGCTGCACAAGACCAACGGGAAGTCATGGATTGTAAGTAAGCCTTATCTGTATGAGTCAACGCCAACACCCCAGCAGCCGCAGAACGTGAAAAAATCATTGACTGGCTGTCGCCCCTCAATTTCTTCGCACGGCACGCAGATATATTTGGAACTCGACAAGAGGGAACCGGCAGATGGCTGTTGGAGGACCCTCGGTTTAGAACCTGGTTGTTATCCCCCGGGGACATTATCTGGTGCTCTGGGATTCGTACGTATCCTCGTCACAAACTACATTTGTCCGCTAACTTTAATATCGGATGGCAGCCGGGGCTGGGAAAACTGTCTTAGCGTGCGTATTCTTCCCTTGCAGAGGGTTTATCGGTTTAAGCATAGCTCACAGGTCGATCGTTGTCGATTATCTTCGAAACCACCTGCAGAATGACAGCATCGTCGTCGCTGCTGCTTACCTAAATCACAAGGAGAGTGAAGTGCAATCTCCGTCAAATATTTTAGCGGGACTCTGGTGGCAACTCGTGTCGGAAAGACCTCTCTCAGCTTCCGTTCAGAAGTTGTATCAGGAACATCAGAAGCAACGCACTAGGCCTTCATTCGATGAGGTCCGCGATATAGTTCGTTCCACAATCGCAGAGTGGTCAAAGGTCTTCATCGTTGTTGATGCCTTGGATGAATACTCTGAGGACCATCGCCGTATTCTATTGGACACTCTCACCACGATAGGGACTGTTACTCTGTTGCTCACCTCGCGGCCAAACATTGCTCCAGTGGCCTTCTTCCCCACCGCGCCGGTTGTCGAGATTCGCGCCAGGGAGGAGGATATTCGCCGCTACATTGACGTGCACATACAAACCTCCGCTCGTTTGTCGAAGCATATTCGGGCCCGACCAGAACTGCGGGCAGAAATTGAGTCAAAGATCATCAGCAACGTTGACGGGATGCAAGTATTATTGTTGTAATTCAAACAAAAGTCCTAAATTATATTCTTTCGTCAGGTTTCTGCTTGCGAAACTTCACCTAGATGCTTTGGCCATAAAAGCTACTGTCAATGCAGTTCGAGATGCTCTCAAAAATCTACCCGAAGATTTAGAGCATACGTACAATGAAGCAATGGACCGCATTGAGGCACAGAACAAAGACGACAGAGAGATCGCACGACGAGCCCTCATTTGGGTCGCAAATGCTAAACGCCCTCTATCTGTCCATGAGCTCTGCGAGGCTCTTGCCATTAAACTAGGCGCGACAACGCTGGATGCAAACGACATGCTCGACATTGGATTTATTGTTTCTGTCTGTGCTGGGTTGCTTATCGTCGATCAAGCTGTTCGACTGGTCCACCACACCACCCAGGATTACATCGACAGAGTCCAGCCCAGCCGATTTCCGCAGGCACAAACGGAGATAACCTCGCAGTGTCTCACATATATTTCATTCGAAGATTTCCGTGTCCTCTCCCACGATGACTGGAGGTTGTATTACAAGCACAAACTTCTTTCGTATGCTAGCCACTACTGTCTTGTGCACGCCGCTGGAGAGCCCGAATCACTCCTTCAGGAGAGGATCATTGACTTTCTAAGCAACGCGCACCGCTGGAAGCGCCCCTTTCTTCTCGATCCGGTGCCGCTGCAGTGGGAATACGTGAATTGGCCACCGGTGTCCTCGAAGCTATGGGTGGCGGCAATCTTCGGTTTGCAGGAAATCACGAAGCATCTCCTCGAGTTCGACCAGTCCATCAGTAAAAAAGAAAAGGAGAGTGCATTACTTGATGCCTCATATTGGAACTGCCCCGGAGTCGTTCGGCTGTTGATCAAACATGGTGCTGCAGCAGGAGGATCTTACGGGAATGCATTGCATGCAGCTGCGACCCTGGGTCACGTGTCAGTGGTCCAGGAGCTTATTGCGAACAGGATCGACGTAAACCGATGGGGAAGACAGGACACGTTGACCGCAGCGTTGGAAGGAGGACACGAGGAAGTGGCCAAGCTTCTCATCCAGAACGGCATCAACGTGAACCTGAAGGGAGGAAAATACGGGACCCCTCTGTGTGTAGCATCAGCGAAGGGGGCCACGGAAGTGGTACAGCTCCTCCTCGACCACAGCGCCAACGTGAACACGCAGGGAGGGTACTACGGAACTGCTCTGCAAGCAGCATCGGCCCAGAGGGACATCACTGTGGTCCAGCTCCTCCTCGACCACGGCGCCGACGTCAACTTGCAGGGAGGACACCACGGAAACGCTCTGCAAGCAGTGTCGGCCCAGGGGGACATCACTATGGTCCAGCTCCTCCTCGAGAACGGTGCAGACGTGAACACGCAGGGAGGGTACTACGGTAACGCTCTGCAAGCAGTATCAGCCAAGGGGGACATCACTGTGGTCCAGCTCCTCCTCGAGAACGGTGCAGACGTGAACACGCAGGGAGGACGCTACGGAAGAGCTCTGCAGGCAGCATCGGCGACGGGGAAAGAGGAGGTGGTCCAGCTCCTCCTTGAGCATGGCGCCGATGTGGATGCGCAGGGAGGACCCTTCGGAACTGCCCTGCAGGCAGCGCGGCGGATGGAGAGAAAGGAGATAGTCCGGCTCCTCCTCCGTGCTAAAAAAGCGCAGTAAAGAAAATATGGCACTGCCGCCTATGGTGCAGCGATAGTACAGCGCCACCTCACAGTAGGACAGTGTCACCTCAGTGACCGAGCCCCTCGTCACCCGCGGCGCTGATATGAGTTGGGATTTGGATTTGGATTTGGATCTTGAAAGTGAGATTGAGGGCGGGTCTTGACCGCAGAAACGGTCGAGCCAGACGAGTCGTAGACGTTGTAGACATAAATAGCATGCTATAATGTAAGGGACGCGCGAGAGAAACAAACATAAGGAGAGCAAAGCGGAAGGGAAGCCGGGAGACGTATGTATACTAGGGCCAGGAGGTATGTATACCAGGGCCAGGACCACTACCCGCCCCAAGGCGATACGGTCATCCCGTTATCGATGGGTCTTGACCAGACCGAGATTTGACCTTGATGGTGCTTGCTCTTGAATCCGGCCATCATCTCGCTGAAGGGAAAGCCGCAGTTTGGGAGGGTCCGACGCGTTCTCCGGTGGTCTCCCAAGTCGTTTCTCTTGAGCGAAAGGAAAGAGGAGGGTGTAAGAGGCTCGGATCGGCCTGAGAGCCCGGGTGCGCGGGGGCGTTAGCGGAGCCGGTGGTGGTGTACGGGAAGAAGGGCGCGCCGGCAGGACGACGCAAAAAAAAAAAAAATAGAGTCCGGCGGCCCGGAGGGCAGTAGGATGTGTAGAAGAAGGCCATAGGATGTGCGGAACTCGGCTGATGCGAGCAGTCTATGATACTGACGGCCAGGCCTCATTCAGATGTTGCGCAGGAAGAGCGGTGGTGGTATCGTATAACAAGGAAAGAGAAGACGAACAAAGATGGATTTGGGTTAAACAGATTGAAACAGCCGCTGTAAATTAAATATTGCTGGCGGCGAAATGGCCGTCTTCTGCCCCGGTGAAGTTTGCCAACGCTAAGACGACGAATGCAGGCCGGAGAGTGTGTTGAGAACCGCAAAGCTGTAGAGAACAAGTGTTGACCTAGGCCCAGATGTCCGAGCGCGAAGAACGGCGCAAACTTCGGAACAATGGCCATATGGTGCTCCAAAACAGCACCAATTGAAGAGGACAGAGCATTATCCAGCAAATATTACGCGCCACTTCTGGGTGCGTGGAGGAAAGAGGATAAGGTCGGTCCAATTCCATTCTTGCTGTCTGTCCTGACCACGGAACAGAGGTGCGGAATGAAAAAAGGACTTGGCATCAAACGCGGTGTCGTTGTCTTTTTCCTGGACTTGCAAATAGTCAAAATTTCATTTCAGCAAGGGCCTCCCCATTTATACCCTCTCTGCGTCGTTTGGCATCCTCAAATTTTTAATAGAATCCAGGAAATAGGCGGAAATCTCAATATTAATGTAATGAGCTTGGCACTGGATCCTCCTCATCCTCGGACTTGCGTTCCGCCCTGTTCCGCCTGCCTTTGCGGCCGAAGCAGCTACTTGCGCTTCACCTGCTGCTGTGCGCCATTCTGACTCCGCTGACCGCCCGCGCCGGCCACGTCCTCCCCCGTGCAGGCAACCCTCACCACCACGGGCCGAACAAGCCTTCAAGCTTTTCAGCGGTGATATGGGCGAGTCTCTGAATACTGTGCTGAATGTAGCTGTATCTAACACCCCACAGATCCCAATAATGCCAGTGGTCGGCGTCATGCTGATGATCCGGCGTGCGCGCAAATGTACTTGCGGTGGCAACTCGCGAGCGAGCACGGCGCGGCCATCGCCGCGGGTGCCCCGCCCTCGCGCGAGCTGAGCATCAACCGTGCTGCGTACATGAAAGAGCCCGGGGACCAGGAGCTCGTCGTTTCTCGCGGCCCGGACGGCGAGGACGTGGCGATGCCAGAAGCGTCGGCCGACGACACCCATAGTAATAACCTTAACCCGCCGTCGCGCGCGTGCTCGCCCATGCCCCACCTCCCGACCGACTCACCTTTGCTGGTGGGCGAGACGACACCCGACCCGCGCGGGGACGCCCCAGCATACTTTGAAGCCGTCTAGCAAGACGACAACACCGTCTTGCACCACAGCATAAGCATTAATGACTACCCCCTGGGCATCCCCGCGCCCACACCCGCGCCCCCCCGCGGATTCTTCGCCTCCATCTTCTCCTCCCCGCCCCCACCCATCCCCTCCACCTCCACCTCCACCTCGCCGCTCGCCCTCGCGCACACGCGCACCAACTCCTTCTCTCTCACGACCGCGCCCTATACCCGCGGCCACCGCCCCTCCGCCTCCTCCTCCACTCTCTTCTCCCTCGCGCGCAAGAAGTCCTCCGCATCCCTCCGCTCACCATACGACGGCACGCCAGGCGGCTCCTCCATATCGCTCGCAGGTATCTCGCACCCCCTCCTGCACACGCTCCTCAAGACCAAGTTCTCCGCCCTCCCGCGCCCGAACAGCTCAAGGCCATCAGCGGAACGCGCGAGGGCGGCGTGAGGCGCTTTGGCGTGCCCTTTGGGGAGGCGGCCGAAACGTACGCTGCAAGTGCGAATGCGAGCCGCGTGGATCTGGGGAAGGATTTGCCGCCCGGGTAGGAGGACGTCGCGGGGTCGAGTGGTGGGGATGAGGGGGGTGGAGAGCAGCGCATACTAGACCCCGCGCAGATCCCCGTCCCGCCGTCTCCTACGGCGGAGCGCCGCGCCCTCGATGCGCAGAGCCGATGATGCGCTTGCAACGCCAGACCCGTACGACGTGCTCTCGACACTAGCTTCGCACGGCGTGCTCGCATCGCCAGATCCGCGCGACGCACCCTCCACGCCCCACTCGCGCCGCCCCGATGTGCAGGTGCGTGCTTTATCAAACTTACTGCTACTTACTCATTTTTTTCTTCAACAAAAGTCTCACTTGTGCTCTCAACTACGACGCGCAGCCCCCGTCTCATAACGCGCAGCCCTCGTCTCGCGGCGGGCATTCACGCTGGTGAGTGGCCCTCCTTCCTTTTTTTCTCTCCGTCTCGTCTCGCGCCCACCCCGCTCGCTCGCTCCGAATCGGCGCCGTGTGCGTACATGTTGCGTTCTGCGGCAGCCGACTCGGAGCGGTGTCTCGCCGCCGAGGCTTACGCACTCGCAGAGTCGCAGTACGGCTCGATCTCGCGCGCGCCGGCTCGAGAGCCCCGGATGTGCTCCGTCCACACCTCACCGGTACGTCTTATTCTTCGCAGCTCACACTCACGACTGACTCAATTTCTACAGAAAAGCCAGCGTAGCAGCATGTGAAGGCGAGAAAGGGCGTACCGGAGTCAGTAACACAAGGTAAGTCCGCTACGCCCACATTTTTTGAGGTGCACCCGGCGCTCGCGCGCACGTCTGCAAGGCCGCGCTCGGGAAGAACGCCTCCCCGCGTCGACTCGAGCACCCGCGACGAGTCTTTGGACTCCGCTCGCGGCCTCGTATCGACTCACACTGGCGCGGCGTGCCCAGTCCGCTGGCGGGCTCGCGAGGAACGCCTCCCGGACCCGCCTCGCGCGCCGAGTCTGCGGACTCTGCGCACGTTCGACTCGCTGCACGCCTCACCCGCGCGCGGCGCGGCGCGGCGTCGTTGTGGCTTGCACACCGGCGCGCAGCGTGCGGCCGCGACGCTTGCACGCAGCTTGTGCCGTCTCGAGTCGCACGGGCAGCGGTTTGTACACGCGCACGCCGCGTCGCGCCGTCTCCACTCGCGCGTATCGGGCTTGCCCTTCTCGTCGGCAACGCGCGCGCGGTTTCTATCATCTAAAATACATGTTGTAAGCAAGTAATTAAGAAATGAATGAATAGACTTTACCTTTTTTTGACCGCTTTGTGAGGTTTCATTCAGTGTGGCTCGACGTCCTATAAGGATTTATTGAAGCTGTGAAGAGATGCGGTGGTAAGTACGGCAAATTGAAGGTGAATAAATAAAGGGAAAGTTGGACCCACCAGGCAAATGTACATTGTGCGCTTGGAGATTGAGGTACAATGTAACTACCAGCGGGTTAGTAAGACGATGAAGTTGAAGTTCCGGAGAAAATGTCGTACTAATTCAATCCCTTATCCCAGTGAGCAAGGCCAAAAGCTTGAAGATATAAGAGATTCAGGACGACTTTTTTGAGGTTCAAAGTAGCTACTAGCAATTTAGTAAGAAGGTAAAATTGGAATAAAGTCGAAGTTGGACTCACCGAAAAAAATAGAATGCTAATTCAACGGCTTATCCCAGTTGTAGAGGACGTGAGCAAGGAGATTCAGGACGACTTTTTTGAGGGTCAAGATAGCTACTAGCAATTCAGTAAGAAGGTAAAGTTGGAATAAAGTCGAAGTTGGACTCACCGGAGAAAATGGAAGGCTGCTTCAACGGCTTATTCCTGTCGTATAGAACATGCATGAGACCTTATTATCCAGGATATGGGGGCCTTGTGTCGACTTCTTTGAGATACAAGGCAACTGAAAGTCAGTTTAGTAAGAAGGTAAAGTTGGAATAAAGTCGAAGTTGGACTCACCGGAGAAAATAGAATGCTAATCCAACGGCTGATCTCAGTTGTAGAGGACGGACGGAGGAGAGAATCCTTGAAGATATAAGAGCTTCAGATCGGCTTGTTCGAGGTGATCGGTAGCTGTTAATAATTTAGTAAGAGATTGAAGTGGAAATAAATTCAAGGCTGGACTCGCCGGAGAAAATGGAATGCCAATTCAATAGCTTATTCCTGTCGTATAGAACATGCATGGGACCTTTTTGTCCAGGATATGGGAGCCTTGTGTCGACTTCTTTGAGGTACGAAGCAACTGAAAGCCGAATAGCAAGCGGTTGGGATGGAATTGAACATCGACATTGGAGTTACCACGGAAAATTTAACACGAATTCAACGGCTTATTCCCATCGTAGAACACGCGTGTAGGAACTAACGCTTGAACATATAAGAGCTTTGAATCGACTTGTTCGAGGTGAAAGGTAGCTGCTAACAATTTAGTAAGAGATTGAAGTTGAAATAAATTCAAGGCTGGACTCACCGGAGAAAATGGAATGCTAATTTCAACAGCGTATTCCTGTCGTATAGAACATACGTGGAACCTTGTTGTCGACTTCTTTGAGGTACAAGGCAACTGAAAGCCAGTCAGCAAGAGGTTCGGATGGAATTGAACATCGAAGTTGGAATGACCACGGAAAATGTAACACGAATTCAACGGCTTAATCCAGTGCAGAAAATGCATGTAGGAACGAACAGTTGAAAATATAAGTGCTTCGGATTGACTTGTTCGAGGCGAAAAGTAACTACTAACAATTTAGTAAGTGGTTGAACTTGAGATAAAGTCGAAGTTGAATTCACCAGAGAAAATGAAATGTCAGCCTGACGGTTTATCCCAGTCGCAGAAAACGCGTGTAAAAACGAACACTTGAAGATTTAATAGCTTCCGGCCGACTTCTTTGAGGCACAAGGTAGCTTCAAGCAGGTTAGTAAGAGGTTCAACTTCAAATAAAGTCGAAGTTGGACTGACTGACGACGAAAAATTCAATACCAGTTGAATGGCTTATCCCAGTCGTCGAGGGCGATTGTAAGAGCATAATGTTGAGGCTATAGGAACACCAGGTCGATGGCTTCGAGGTTCAATGAACTTGTGAGCAAGTTATGAAGAATTCAATCTGAAATCAAGTTGAAGTTGACTTACAAATTACTGAATAGTGCTGCAAGAGCCTATCCCAGTCGTATGGAACATGCATGATACATTTATTTTGCAGTTAGGCCAGCTCTGATTCGACCTGGCTGAATAGTACCCGATGAATTATTGAGCGTGTCAGTAAGAAAGCGAATCAGATGTGTCGTTCAACCGCACCTTGCACCTCCAATTAACAACAAACTAACTCAACTAATCCGCCCATAACAAAAATGAGAATGTGTTATTAAAACATCGTGACTGACAAGAAAGAGTGGGTTTGAGGGCAGCGAGACTTCACCGGCAGAAGTAGACGCAAATTCGAGATAAGTTTCAAATTGGTTAGGTACCTTGAAGTAGCGTTTGAACGCGGGTTGTAATTATAAGTCCACAGCGAAAGAAAAATAAATGGCAGTAACTCACGTTTGAATGGGTGGAAGTATATACGTGATGGTCGAGTCAGCATGGTTGAGGACCGTTGCTGAACTATATTCCCAAAGGTGAATGAGTATGCGAACACACAAAGACAAGCGAACCAATTCATACCTAGAGTTGACTCAACTCAGCACATAGAACATTAGAACGAAGAATGACAACACATACCTTTCATTATGCTTTCGGTACTTAATCGGCGAGGTCTCTGAATCTAAAAGCAAAAAAAAATGAAGTCAATTAGTAATTCAAAGTGTGAACGGGCTCTTGAATGAATGAGTACCATGTATCTAGGTTGCTGGAAATCTACGAGGTATAGACAGTAAATATCTAACACAAAAGTGGAAGTCAGTCAGTAATTTGAATGTGTTCTTGAATGAATCAATGATACCAGCTATGTAGGCTACGAGGTGACGGCCTGAGACTCGGACAGCAAATATCTAACACAAAAGTCAGTGAGGAATGCTCAGGTTAGTGGTATATTGCGTACCCGTCCATTTCGGTGTTTAAGAATCAGCTTGGATTGAATATATAGCAACAGGATCCGAAGCAACGCAAAGCCAATAAGAAAAGAGAGAACGGTGAAGAAATGAATAATGAAGTTGTACCTCGTGTCCGCCGGGCTGGGATCCAAAACGGCGCAGTGACGACGTCTGAAGGAGAGCAGGTCAGAAATGGACGGCGGGAAAAATAATAATAATTGCAGACCTGGCGCAAATCCATGATGGCTTGGGGATAGACTGCGGTTGTTGCGTGAAGGCAGAGTAACAATATCTGAATAAAGTAGTCACAAAGTAGCCAGTAAATAATGAAGCGGGTGGAAAAAGAACACATACCTATTCTAACTTGACCAGAGCTTCGACATTTTGAAAGAGAGCCTTGGAAGATCAATCGGCGCTAGTGGTGTGGTGGGCGGAAGCGAGCGAGGACCGTGGGAACGCACATCGTCCATCTCTACGTCCTCCATCGTGTTTTTTGAGACGGGGGTCGGCTAGCCTCCATGAAGCATGCATGTAACTGGCGATCTGCCGGATGGGTGCTCCTTAGCTCGCCTTCCAAGCTTCCATAATTACTGCTCCGCGCAAACAGTGCCAGCCGCCACCGTTCAAGTTATCGCCCCCTCACGGAATTTCATATATGCGCGACTCCTACGACCTAACAAGAACCAGCCGGCGTAGCGGTGTTCATGCGTTACCAACGCATCGATCCGGACATTTTTGCATACTCTTTTGTTCGAATTTGATTATCCGGCTGACTATGTCTTCATTAATATTCATGTGCAACCTGTTTCAGCCTCTTACGTGCTGCCTGCACTCTCGACATGTCTTCCGTACCTGACTCTCCTTCGCTGCGGCGATAGTGCGACTCTACTTTTGACTGATTGACGCCTTGTAACGCGAATACTTGCTGTGCTCATACAGCTTTTGCCCTTTGTCCTCGACCTCATGGATCCCGTCAGTGCGGTTGGTCTCGTCGCCAGTATTCTGCAGCTCGTCGCCGCTGCCAAGTCAGCTATCGATCTCGGCCGAGATGCGGTTAATGCAACGAAGGACCAGCGGGATCTCCTGCTCGAGGTCCAGAACCTTACACCACTGTTGGAGGATCTCAAACACCGCTTGCAGCAGCCGAACAATCAATCGGTGAACGTTTTTATCCAGAAGCTCGAGAAACCTTTGGAGCAGCTCAAAGGAACGATGGAGCATATTGCCAGAAAGCTAGGATCTGCGAATAAGGTCGGCTCCACGGCCTTGATTTGGACCTTTTGGAATAAGACAGAGGTCGACGCGGATTTGGCCAAGATAGAGCGCTTTAAAACTGTGCTTAATGCTTGGTTGCTCCTGGATACTTGGTATGTGTCTTGATTAAACTATCGATGGGATGCTTAATTACATCAGGGACGTTGGGCAGCAGCAGGAGAAGAACCATAGCCGTGAGTTTGTTGACTTTAAGCATCCGTCTATACTGATGGGTATTGGGTACTCACCTAGAAATACGTCAGGACCAGTATCGTGAGTTCAGTCATAGGAATATGTTGCAAAATAATAACATTGCGAATAGGACTACTGACAGAAGTCAAAAATCTTGCACAAAATGAACAAGATTTCCATGCCTGTATGTTTCCACAAGACGGCTTGAATCGGACTGACGTCTGATTAGCGGCAGGGTTGTCGCTATTGGAAATTCGGTATGTCTGTGTCTCCTCCTACAGCATTCGACCAGTATGTTTATTTCATGAGGATAGAGATATGCAACAAAGGAGCCACGACCGTTAGTTCGAAGCCCGTCACTTGAATGGCCGCTGATCCGTACATTTAGAAATATCCGAAACGCTTAGCAGTAGTAGCAACACGCAACGTCAGGATAACTATCGTGCGTTTGATGGCAAGACACCGCTGTTTTATATAATTAATGTCGGAATTAGGAATACTGACAGAAGTTAGAAATGCTGCACAAGACCAACGGGAAGTCATGGATTGTAAGTCGGTCTTATCTGTATGAGTTAACACCAACGCCTCAGCAGCCGCAGAACGTGAAAAAATCATTGACTGGCTATCGCCCCTCAATTTCTTCGCACGGCACGCAGATATATTCGGAACTCGACAAGAGGGAACCGGCAGATGGCTGCTGGAGGACCCTCGGTTTAGAACCTGGTTGCTATCCCCCGGAGAAATTATCTGGTGCTCTGGGATTCGTACGTATCCTTGTCACAAACTACATTTATCCGCTAACTTTAATATCTCATGGTAGCCGGGGCTGGGAAAACTGTCTTAGCGTGCGTATTCTTCCCTTGAAGAGGGTTTATCGGTTCAAGCATAGCTCATAGGTCGATTATTGTTGATTATCTTCGAAGCCACATGCAGAGCGACAGCGTCGCTGTTGCTGCTGTGTACCTAAATCACAAGGAGAGCGGAGTGCAATCTCCGTCGAATATTTTGGCGGGTCTCTGGTGGCAACTTGTGTCGGAAAGACCTATCTCCGCTTCCGTTCAGAAATTATATCAGAAGCATCAGAAACAATGCACGAGGCCTTCACTGGATGATGTCCGCGATATAGTTCGCTCCGCGGTTGCGGAGTGGTCGAGGGTTTTCATCATCGTCGATGCCTTGGATGAATACCCGGAGGCCCATCGCCGTATTCTCCTGGACACTCTCGCCGCGATAGGGGCTGTTTCTTTGTTGCTCACCTCGCGGCCAAACATTGCTCCAGAGTCCTTCTTCCCCGCCGCGCTGGTTCTCGAGATTTGCGCCAGGGAGGAGGATATTCGCCGCTACATTGACGTACACATACAGACCTCCTCTCGTTTGTCGAAGCATGTTCGGGTTCGACCAGAACTGCGGGCAGAAATCGAGTCAAAGATTATTGGAGACGTTGATGGAATGTAAGTATTATTGTTGTAATTCAAACAAAAGCTCTAAATTATATTCTTTCATCAGGTTTCTGCTCGCAAAACTTCACATGGATTCTTTGGCCATAAAAAATACTGTCAAGGCAGTTCGAGATGCTCTTAAAAATCTACCTGAAGATTTAGAGCACACATACAATGAAGCAATGGACCGCATCGAGTCCCAGAACAAGGACGACAGAGAGATAGCGCGACGAGCCCTAATTTGGGTTGCAAATGCTAAACGGCCTCTATCTGTCCATGAGCTCTGTGAGGCTCTTGCCATTGAGCTAGGTGCAACAACACTGGATGCAGATGGCATACTCGACATCGAATTTATTGTTTCCGTCTGTGCTGGGTTGCTTATTGTTGATCAAGCTGTTCGACTGGTCCACTACACCACCCAGGATTACATTGACAGAGTCCAGCCCAGCCGATTTCCGCACGCACAAATGGAGATCACCTCGCAGTGTCTCACATATATTTCATTCGACGACTTTCGTGGGCACAGGTCCCAAGATACCTGGAATTTGTGCCGCAAACACAAACTTCTTTCATACACTATCCACTACTGTCTCGTGCACGCCGCTGGAGAGCCCGAATCACTCCTTCAGGAGAGGATCATTGACTTTCTAAGCGACGCCCACCGCTGGCATCAGCCCCTCTTTCTTGGCGGTCGAGTGCCACCGCAGTGGTATGAGGTGAAGTGGCCGTCAGTGTCCTCGAAGCTGTGGGTGGCGGCAATCTTCGGTTTGCAGGAAATCACAAAGCATCTCCTCGAGTTCGACCAGTCCATCAGTAAAGAAGAAAAAGAGAGTGCATTACTTGATGCTTCATACTGGAACTGCCCCGGAGTCATTCAGCTGTTGGTCAAACATGGGGCCAATCTGCATGCAGCAGGAGGATACTACGGGAATGCATTGCAAACAGCGGCGGCCATGGATCATGTGTCGGTGGCTCAGGAGCTTATCGCAAACGGGGTCAACGTAAACTTGCAGGGTGGGCACTATGGAACCGCTCTGCAGGCAGCATCAGCGAGGGGACAAACAGGAGTGGTCCGGCTCCTCCTCAAGCACGATGCCGACGTGAGCTTGCAGGGAGGATGCTACGGAAGTGTTCTGCAAGCAGCATCTGAAACAGGGAGGGCAGAAGTGGTGCAGCTCCTCCTCGACCACGGCACCGACGTCAACATGCAGGGAGAACGCTACGGAACCGCTCTCAACGCAGCATCGGCGAAGGGGTGGGCAGAAGTGGTACAGCTCCTCCTTGAGCACGGCGCCGACATGAACATGCAGGGGAGATACTGTGGAACCGCTCTGCAGGCAGCATCAAGGAACGGGAACGATGAGATAGTGCAACTGTTGCTCGAGAAGGGAGCCGATGTGAACACGCAGGGAGGACACTGCGGAACCGCTCTACAGGCAGCATCGGCGGAGGGAAAGGCAGAAGTGGTCCAGCTCCTCCTAGAGAATGGCGCCGACATGAACTTCCAGGGTGGACACTATGGAAGTGCTCTGCATGCAGCATCTGCGAAGGGGAAAGGGGAGGTGGTCCAGCTGCTCCTCAAGCACGGCGCCGATGTCAACTTGCAGGAAAGGTACCATGGAACGGCCCTTCAGGCAGCATCAGCGGAGGGGAAGGCAAAAGTGGTCCAGCTCCTCCTCAAGCACAATGCCGACGTGAACTTGCAGGGTGGACACTACGGAACCGCTCTGCAAGCAGCATGTGCAACAGGGAGGGCAGAGGTGGTGCAGCTCCTCCTCGACCACGGTACCGACGTCAATGTGCAGGGAGGACTCTACGGAACCGCTCTCAACGCAGCATTGGCGAATGGGAGGGCAGAAGTGGTCCAGCTCCTCCTCAAGCACGCTGCCGATGTGAACATGCAGGGTGGACACTACGGAGCTGCTCTGCAGGCAGCATCGGAGAATGGGAGGGCAGAAGTGGTACAGCTCCTCCTTGATCACGCTGCTGATGTGAACATGCAGGGTGGACACTACGGAACTGCTCTGCAGGCAGCATCGGAGAATGGGAGGGCAGAAGTGGTACAGCTCCTCCTTGATCACGGCGCCGACGTCAACGTGCAGGGAGAACGCTACGGAACCGCTCTGCAGGCAGCATCGGTGAATGGGACAGCAGAAGTGGTACAGCTCCTCCTTGAGCATGGCGCCGACGTGAACTTGCAGGGTGGACACTATGGAACCGCTCTGCAGGCAGCATCGGTGATGGGGAAAGAGGAGGTGGTCCAGCTGCTCCTCGACCACGGCGCCGATGTGAACTTGCAAGGAGGAGAATACGGAGTCGCTCTACAAGCGGCATCGGCCTGGGGGAACATCTCTGTAGTCCAACTCCTTCTCAAGCACGGTGCCGACGTCAACGTGCGGGGAGGACACCACGGAAGTGCTCTGCAGGCAGCGTTGTGGAAGGGAAAAGAGGAGGTGGTCCAACTCCTCCTCGCGCACGGCGCCAGTCGTATTATAAATGCGCGGTAGGGAAAATACGACACTGCCGCCTATCGTGGGACAACGCCACCTCACAGTGACCGAGCTCCTCGTCGCCCGCGGCGCTGATATGAGCTGGGATTTGGATTTGGATGTGGATCTTGAAAGTGATATTGAGGGCGGGGCTTGACCAGACTGAGACGCAGAAACAGTCGTGCCCAGACGAAGCTGGGGTATTGTAGACGTTGTAGACATAAATAGCATGCCATAATGTAAGGGACGCGCGAGAGAAACAAAACAAAAGGAGAGCAAAGCGGGAGGAAGCCGGGAGAGTGAGATGCCTTGCACACGACTGCCCCACCCCAAGGGCCACGCAGTCGGTACGCCGTCAAGTTAATACAGTATACTCCGTCGAGGCGATACGGTAACCCGCATCTCGACCCGAACGCGACAGGGCCGAAGACGGTCAATGAGGGAGCGCGAACGAGGTATGATCGCGCATGTGATGATGAAGCTCGAGTACGCGGAAGGAAAAGGATTCCGAGGGTCCAGGCGTCGACACGCGCCTCCTGGAGAAGTTCCGTGGCGCGGCGGTCCAAGCCGACTACGGTATAGTCGGCAGTGGTGTTTGCGGACGGGAGCGAGAAAAGGCGGACAGGGAGAACGACACGAAAAGAATTAAAGGGCGTGCGCGGCGAGATCCGCTTGTGATGATTTAGATTCCGTTGGCGCTGGGGGCTAGTCCTCAACGTTTCCGCGAGGAAAGACGAATGTATAGGCGTGTCTTGCAGCGAAAGAGGCGTTCCAGGGACTTGAGCCGGAATGCGATATGCGATGCGAGCAGTCTATGATACTGACGGCCAGGCCTCATTCAGATGTTGCACAGGAAGAGCGGTGGTGGTATCATATAACAAGGAAGGAGAAGAATAAAGATGGATAATGAATTTGGGTTAAACAGATTGAGACAGCCGCTGTAAATTCAATATTGCTGGCGGCGAAATGGCCGTCTTCTGCCCCGGTAAAGTTTGCCAACGCTAAGACGACGAATGTGGGCCGGAGAGTGTGCTGAGAACCACAAAGATGTAGAGAACAAGTGTTGACCCAGGTCCAGATGTCCGTTATCCAGCAAATATGGGTGCGTGGACGGTGGAGGAAAGAGGATGAGGCCGGAACAGAGGTCGGGTCCTTTCCTGGCATCAAACTAGTCTCGTAAACCCCTTTATATGACGAGTGTGAAGACAATCGACACACAAGTATATAAAGCATCAAACGCGGTGTCGTTGGACTTGCAAATAGTTCC
Organism: Mycena rebaudengoi; assembly: GCA_029282285.1. Classification (NCBI taxonomy): domain Eukaryota; kingdom Fungi; phylum Basidiomycota; class Agaricomycetes; order Agaricales; family Mycenaceae; genus Mycena; species Mycena rebaudengoi. The sequence continues at coordinate 204,465 of JARJCX010000230.1, forward strand.
TTCAAATTTTTACTAGAATCATTGCATTTCAGCGAGAGCCCCCCCATTTATACCCTCTCTACGTCGTTTGGCATCCTCATATTTTTAATAGAATCCAAGAACATTGCGGAAATAGGCGGAAATCTCAGTGTAATCGTGAGCTTGGCACTGATAGTACCTCAGCAGCTACTTGTGCCCCTCTCCTTGCATACTGCTGCTGCTGCTGTGCGCCCTCCGGACTCACTTGACTGTACATGCGGGCCCTGTCCTCCCCCGCGCAGTCGGCACAGGCGACAACTCTGACCAGAAGGCCAACGACTACCCCCCGCGGTTCTTCTCTCCACCTCTACCTCTGCCTCCCCGCACACACGCGTACCAACTCCTCCTCCCGACTGCGCCCTATACCCGCGGCCACCGCCCCTCCACCTCCTCCTCCACCCTCACTCTCGACACCAGCCTCGCACGGCGCGCTCGTATCGCCAGACCCGCGTGACGCACTCTCCACGCCCGACTCGCGCCGCCCCGATGTGCAGGTGCGTGCTTTATCAACTTACTGCTGCTTACTCATTTTCTTCTTCAACAATAAATAGTCTCACTTGTGCTCTCAACTACGACGCGCAGCCCCCGTCTCACGGCTTACTTACTTTCTTTCTCTCTGTCTCGTCTCGCGCCCCACCCCACTCGCTCCCTCCGAATCGGCGCCGTGTGCGCAGATGCTGCGTTCTGCGGCAGCCGACTCGGAGCGGCCTCTCGCCGCCGAGGTGTACGCACTCGCAGAGTCGCAGTACGGCTCGATCTCGCGCGCGCCGGCGCGAGCCCCGGATGTGCTCCGTCCCCCCCCCAAAAAAGAAATCATTGGCACACATCTCACCGGTACGTCTTCTTCGCAGCTCACACTCCCGACTAACTCAATTTTTACAGAAAACTGAGCATGTGAAAGCGAGAAAGGGCGTACTGGTATCAGTAACACAAGGTAAGTCCGACTCCGTACCACCTACGCCCACGTTTTTCGAGGCGTACTCAGCGCTCGCGCGCACGTCTGCAATGCCGCGCTCGGGAAGAACGCCTCCCCGCGTCGGACTTGAGCACCCGCGGCGAGTCTTCGGACTCTGCTCGCGGCCTCGTATCGACTCCCATTGGCGCAGCGTGCTCGCACCATGCCCAGTTCGCTGGCACGCTCGCGAGGAACGCCTCCCGGACCCGCTTAGAGTCGCGCGCGTGCAGAGTCTCCGGACTCTGCGCATATTCGACTCGCTGCACGCCTCACCCGCGCGCGGCGTCGCTATGGCTTGCATGGTGCGAGGTCTTCGGACTCACTCGCAGCAAACCGCGCCCGCGACGCTTGCACGCAGCTTGTGCTGTCTCGAGTCGCACGGGCGGCGGTTTGTACACGCGCACGCCGCGTCGCGCCGTCTCCACTCGCGCGTATCGGGCTTGCCCTTCTCGTCGGCAACGCGCGCGCGGTTTCTATCATCATCTAAAAGACATGTTGTAAGGAAGTAATTAAGAAATGAATGAATAGACTTTACCTTTACCTTTTTTGATCGCTTTGTGAGGTTTTAATTCAGCGTGGCTCGACGTCTTTTTTTTGGTCCGGTAAGGATTTATTTTATTGAAGCTGTGAAGAGATGCGGTGGTCAGCACGGCAAATTGAAGCCCACCAGGCAAATAAAATGTACATTGTGCGCTTGAAGATATCGGAGCTGGGTCGACGTCTTGAGGTACAATGTAGCCACCAGCGGGTTAGTAAGAAGATGTGAGTAGATTTACCGGACAAAATGTCGTACCAATTCAATCCCTTATCCCAGTGAGTAAGGCCAAAAGCTTGAGACTTTTTTGAGGTTGTAGCTTTAAACGGCTTATTATGCGACGCAAATGCGAGGAACCTCAGCGCATTTGAGATTTTGAGATCAAGATTGAAGAGAGAGGACCGGATGCCCCGGTTCGCCTGCCAGTGGAATTATTTGGCTTTGAGCGCGCCACGCAAAACATGGATCCTTGGTGTCGAATTCAACGCTCGAGGCTAGTAGCCCGTTAGACACGTCAATCTTAATCTGCGGCTTCTCTATGTGCAAGGTCGTATTCATACATTGCATCCTTTTAAGCAAGTCAGTAAGTAAAGGTTCGCGTATGTACGGCGTAGGGAGTCGTAAGAGGAGCGCCAGCATCGGGAGGGGAGGGGAGGGGAGGGGAGAGGAGAGGGATGGTGCGTAAGTCCGAATGCAAAAGATCAGAAGGATGTGTAGATGAAATGGATAAAACGGGCATCCGGGTGCCAAGAGTAACAACAAGAGTATGTAGATGGAGCCTACGCCTGCGAAAGTACGCAGACGAAGCTATGCGTCGCCGGGCCTTGTAGTCGCGTCCGTCGGCTCCTGCAAGCGTATCCGGATGACGCCATCGTCGTCGTGTTAGGCACAGTGTCGAAGCTCTACACCGAGTGCCCACGCGCGGCGTAACTCTGGCATAGAGAACCACGATGGCGTGGGGAACGGCGGGACGGGGTCTAGTATCTGCTGGTCCCCGGTCCCCGACCCCTCGTGCCCGAGGACGCGGTGGTGAGCGAGGAGGTGTGCGGGAGAGGGCGAGGGTGGAGCTGGAGGGGGCGGGGGCGGGGGCAGGGAGGAGAAGATGGACGTGCAGAAGCCGCGTTGGGGGATGCCCGGGGGATAATCATTGATGCTTATGCGGTGGTGCTCGACGACCTCAGAGTACGCTGGGGCGTTTCCCCGCGGGTCGGGGGTTGTGGCATCGCCCAAAAGCAAGGGCGAGTCGGTCGGAAGGCGGGGCTTGTGGGAGTACGCGCGCGCCGGCGGGGTAATGTCAATATCATCTGCATGGGTGTTGTCGTCGACTGAATCCACGTCCTTGCCGTCGGGACCTGAGAAACCACGAGCTCCTGGTCCCCGGGTTCGTTCTTGTATACTGGCAGCGACGCGGTTGAGACCTGCGACGGCGTGCGGCACGGATGCCGGGGTCTGTGAGGAGGCGCGCCCAGAGAACGATTAATACGCTGTTGCTCGCGAGAACTCGCTGTAATGGCCGCACCCTCGCTCATGCTCGCGATGTGCCGCCGGTGAGACTCGAGCAAACATACAGGTATGGAGAGAATCATGAGGACTACGCAGACCACCATTATGGCGATCTACGAGGGTGTCAGATGAACCATTACACCCAGCACAGTACGTAGACTCGCCCATGTGGTGGCAGAAAACTTGATGTCCTTCTCGGAGTTGAGCGTGCCGTCAGCGTGGGGGTGGAACGCAGCTAGGGGGCCAGCAAGTGCCGGGAGGATGGTCTGCAGAGCCAGGAAGGTGCACAGCGGCAGCAGCATGCAGAGAGAGGGTGCGGGAGGTCGGTTTTGGGTTGCTCGGCATTGTGGCCGCACCCAGATACCAGCCCCGCAACGGGGGTGAAATGATCATGATACTCGGCTTGAACCTGCGTCTTCTGTGGCGGGTTGGGTGCGGCCCGGGTAGTGAATCGAGTTGTTTCAAGAAGCGCGCTTAATCTTGACGGCGGCACCTCGCGTCTCCCACCAGGCCCCGCACGCGAGCAAGCCACGTGCCGTCAGCGCAGGAGCGGAACGCAGCTAGGGGGCGAGCAAGTGCCAGGAGGACGGTCTGCAGAGCCAGGAAGCCGCACAGCGGCAGCAACATACAGAGAGACGGTGCCGGAGGTCGGTTTGGGGCTGTTCTGCATTGTGGCCACAGCTGGATACCAGCCGGTGAAATGGTCATAATTATGGCTTGAACCTGCGTCTTCTGAGTGCAGCGAGTTGTTCGCGCTTGATGGCGGCGAAGAGCGTGGGAGACCGTTCGGACTTGTCTCAAAGCTCGACCTCGCATCTACCACAGAACTAAATACAAGTCGGCCCGCGCGCGCTAGTATTGCTGCCAGTCAGCACACCTCGTGCCAATGGACTGGTACCAAAGTTCGACGCCGTCCTCCGCTGAGTCCAATTCTACGAGTCGAAACTACAAGAGTCGCGTAACCGACCCCACACCAACATTTGCCATCAAAAGGCAGACGCCGACTCGGCGTGCGTCAGCAAAATGAAGCGTATTTTCTTGGTATTTTCTACAAAAACAAAACCCAAGCCCGCGTCATACTAATCGCGACTCGCCTGGTTACCTGCGCAAACAACGCCTGCGCCGATTTCATACACGCAAGTCCGGGACGAAACGCAGGGAGCTCGAAATTGCAGTGGTGAGCTGAAAATTCAAACATTGCGTATCAGAGAAAACTCCCTTACCTTGCTTTCAAAAGCCGTTGACTCGAATCCACGTAACGTGGTAAACTGTAAGAAACCAAGTCAGAAATACTCGCTAACGGCCTCGCATTCTTACCTCGTGGTTCGAGCGCCATTAAACTTGCGACAAGTCCCCAGGCTGCACATCACCCAGAGACTGCGGGGCGCGAACAATGTGTCCGTGTCGCTCCCGCCGAGCTTCAGCGGTGTCAGGAGCGTGAGGGCGTCTCTCCACTGGCTCTGACAACGATGTGTTTATATGGCTGTGGGGAGCCCCCGAAAGCTTTCTAGATAAGCTATCTGAATCTGGCTCTCACTCCCGCAGCCCGCCGATGGCAAGCTCTTCCCCCCCCAACATAGCCAATCACCTCAAAGTCTTGAGGGAATCGCTCGAGGCGCCGTTCCTTACGCACCCTGTCCACGACAACGACCTCGTTATATACTATGATGTGGATGGAGGGCGAGCCGTATCCTCGGTGAGTTTCTTCAGCCATGCTCGGTATGTAAATCCTCAGAGTCTGCGTATTTCGTGCCCTCAGTCGCATTGATTTGGGCAACGCAACAGCTGCCCGCCTTCGGCGTGGGTCAGACCGACACCCTCGACGAGGCGTATCGCAAAGCGGGGAAGATAGATCTTAACAGATTTGCTGCGCGCCAGTCCTGATATCCTGCAAGGGCAAAATATGGATGCGGACAACAACGTGCGAGCGGAGACGATGAAGATGAAGTGAGTAGATTTAGCGGAGAAAATGTCGTATCAAGTCAATCCCTTGTCCCAGTCGCATCAAGGCCGAAAGTTTGAAGATATAAGAGATTCAGGACGAGGTTCAAGGTAGCTACTAGCAATTTAGTAAGAAGGTAAAGTTGGAATAAAGTCGAAGTTGGACTCACCGGAGAAAATGGAATGTTAATTCAACGGCTTATCCCAGTTGTAGAGGACGGGCGGAGGAGGGAACCCTTGAAGATATAAGAGCTTCTGATCGACTTGTTCGAGGTGAAAGGTAGCTGCTAACAATTTAGTAAGAGATTGAAGTTGAAATAAAATAAAGGTTGGACTCAGCGAAGAAAATATAATGCTAATTCAACGGCTTATCCCAGTTGTAGAGGACTGGCAGAGGAGAGAATCCGTGAAGATATAAGAGATTCAGGACAAGGTTCAAGGTAGCTACTAGCAATTTAGTAAAAGTAAAGTTGGAATAAAGTCGAAGTTGCACCTCACCAGAGAAAATGGAATGCTAATTCAACGGCTTATTCATGCCGTATAGAACATGCATGGGACCTTTTTGTCAAGGATATGGGGGCCCTGTGTCGACTTCTCTGAGGCACAAGGGAAATGAAAGCCAATTAGTAAGAGGTTCGGATGGAATTGAACATCGAAGTTGGAATGACTACAGAAAATGTCACACGAATTCAACGGCTTATTCCAGTCGCAGAAAACGCGTGTAGGAACGAAAGCGTGGAGATATAAGAGCTTCGGATCGACTTGTTTGAAGTACAAGGTAACTGCTAGCAATTTAGTAAGTGGTTGAACTTAAGATAAAGTCGAAGTTGAACTCACCAGAGAAAATCACAGAAAATGTAACACGAATTGAACGACTTATTCCAGTCGCAGAAAATGCATGTAGGAACTAACGCTTGAGCATATAAGAGCTTAGGATCGACTTGTTTGAAATACAAGGAACCGCTAGCAATTTAGTAAGTGGCTGAACTTGAGATAAAGTCGAAGTTAAACTCACCAGAGAAAATGGAATGTCAGCCTTATCCCCGTCGCAGAAAACGCGCGTAGAAACGAACACTTGAGAAGATTTAATAGCTTCGGGCCGACTCCCCCGAGGCCCAAGGCAACCCCAAGCAGGTTAGTAAGTGGTTCAATTTGCAATAAAGTCGAAGTTGGGCTGACTGACGACGGAAAATTCAATACCAGTTGAATGGCTTATCCCAGTCGTCGAGGGCGTTTGTAAGAGCATAATGTTGAGGCTATAGGAACACCAGGTCGATGGCTTCGAGGTTCAACGAACTTGTGAGCAAGTTATGAAGAATTCAACTTGAATTCAGGGTAAAGTTGACTTACAAATTACTGAATAGCCCTATCCCAGGCGTATGGAACATGTATGGTACATTTATTTTGTAGTTAGGCTATGAATTATTAAGCGTGTCAGTAAGAAAGCGAATCAGATGTGTCGTTCAACCGCACCTTGCACCTCCAATCAACATCAAACTAACTCAACTAGTCCGCCCATAACAAAGATGAGAATGTGTTATTAAAAGAAGAGTCGTGACTGGGGAGAAATTTGGAATATGAGAAAGTGCAAGTATATCAAGTCGATACATACATACCTCGTACCAGGATCATGACTGAGTTTGAAGGCAGCGAGACTTCACGGGCAGAAGTAGACGTAAATTCGAGGTAAGTTTCATATTGGTTAGGTACCTTGAAGTAGCGTTAGAACGCGGGTTGCAAGTCCACAGCGAAAAAAAAAATGGCAGTAACTCACGTTTGAATGGGTGGGAGTATATACGTGATGGTCGAGTCAGCATGGTTGAGGACCGTTGCTGAACTATATTCCCAAAGGTGAATGAGTATGCGAGCACAAAGACAAGCGATTCAATTCATACCTAGAGTCAACACGACTTGAACATGGTTGAAGTGAATAGTGCAACGTTGGTTGATCTCTGAGTTGAATCAACTCAGCATATAGAACATTAGAACGAAGAATAAGAACACATACCTTTCATGTAAGCATCATGGTTACGGTATTTAATCGGCGAAGCATAATAACGGTCTCTGAATCTTTGCACATCGCGATTCCTGGTCGGTCGTGAGTTCAGTTCACGCAAACGGGTCATAAATGCACCTCAAGTGTTTGTATACTTCACCAGCAATTGAGTCGATTCGCCCATCTTGCGACAGTGCCTGACTCAAGACAGAGCGTGTGAAGAGGAAATTAGACGCGCCATCAGTCATCATCAGTGGCGGTGCATCGTCGCGTTTTTTGAGACGGGGGTCGGCTAGCCTCCATGAAGCATGCATGTAACTGGCGATCTGCCGGGTGGGTGCTCCTTAACTCGTCTTCCACAATTACTGCTCCGCACAAATGCTAGCCGCCACCGTTCAAGTTATCGCCCCCTCACGGAATTTCATATACGCGCGACTCCTACGACCTAACAAGAACCAGCCGGCGTAGCGGTGTTCATGCGTTACCAATGCATCGATCTAGACATTTTGCATACTCTTTTGTTCGACTGTGAATATCCGGCTGACTAAAAATTGCGGACAATCGCATTAATATTCGTGTGCAACATGTTTCAGCCTCCTACTTGCTGCCTGCACTCTCGACATGCCTGACTCTCCTTCGCCATTTGCTGCGGCGATAATACGAGGGGTCTATTTTCGACTGGACCACTGATTGACGCCCTTGTAACGCGCATGCTGTACTCATACAGCTTTTGCCCTTTACTCTCGACCTCATGGACCCCGTCAGTGCAGTTGGTCTCGTCGCCAGCATTCTGCAGCTCGTCGCCGCTGCCAAGTCAGTTATCGATCTCGGCCGAGATGCGGTGAATGCAACGAAGGACCAGCGGGATCTCCTGCTCGAGGTCCAGAACCTTGCGCCGCTCCTGGAGGATCTCAAATACCGCTTGCAGCAGCCGAACAACCAATCGGTGAATGGAATCCAGAAACTCAAGAAACCTCTGGGTCAGCTCAAGGAAACCATGGAGAATATTACAAGAAAGCTCGGTCCGGCGAACAACGTCGGCTCCAAACCGTTGATCTGGACGTTTTGGAATAAGAAAGAGGCCGACGAGGATATGGCAAAGATTGAGCGCTTTAAAGCTGTGCTTAATGCTTGGTTGCTCCTGGATACTTGGTACGTGTCTTGATTAAACTATCGATGGGATGCTTAATTACATCAGGGATGTTGGACAGCAGCAGGAGAAGAACCATAGTCGTGAGTTTGTTGACTTTTAGGATCTGTCTATACTGATGGGTATTGGGTACTTAGGACTCCTGACAGAAGTCAAAAATCTTGCACAAAATGAACAAGATTTCCATGACTGTATGCTTGAGCAAGACAACTTGAATCGGACTGACATCTGAATAGCGGCAGGGTCGGCATTGTCAGAAATATCGAAGACACTTAGCAGTAATAGCAACACGCAACGTCGGGATAACTAACGTGCGTTTGATGGCGAGATACCACTGTTTTTACTTATTTTGGAATTAGGAATACTAACAGAAGTTAGAAATGTCGCACAAGATCAACGGGAAGCCATGGATTGTAAGTAAGTCTTATCTGTATGAGTTAACGCCAACACCCCAGTAGCTGCAGAACGTGAAAAAATCATTGACTGGCTATCACCCCTCAATTTCTTCGCACGGCACACAAATATATTCAGAACTCGACAAGAGGGAACCGGCAGATGGCTGCTGGAGGACCCTCGGTTTAGAATCTGGTTGTTATCTCCCGGAGAAATTATCTGGTGCTCTGGGATTCGTACGTATCCTCGTCACAAACTACATTTCTCCGCTAACTTTAATATCTGATGGCAGCTGGGGCTGGGAAAACTGTCTTAGCGTGCGTATTCTTCCCTCGAAGCGGGTTCATCGGTTCAAACATAGCTCACAGGTCGATCGTTGTCGATTATCTTCGAAACCACCTGCAGAGCGACGGCGTCGCTATTGCTGCTGCTTACCTAAATCATAAAGAGAGCGAAGTGCAATCTCCGTCGAATATTTTGGCGGGTCTCTGGTGGCAACTTGTGTCGGAAAGACCTATCTCCGCTTCCGTTCAGAAATTGTATCAGAAGCATCAGATGCAACGCACTAGGCCTTCACTGGATGAGGTCCGCGATATAGTTCGCTCCGCGGTTGAGGAGTGGTCGAGGGTTTTCATCGTTGTCGATGCCTTGGATGAATACCCGGAGGACCATCGCCGTATTCTCCTGGATACTCTCGCCGCGATAGGGGTTGTTTCTCTGTTGCTCACGTCGCGGCCAAACATTGCTCCAGAGTCTTTCTTCCCCACCGCGCCGGTTCTCGAGATTCTCGCCAGGGAGGACGATATTCGCCGCTACATTGACGCGTACATACAAACCTCCGCTCGTTTGTCGAAGCATGTTCAGGCCCGACCAGAACTGCGAGCAGAAATTGAGTTAAAGATCATCAGCAACGTTGACGGAATGCAAGTATTATTGTCGTAATTCAAACAAAACTCCTAAATTATGTTCTTTCGTCAGGTTTCTGCTTGCGAAACTTCACCTGGATTCTTTGGCCATAAAAAATACTGTCAACACAGTTCGAGATGCTCTTAAAAATCTACCAGAAGATTTAGAGCACACGTACAACGAAGCAATGGACCGCATTGAGGCACAGAACAAGGACGACAGAGAGATTGCACGACGAGCCCTCATTTGGGTTGCAAATGCTAAACGGCCTCTATCTGTCCATGAGCTCTGCGAGGCTCTTGCCATCAAACTAGGCGCGACAATGCTGGATGCAAACGACATGCTCGACATCGAATTTATTGTTTCCGTCTGTGCTGGGTTGCTTACTGTCGATCACGCTGTTCGACTGGTCCACTACACCACCCAGGATTACATCAACAGAGTCCAGCCCAGCCGATTTCCGCGGGCACAAACGGAGATCACCTCGCAGTGTCTCACATATATTTCGTTCGAAGACTTTCGCGGGCCCCTCAGGCCCCAAAATACCTGGAGTTTGTACCACAAACATAAACTTCTTTCGTACGCTAGCCACTACTGCCTCCTGCATGCTGCTGGAGAGCCCGAAGTGCACCTTCGGGAGAGTATCATCGACTTTTTAGGCAACGCTCACCGGTGGCGGTTTCCCTTTCTTGGCGATCCGGTGCCGCCGCAGTGGCATTACGCGAATTGGCCGCTGGTGCCCTCGAAGCTGTGGGTGGCGGCAATATTCGGTTTGCAGGATATCACGAAGCATCTCCTCGACTTCGACCAGTCCATCAGTAAACGAGAAAAAGAGAGCGCATTGCTTGTCGCTTCACGTTGGAACTGCCCCGGAGTCGTTCGACTGTTGATCAAACATGGCACCAATCTGCATACAGCAGGAGGATCCTACAGGAATGCATTGCATGCAGCAGTGGTCAGGGGTCACGTGTCGGTGGTCCAGGAGTTCATTGCGAACGGGATCGCCGTGAACACAGGGGGAAGACAGTACAGTTCCGCGTTGAACGCAGCGCTAGAGACAGGCCACAAGGGGATTGTCGTGCCTCTCATCCAGAACGGCGCCGATGTGAACGCGCAGGGAGGACACTATGGCAGTGTTCTGCAAGCAGAGTTGGTGAAGGGGAACAATAAGATGGTGCAACTGCTGCTCGCGAAGGGAGCCGACGCGAACGCGCAGGGAGGGCATTACGGCAATGCTCTGCAAGCGGCTGCGGCCAAGGGGAACATCGCCGTGGTCCAGCTCCTCCTCGAGCACGGCGCCGACGTGAACTCGCATGGAGGATACTTCGGTACTGCTCTACACGCAGCATTGGCCCAGGGGGACATCACCATGATGCAACTCCTCCTCGACAACGGCGCCGACATGAACTTGCTGGGAGGGTACTATGAGACCGCTCTGCAGGCAGCATCAACGAAGGGGGATACAGAAGTGGTCCAACTCCTCCTCCACCATGGCGCCGACGTCAACGTGCAGGGAGGATCCTACGGAAGTGCTCTGCAAGCAGCATCTGCGACGGGGAAAGAGGAGGTGGTCCAGCTCCTCCTCGCGCACGGCGCCGACGTGAATGCGCAGGGCGGACGCTATGGAAGTGCTCTGCAAGCAGCATCAGCGAAGGGACGCACAGGAGTGGTCCAGCTCCTCCTTGAGCATGGCGCCGATGTGGATGCGCAGGGAGGACGCTACGGAAATGCTCTGCAGGCAGCGTTGTGGGTGGGGAAAAAGAAGGTGGTCAAGCTCCTCCTCGCGCACGGCGCCAGAGATGCGTAGTAAGGAAAATACGGCACTGCCGCCTGTCGTGCAGCGATAGGATAGCGCCACCTTACAGTGGCCGATCTCCTCGTCGCCCGCGGCGCTGATATGAGTTGGGATTTGGGATTTGGATTTGGATTTGGATCTTGAAAGCGAGAATCAGGGCGGGTCTTGACCGCAGAAACGGTCGAGCCAGACGCAGTCGTAGACATTGTAGACATAAATAGCATGCCATAATGTAAGGGACGCGCGAGAGGGAAACGAAACAAAAGGAGGGAAGCCGGGAGAGCGAGATGCCGTATGTATACTAGGGCCAGGAGGTATGTATACCAGAGCGAAACACCACCACCCGCCCCAAGGCGATACGGTACACCTGGTCTATCCCGACACCGGCCCGAAGACGGCTGACGCGGGGCGTTATTGATGAGTCTTGACCAGACTGAGATTTGACCCTTGCTCTCGAAGAACCCGGCAAAGGCGAATCCGGCCGTCATCTCGCTGACGGGAAAGCCGCAGTTTGGGAGGGTCCGACGCGTTCTCCGATGGGCTCTCAAGACGTTTTTCCCGCTCCTCGTGAACCCACCTGAGCGAAAGGAGGGGGTACGAGGCACGGATCGGCCTGAGAGCCCGGGTGCGCGGGGGCGTCTAGTAGCGGAGCCGGTGGTGGTAGACGGCAGCGGGAAAAAAAAGCGCGCGGGCAGGTAGGCAGGGAAGGGTGGAGGACGCAAAAGAAATTAAAGGGGAGGGCGTGCGCATCGAGATCTACGGTGTGGAAGACTCCATTTTTATTCAGAGTCCGGCGTCATCAACGTTCCGCGAGAAAAGCAGAATAGGCGTGCCTTAAGTTACGTGCGAGCCGAGTTGCGAACTTGAGCCGAGAGATAACAGGGCGGAATATGCAGACAGATCCAGATGTCCACAAGTTGTTGACGCGCAGGAAGAGCGGTGGTGGTATCATATAACTCGGAAGAGAAGAGGATGACGCTCCACGAATAAAGATGGATTTGGGTAAAACACAAGCAAAACAGATTGAAGACACGGCGTGAGAAGCAGATCTAAATTGAATATTGCTGAGGGCGGCGAGATGGCTCGGTGGTTGAGACGAATGTAGCATGGCATCGGATATCGAGCCGGAGAGTGTTCAAAGATTCAGAGAACCACAAACTTGAAGCTGGTGTTGACCCAGGCCCATATGTCCAATAGCGGCGCAGGGTGCTCTGAAACGACATAAATTGAAGAGGAGACTAAGGTAGCAGCATTATCCGGCCAGTATTACGCGCCACTTCCGTGGCGTTGAGGAGGATAAGACCGGAACAGTCATCAGGGCCTAATTAGCGAGGGCACTGCTTTGAACGCGGCCACCACACTCAAAGCCGCCTAAAAACGACTTGCGCTCGCTCTCCCTGCATGCTGCTGCTTCTGTGCGTCTCCTGACCGTACATGCGGGCCCTGTCCCCCGCGCAGTCGGCACAGGCGACAACTCTGACCAGAAGGTCAACGACTACCCCCCGCGGTTCTTCTCCTCTCCACCTCGCCACTCGGCCCCGCACAAACGCGTACCAACTCCTCACGACTACGCCCTATACCCGCGGCCACCGCCACTCCACTTCCTCCTCCACCCTCGCTCTCGACGCCCGACTCACACGACGCGCTCTCGACACCAGCGTCGCACGGCGCGCTCGCACCGCCAGACCCGCCCGACGCACTCCACGCTCGACTCGTGCCACCCCGATGTGCAGGTGCGTGCTTTCTCAAACTTACTGCTACTTGCTCATTTTTTCTTCGATAATAGTCTCATTTGTGCTCTCAACTACGACGCGCAGCCCTCGTCTCACAACGCGCAGCCCTCGTCTCACGGCGCTCATTCACGCTACTCCTTACTTTCTTTTACCTTACTTTTCTTTCTTTCTCTCCGTCTCGTCCCGCGCCCCACCCCGCTCGCTCCCTGAATCAGCGCCGTGTGCGCACATGCTGCGTTCTGCGGCCGCCGACTCGGAGCGGCGTCTCGCCGCCGAGACGTACGCACTCGCGGAGTCGCAGTACGGCTCAATCTCGCGCGCGCCGGCTCGAGAACCCTGGATGCGCTCCGTCCCCCCCCGTTTGCACACACCTCACCGGTACGTCTTATTCTTCGCAGCTCACACTCACGACTAACTCAATTTCTACGGAAAAGTCAGCGCGGCAGCATGTGAAGGCGAGAAAGGGCGTACCACAAGGTAAGTCCGACTCTGTACCGCCTACGCCCACATTTTTCGAGGCGCACTCGGCGCTCGCGCGCACGTCTGCAAGGCCGCGCTCGGGAAGAACGCCTCCCCGCGCCGACTCGAGCACCCGCGGCGAGTCTTCGGATTCTGCCCGCGGCCTCGAATCGACTCGTACTGGCGCGGCGTGCTCGCACCGTGCCCAGTCCGCTGGCGCGCTCGCGAGGAACGCCTCCCGGACCCCCCTAGAGTCGCGCGCGCGCAGAGTCTCCGGACTCTGCGCACGTTCGACTCGCTACACGCCTCACCCGCGCGCGGCGTCCTTGTGGCTTGCACGCTGGCACGCAACATGCGGGATCTTCGGACTCGCTCGCAGCAAACCGCGCCCGCGACGCTTGCACGCAGCTTGTGCCGTCTCGAGTCGCACGGGCGGCGGTTTGTACACGCGCACGCCGTCTCCACCCGCGCGCATCGATTCGTATCGGGCTTACCCTTCTCGTCGGCAGCGCGCGCGCGGTTTTTATCATCTAAAAACAAGTAATTAACGCACAGCAAGGAATGAATGAATGAATAGCCTTTACCTTTTTTTGACCGCTTTGTGAGGTTTAATTCAGCGTGGCTTGACTTCTGTTTTTTTTCAAAGCTGTGAAGAGATGACTGTCGGAGTTGTAGGCCTTTATCTCGCAGTTTTGGTGCGTTTCACGGGAGGAGCAGCCCCTGGCAGGCAGCGAAATCAAAGGTGCTGTCGAAAGGGAGCATGAATCCAGACACGAGTAGCGGGAGCGAATCCAGAAGGCATTTGGGGCGAGGTTTGCGAAAGATTCAGAGGGCTGGTAGGGTTTTTACACTAGGAAAATGCGTTTTAGTTTTGCGCGTATAAATACGCGAGAGGGCAGGTGGCTGTGCGTGATGATTTCTATCTAATCTAATCACCAAGTTTTCTTCCAGCGTCTGTCTAGGAGGGACTACCAACATCATCAGATTATGGCTCGATCCCATTGCACTACAAAAGTCGCTGTCTCACGTCCTCCTCGAAAGGCTCAATCCAGTGCCAAGGCCGGCGGTGCGTCGGGACTCCCGGATGTCAAACAAGAGCCCGAAGAAACTGCTACAACGGACACCGTTCCTTTGTCAGTGCACAAACTGTCGGGAAGATTGCCCCCCTTCCAGCCCCCCTGCAGCTATGCTGTGGATCACGAAAACACATCTGTATTTTTCAACATCTATGATGAGACGGAGGAGGACGGCGAACGTTCAACAATTTATTGCTGCGATGTACTAACCAAGAAATGGAAAAACCTCACCGTACGTGGATGTTTGCAAAAATCGCCTTCTACGCTTATGGTGTATGTAAACAGTCGTCTATCCGACATTTACCGCAGCCATTCGGTTCGCCACCGCGGAAACAGCCGCTGCCTCCCCGGTTTGGCAGCGCTATGGCATACTATAAGTCGAGTGTTCACGGCCAGCGTATCTTGCTGCTCTTCGGGGGCCAAATCGATGGTACGAGCCACCACCGAGGGGAGGTTTCGAACGAACTCATCGCTGTTGACGTCGACAACTGTACGTGGTGGGTTGTCCAGCTGGCGGGCGGTGACGCGGAGCCTCGGGTGGAGTCCCGTCTCGTCGTCTCTGGTGACCAGCTATTCCTGTTCGGCGGCAAGACCTTCATGGACGGAAGATTTGAGGCCATCGATTCGTTTTGCGTTGCGACGTTCCGGGACATGCAGTGGACATGGGATGTCCTGGATGCCCCGTACCCGGAGAATATTCCGTCCTTGGGCTGGTGCTGCGGTGGGACCCTCATGCATGACGGCGATGCCGAACACATACTCTTGACTATGGGATGCGATAATCCATACAATGAATACAAGGCATGTAGGATATGTACCACGCCTCCCCCAGCATATTATTAATATTCTGATTCGCACCTTTCAGCGTGTTTGGGCTAGCTACTTCCCCTTCGTCCTTTTCAACATCGGATTGCACACATTCAAGCGGGCTGAGGCCTCCGCCAACTTGGAAGTTCCTGCAGAGGCGTCGTACCACAACATGCAGACACTCCCTGCAAGCATGAAGGAGTCCTCGGCAGCATCCGTCATTTTTTGCTCGTTCGATGTCGAGGAGCTGGATCAACCGCAATTTAATGTTTATTCTCAAGGCAGCTGGCGTTCTTTGGCCCTCAGCGAGCGTTTCATTCCAACAAAATGTAGTCTCGAGGTTTTCGTCGTGGTCGACTCGCGCCTCTATCTGATTGGATACAACGAGAAATCCAAAGAGGTGTACGATACACTCGTAGAAATTCCAAAAGAATGGATCTGTACTTAGGTTAGAACTCAAAATAATAACAACCACTCAAGAACTCATTTCCACGTCTTCTGGCGGCTTTCGTTCGCGTATTTTACCAGTACGAGCGGCCTCATCGCGCACCAGTTCCCCTTCCCGCCTCCATTTCGCCTTTTCGAACGCGTCCCACTCTTCTTTGGCATCGACCCACCGCTCCTGCACGTCACGGATATCATCCGCAGGCCCGTGCATGGTGCCAAGCGCACTGGACATCAAGGCGTACGAGTTTGGCCGTGCCGCCGCGGACGAGTCGGTGACGTCCACCGTGCCGGGTGGGGCGTTAGATTCGAGGGGCGGGACGAAGACATATCCTGTCGCGCGGTCAATGGCCCGGGTTAGGTGGAGCATAGAATCTTTGTCCTGAACAGCGTCAAGGTCTGGATGGAGACTCATGCATGTGCGTACCTCGACGGCCAGTGTTTCGAATCCAACAAGACTAAAGTCCTCGATCAAGGAGATCATCGCCATGTTCAAGGCCGCAAAGCGCGGTGTCGACGTGGACAGCGCGTTTTCTAGGTACGACAAGTCTTGTACCTCGGTGTAGAAGTCGAGATTAAAATCTAGGGACGCACATTAGAAGATGCTCATGCTAAAGTGGTAGCAAGTACCCAGGTCCCCGTATTGAGATATCAGGTCGACCTTGGACAGCACGTTGATGTGGGGGAGCTCGAGATGGAGCATCGTGCGCAGGGAGAGCAGGAGGACGGATATATATTTCGATGCGTCCGTCACATAATGCGCGTCGCAGAGATGTACAACAGCCAACTAACGATCTGTTCGAAACACATACAACGGGAGCGATGGAACGCACGCGAAATCCGCTCTTCGCCAGCTTCCCCACGATGTTTTTCAGGCTGTCGTGGTTCGTGCTGAGCTCGACCTGCCCAGGAAGGTCAAACAGCACGTAGGCGTCTTTGCCGAGCTCCTTGAGGCGCTCCTCGAGCCAGTCATAGTTGGCCTCGAGGTATTCCATGCAGTAGAGCAGTCCGCCATTAGGGCCGAGCCCGTGCTCCTCCATGACATCCTGGAGAGTTATGAGAGAAGAGATGTCGATGGCACAGGGATATGGAACGGAGTCGTTGGCGGGGTCGAGATTGACCACGGAAATTGGGCGGTTTAGAGCTGTGAAAAGCTGGTGCTTCCCATAGCAGTATGTCGACTTCCCGCTGCCAGGAGAGCCACAGATAACCTCTCCGAAAGGCATGAGGAAAGTGTGGCGGCAGTGACCGTGACGTGACCAATGCTCTCTGTCTGAACCACCACTGCTAGCTACGTGCCTGAGCATCCTTGTTTGCTTATTTGGAAGGAACTTCTCAGAGGAATTTTTCACCTCCATCTTGGTCAAGAGAAATGGGCAGTCATGGAAATCGAAGTTCCAGCCAACCCAACTTCAACCCTATTAGTATCAGTTCCCTGAATCTCTTTTACTTGCTTTATCTGGACTAAGAAGCACTTGTATCCATTACGTTCAAACGGGCACGGCGAGAGAAGGGGATGCTTCTCGAGCACGCTCCTATTAAACGCAATCTTTCCTCTGCCTGCGAGATTAAATGGCTCAAAGGCCCGCTTTCCATCCAGAATCGATGCGGAAGGCCAATTATCTCACCTGATTTGCGGTTTACAACGTACAGGTCCACCGAAAGGAAAGTTCTGTGCCGGAGACAGCATCCATGAGGCGTCTTTTTTCAATCTCCGAACCGGGTACCTTCGACAGCGCTCACCATCGACTTCTTGCGGGCCCCCGCATTTTTCATTTGGTTATCAGGACCATAGTCGACGGCATCGGATTCTGAAATGCCCCAACTTTTCAGCATGTTAGGCTTGTCGCTTGTCCTCGCACTAATGTCTCGGTGCACCGCTGCAGCTCAAGTCCAGCTTGGGACGAGCACACTCACAGGAAGGGATATGGGCGATCTGGAGTTCTTCGGCGGTCGGTCGCATTCTCTTTAATCTTTGAGCCCCCTCGAGCTGATCTCAGGTATTCCTTTTGCCGAGCCACCTATTGGCGATCTTCGGTTCAAATCCACCGTACTAAAACCAGCGCCGCCGACCGCCCAATTCGATGCCTCGAATTATGGCAAGTCCTGCTTGCAGCCAGTATGTTATCAAGCGCTATCGATATGTGCATGAACTAACTTCAGCTCAGGGTCCTGCTCCTGGAACTTCATCCGAAGATTGTTTAACCATCAACATATTTCGCCCGGCGGGATTGTTGGCTAATGCGTCCTTGCCTGTTGTGAGTCTGCTTCCATAATTGTAGGCTCTCTATTTAATTGGCGTACAGATGTTCTGGACGTAGGTTCCCCAAAACCATTTCCCACGAAGCCTTCTGAATATTTTGTAGATACGGAGGTGGATTTACGAGCGGAGGCGCAGGACAATATAATGCCAGCGTCCTCGTAGCACAAAGTATTTCCCGAGTAAAAGTTCTTTATTGTCCAGATTGAAAATATAACCGATTCCGCCTAGGGAACACCGATAATTTACGTCTCCTTCAACTATCGTCTCGGACCGCTAGGTTTTCCGCAAGGATCAGAGGCGTTTCAGCGTGGTGTTTTAAATCTTGCTCTCCGCGATCAATTAACTTGTCTCGAATGGGTTCAACTCAACATTGGGGCATTTGGCGGCGACAGTTCAAAGGTGCCTGGCGTTCTGACATATTGGGTTGAATCTCAACGATCCACAGGTTGTTCTGTTCGGGCAGAGCGCCGGATCCATCATGACGTCCATTCTCTTCCTTACCGACATATCGCGTTTGGCGAGAGCTGCAGTATGCCGCCCCAGGAATATTGGTGTAATACTTATATTTCCTAGATCTTCCAGTCGGGGTCGGCCGCAACATCTTCATTGTTTACTTCGGACCGAGGAGAGGCAGACTGGCAAAATTTTGTCGGCGGAGTCGCAGCCTGCAATGCGCCGCGAAATAATAACTCCGACACTTTTGACTGGCTAAGAAGTGTCGAGTCGACAGATATTTTGTGCGGATGGGCCAACGCATCGGCCAATACTCAAGTGCAGTTCCCGTGGACTCCGATACTCGATGGGCCGAATGGTTTGATTCCTAGGCTGCCCTCTGAGATATGGGAAACAGGCAATTTCTCTCATCTGCCTTTCATCGCCGGGACGAACCTGGACGAAGGTGAGCCCTGCCGTTGCGGAGTCCTCTTACCCACAAACTGATAGTCTTGAGGCACGATATTTACCCCTAACACGCCACTCAACATCGACGACTTCATTATTGCTAATTTCTCACCCGCGTCTACTTCGATGTCCGACCTGCAAACTGCCGCCCAAGGGATCCTGCAACGATATCCCAACGATCCGAATGTGGGATCGCCGTTTAATACTGGAAACCAGACATTTGGGCGCGATCCTCAATACAAACGGGCCGCCGCTATAGGTATGCATTTTTCAAGATCAATTTAATCAAAGGCTTGATTTTGTTGTTTAGAGGGAGATATCAGCTTCCAGTCCCAACGGCGGCTTTGGGCCAGATCGGCAGCGGCGGCGGCGGGAGTAAAAGTGTTCTGTTATCTATTTACTCAACCCCAGGCTGTTCCTTATCTCGGAGTTTATCACGGCTCTGAAATACGCTACGTCTATGGCAGTGGTTTGGGAGATCCAGGCGTCCCGGCGTCAGATGCAAATCTTAGCAAAATGATGATTGACTACTGGGTAAGCAGGGTTCAATAATACTGCAAGTACGCATTCCTCACGGATAGATTCTAGCTGTCTTTCGCTACTTTTTTGGACCCAAATGACGGCCGTGGGCAACCTCGTGAGTCCTTCTCTTCTTCACAGTAGAATTCAACTTCGACGGTCCGTATAGGCCCCTTGTGGAATGCGTTCACCACCGAAAATCAGGTTTGCCATTCCAATGACCGTGGCGCTCAGCTAGCACTGATCCGGCTTCATTTATTCAGGTCCTGATGCAACTGGATGGAGAGAACACCACTATGATTCAAGATACCTATCGAAACGGTATGACCTCCATCTCGTTCCGAATAAACCGCTCAACGGCGCTTTTAGAGGTTATAGAATATCTGATGAGCATGTCAAAGTTGTTTCACCATTGAGAGCAACCGATGTACACAGTCCATATTCCTTTATTAGTACTTTCTTAAATGGATGAGTGAACAGTGGTATTCAATCAGCCGCGAGTCCATCAACACAGCTGGCGATAACTCGTCCCTGTTTCATCACAGCAAGCAAGTGGTCCTCTGGACGGTCGAGCACCGTCACATCTTCCAGAGGATTTGCGTTGAGAATGATGAGGTCTGCATATGCGCCTCCGGATATGCTCCCAATGAGAGAGGATTTCCCTAACATTCGTGCTTTGAAGAAGTTAGTCAGTCGCAACAATGAGGTCCGTGCCCTTGGCATGCTCTTACCAGCATTCGTAGTCGCATGCTTCAAAATGACTGGGGAGGGAAGTACGCTTGCTCTGACGGCGAATTCTTCAGTCTGCAGAGCGTGCATGGACGTTAACAGATCGGATCCACTACACAAAACTCAGCGGCGAAAGAATAAAGATATGACTGACTGACTAGCAAATTATAACTCCGGCATCGTGAGCGATCTTGAGAGCCTCGAGCCCTTTGGCCATGACCTGAGCATTCTTAATTTGGCCATCCGGAGGGAGAAAATCTTCGAATGGCGGCCGAACCTAACGAGGTACGAGTTAGAAGTGCTGAAACGTCTATATAGGAGAATCGACCATTATCCCTGCATAATGGTTGTCAATCACCGTTCATCGATGAATAAGAAAGCCATAATACCGTAGCATGAGAGAGTGGGAGTGAGCTAACCAGCCATCAATGTCAGATGTTCCCTTCGTAGCTAGTCAGGACGAACAAATATTCCCTTGGTCGCCATTCTGAATCCCGAAGATCAGCACAGCAACCGACGAGTGCGAGGTTGAAACGTACAGTTTTGCAGTTGCGTGATCAATCAAGTTCCCATGTTCAATTCCAGAAATGCCATTTTCAATTGCGTGGCGGATGGCGTCAACAGTATAGGCATGGGCGGTCGCTGGGAGTATACTTCGGTTACTTTCAAGAAAGTCAGCAAAGACACTCGTACTCACTCATTTTCCCTCCCATTTGCTTGCAGGTCGTCGTGATAGCTCTGATCTCTTCCGCGGTGTATTGAACAGTTTCGATTGCGTCGGTTTCCGAAGCGACTCCGCCCCCAACCATAATTTTTATGACTGATTTTCAAGTTTAGGATGCCTTGCACGAAGGGACGAACTGCTTACAATCAGCTCCAGCCTTCAATTCCTCTCTGGTCGCCTTAAGAACCTCCGGAACACCATCCGCAACACGTCCAAGGCCTTTTGAGTGACCGCCGCAGCATCCAGTAGCAGTTCCTCCGGATATTCCCGCAGCAAAATCACCATGGCCACCTGCCATTCAAGTCAACTACCAGTTGAACGTTGAATGTGAAAAGTGAACCTGTCTGAGACAAGGCTTTTCCGCATTGAATGAGCCTGGGTCCTTGAATAAGACCTTCTTCGATTGCCAGAGCAATACGCTTCGAAGCGCCGCCCGTGTCCCGAACGGTTGTAAACCCACGCAGAAGCATCTCTGGAAGACGGTAAAATTATTTGAACCAGAGATAAGACAAAGTTACAACCTTTTAGAACGTACGCAGTGCGTAGGTTCATATCTTGCTCTAGCATTTGGCTAAATTCGCCCATGTTCTGTATGATCAGTCCAAATCCACGGAAGTGACGTTAATGTTGCCAAATGATTACCTTGACTCCGGGAACGGCTGTTACATGAACATGGCAGTCTATGAGGCCGCTGGACGAATCCATGTTCGTGAGCCCCCATTGGATGACACCGCAGGCTTACGGGCAAACATAAGCGCCGTTCAGATCAATCGTCTTCGGTTCATCGTCCTTCGCGCTCTTGGGGCTTTGGGTTGGCTTCACGGAGACGATCATCCCCTTGGATATGGTGATCATTTGCTTTCCGTTGAGAAGCGCGCCAGTCGACGGTTCCACGACGAGCGCATTCGTGAGAATCAGGTCATCAGGAAGTGTCCGAATCCAAGGCTTAATTGCCAGCTTTGGAAGCCTGAGGGAAGAGTTTTAGAAAGATATAGATCCAAAGGAAAACCCTACAGGCTCGGACGAGTCTCTGTTGGAGCTCCGGGATATATCTGCATGGTTCAAGACAAAACGTAGGCCTTATCTAATCGTGGCGACAGTGGCCCGGGGCGGGCCGATGCTTGGGCCGGGATTAATATCGGGTGAAAAGCGCTTGTAGCACCTCTTGGACCAGACTTGGACGACGAAAAGCTGCGAACGACCGAGCGCTCCTTGGTTTCAACTGTCCGGTGGCGATCTACTAGCGATCTACTAGTAGTTTTCTCATCGTAGCCGGCGACTGAGGGCATTGCATTTAAATGGGCTTAGACCTCTTCTTGGCTAAGGGCTTTGACGGAGACCTACTACGGAGACTCGGGGGAGTCAGAGCCGCGCGTCCGGGCACAAAAAATCTTGATATTTCAGCCCAATACCTGTTGCTCTACGGGATGTGACTTCTTTTTTTAAGCCCCTCCTCTGTTCAACTCTGTTCCTCCATGGACTCGATTGCACAGTTTAAATTACCCCTCGCTGTATCTGGACCCTTCTAGTTCTCATCCTCACAATTTGGGACAGGACAGCCATCTGTGTTGTACCAGTAAATATGTCCTCCATGCCTTGCCCACTGGCGGCCCCGCTCTCAAAAGTCCACCCTAAAACATCTCCGCGCGCACTACGGTGAACACTGAGGGTTGTTTCGAATTCCCTCTTTCCCGCAGACTCTTGGATGACGAGTGGTGGCAGTACTCGCTTTGACCGCGCTTCTCTCGCCCCTCCTTCAAGCAGACACAGAGCCAGTGACCGTACCGTCAAGACAGCTCGCAAATATGAACTAATTAACGCGTAGAGATAAGGAAATCGAGCTGCAAATCCAGGCTCCTCAGTTCTGGGAATCGAACCGCGCTGTCCATTCGGGGTCGAATCTGGTCGATATGCTCCAACGTCTATATGATTGCTTTGAAAGAAGCGGCTGAGCCAACCTGCACTTCCGGAAAAAAAGACAGCTGACTCCGTAGATTAGCGCTTTCGTTAGTGGCTGTGTTCGCTTTGACCGCGCAGCGTCGAGTCGAACCGTCAAGGACACGCGTTTGGGACGCGTTTTCCAATGAAATCAAAATGACGTTGGACCACGCCAAGTTTTGGAGCCCTGTATTGTCCCGTGTCACGACCGTCGCGCGATTTATCCAGCTTGTTTCACTGGCAACTTGAAGAGTTAGGTATCCAGAGTTGGGTGTTGCCTTTGTAAAGAACAGTGACCAGAGCAAAAACAATCACGCAGGAAAGAATAAGGATGAGCCAGTCTGCTGTTAAATCGTTTCCTGAGCGACGATGGTGTGTTCTTGTTCCTTGCTAAGCAATTCGCTTAGACGCGTTGTTGACTCGTATTGCGCGTTGTAGGACCATATAAAGCCTGCCTCTTGCTGTGGCGTTGAGTCGTGCCTCTTTTTCTCTCCACCTCACCCGAGAGAGCGAACTATCTCCCCTGCCACCCGTCTCTTTTTCCTCGCGGTGAGTTATTGATCGCTACTCTTCCCGGTTGAGTGGAACTCAATCCGTGTTCGACCCTCCAGATATGCCACCGCCGTTTGTATCCATTCCACTGGAAGTGTGGATGGAGGCCTTAAGCTATCTTCCTCCCTCCGAGCTCGCCAGCCCGAGTCTCACCAGCCGCACGTTCCGAAACCTCGCCCAGTCACTCATGTTTGGACGGTCGGAGTCAACTTCTTCAGTCGGGACGCGTTGCCGCTTGAGGAAGGAGATTTCGCCAGCATGATGGAAAGATTAAGATTTTGCTGCTCTGCACGAATCGCGCTCGCGGTCACGGAATGCTGCATCCGCGCGACGGACATAGACCACCCGGACTGGACGGACTCACTCGGGTTCACCCGGCGCCTGATCATCGCCCTCTTCAGCGCTATGCAGCACTTTGTGAACCTGCGCGCTTTCACGGTTACACGCAGTGACTGCGACCGCATCATCCGCATCGTGTCGCCAGCGGGAATTCATTCATTGCCCCAGATCGCGAATATATTGACCAATCTCTGCCTGCCACCCATGCAGGGCGCCCCGCATATCGTGAAGCCCGGGTACACGCCCGGAACGCAGCGCGTCCAGTTCGACCACCAGGTCGTTGAGCAGCTGGCGTTGCTCTGCGGCAATGTGACGCGCCTCGACCTGTCGTGGCCCTGGACCGCCACCGCCGCCGCGTTCGTCAGGATGCTCTGCCGCCGCACCGGCCCACTTCCGAACTTGAAGAAACTGTGGATCCGCCCGCGGAGCAACCAGGCGGTCATCGTGGAGGCCCTGCTGCGCCTGTGTCCTGCGCTCGAGGAGCTGACCATGTATGGTGCTACGACTTCCTCTATGTGCGCGACGATCCGGTCCTGCTTAACCCGCATCCAGATGCGCTGCCGCTGCTCAAGTTCTACGAGGGACCAGCTGACGCCGAGAGCATCAACGCCTTCATGCGAGGGCGCCCGGTGCGGCATTTGGCGGTCCCGGGCAGCCAGGCACGGCTTAATGGGCCATACCTCTTGTACAACCTAGGCGGAATCGAGGAGCGCGCGAAGATCGTGTCGCTGGAGCTGCGCCTCCATGCCCTCAACGACGATTTCTTGAAAAGCGTTTGCGCGTTGTTTCCGAACATTCGGGCCGTGTGTATCTGGGCCAAGGAGTACGGGGAGTTTGGCAATTCAGAAGTGAGCTGATTTTGTGATACCAAGACGCTCGACTGACTTTGTCTCCGGAAACAGAAGATCTACTCAGTTTTGTGCCGAGCGGCTCCAGAACTGCAGACATTGGAGCTACTGACCATCCGCGTGGAGAACGAGCTGCAGCTGCTGGACCCTAGAAAAGAAGACCAGGCCTCTGAGGAAACAGCCGGGTCGACCATGGCCATAGACGTCAGCGACTGCGAGCCGGCCAATGAGACCACGGCCACCCACTGGATGAACCGCGCGCCGAACGTGGAGTATACGATGGGCCACGACGGTGCCTATCTTAATCCCAAGAGTCCTCTTTTCACCTCAATGAACTGGAAGGCGCTCGAGGCTCTCTCACAATAGGCTAACCTCAAGTTTCTTTCCGTGCAAGGTCGGATAGAAGGCTGCATCGAGGACCAGGAATTTGCTTTTGTGGCGGACATACGCGATCGAGATGAGAGAGGCGTCCGTACAGTCAAGGCGTGGCGGAGACTGTACGAACATCGTACATATTGACCTGCGTCCGAATACATTTCAGAAGACAATAATCCGTCGTAGGCATGTGCATGTATTCATGGGTTGGCGGGATGCATGAATCGACGATATGAGGACGATAATACACACGGGAAGAATAACTATTTCTTCGCCTGCGACTTGATAACCTTCTTCACAATCTTGGCCTCCTCGACCAGGAAAGCGCGCAGGATGCTGCACGCGCGTCAGAACGAGAAAAATGGTGTGACGTTCCAACTCACCGCAGCTTGACGCAGTCTCCGCACCGCGAGCCACCATATGCCCTGCGGACAGTCTTTTGGCGCTTGGAGATGGTAGCGTACTGGCGGGGGTCGCAGAGCGGGGATCTAGAAAAGGGCCTGTAAGAAACGGTACAAGGTCGATAGCTGAGTGAGACGCACGCCAGGGAGTCCGACACCACAGTCACCGCATTTGGGGGAGGTGGCGATCTTTTGAGGTGGTGGTAGACAAGCTTTCCCACCGGGGGTCTTCACCACGCGTCTGCGGTTGGAGGTGGTGTTGTAGGGCTGGCGTTTCCGTAATGTTACTCGTTGGGCCATTGGAAAGAAAGGAAGCTGGTCAAGAC
The DNA here is from genome assembly GCA_029282285.1 of Mycena rebaudengoi. NCBI lineage: Eukaryota > Fungi > Basidiomycota > Agaricomycetes > Agaricales > Mycenaceae > Mycena > Mycena rebaudengoi. The sequence goes on from JARJCX010000230.1 coordinate 230,090, forward strand.
AGGGTCAGAGATTCGGTCGAGCGTTACGACGGTCTATACGGACTTTCTTGAGAACTAAACCTAGAAAATGTTGGTCAGTAGACGCTGCTGCAGAAAAAACAAAATCGTAGCGACCTTGTGGACGGAAAAGGGTGTGACAGGATGACTAAGCGTGACTTGAGCTGCTCAGTTCTGCACACGTGCTCCGGAAGTTGCCGAAGCCTGTGGTTGAACCGGGAAATGCCAGAAACAGCTTGGACTCCTGCCGCGGGCAGCGGTTTCAAATTGGATCTTGAGCACGGGCCTCCAGATTCTACTTCGGGAAATTGCTTCGCCCCTCCACAGCTTACATTTCGGGCAGGCACGGAACTTCGCTCAAAGCCCCTGTCCACTATTCTTTGGATCTATAACCGGCGGGCTTTCGCGGTCCGAAACACTCAAGTATATGGATTCTTCTCAGTCCAGCACAGAAAAAAACTTTAGGATAGTTGCACCCATGAAATACAGCTCAGTATATGTATCTAAACGTTTTATTCTCTTTATCTGTCACTGGAAAAAGTAAAGTCAGTCAACTGTTGAAAGATCGGCATAACTCGACGTACGATTCATCCATTCAATATTCGGAAGTTCTTTCACCTCCCCGCTCTCCTCATCCCTCCGTTGAACAGCAACTTTCTTCACATTCTGCCAGCTATAATAAAGCCGGAGCGTAATTGCTATCGTTGCCGCCAGAATCTGCGTCACAAGTAAACAATTTTGGCGGGTATAAATTGCGGTGCGTCTTTTGGTTTAAAGAGCTGCGGGCCAACTATATTGCCGACCGAGAACGCGCCGGCAATGAGTGCATTAGCAGGCAACGCTACGGGGACTAAGAACGGATATTTAAACAAAAGGAAGATGGGACTCGCCGTTTGGTCTGTCCCGCCACATTCGCCGTCGTAATGCAGAATACGAGGAACTAAGGTCACAGTTATCTGAAGTGCACATCAATTATGGGGTTTGCGGATTCGTGGGGAGCTTCCATACCACGTTCACAAGGTAGATCCCCGCTAAAAGACCAGCCTTGTTCGTAGAGGGGAGGAAAGACATTAGGCCAGATCCGATCGCAGCTAGAAGGGCAGCAACCGCTATCCACGTCGTACGGTTTGCCTGTTTGTGCACTAGATACGCTGTAACAAGACAGGCAGTCAGTGAAACGGATCCACTCGGTATGTTGAGCAGTGCAGTTCGGGTGGGCGAGAAACCGAAATTGCGAATGAGGGTTGCCGAGTAAAACGATACAACGCCAGAACTCAGTGATAACTAGGTTGGCGAGGTCATTAATGGATGGACAATTCGAGTTCAAGTAAACTTACAGAAATAGTCATCGTCGCCAGCAGCCACATTTGCGGATCAACGACCAGCTCTCTGAGATGCCGCCATTTGTAGTGCGTGTTCTTGATCCCTGTTTGATTAACAGCGACCCGATGAATGGCGGCTTTTTTCTCGATCTCTGAAAGCCATTTTGCCTCCATGGGAGAGTCTGGCATGTATACGTAGGTCCCGGCTCCCGCGACGAATGTCACGCAGCCCAGCAGAAGAAACATTATTCGCCATCCCGACAAGGATTCGTGTTTCACCAGTTGAAAACCTGTAATTCGACTTTCAGTCTATATAATTGCCAGACGATGTGAGCACTGGAATATACCCCACGATATCAGACTTCCCAGCATCTGCGCAATGCCTTCCCTCGATTAGTACGCCTTCCATAAATAAAATCATATCGACATACCTAGTCCACAGTACCAAATAGCAAAGCGTATAATCGCCTCGGATTTTGTATACCACATTCCTTCAAAACTCGTCAACTTCTGCGAAATCAAAGAATAATCAAGCTTGTTCACCAGTAATTAGCATCAAGCATGGCGCTGTAGCCGCTTCAAAAACGCCAATAAAAATGCGACATGCGAGTAGGCCATGGTAATTCGTAATCGCCGCCGAGCACGCCGTCGCGATACCCCACAACATGATGTTGATGGCGAGCCATTTTCCGGGACGGACCTTTTGCACGATGAAGCCTTTGAGATAGTACATTAACGTGCCCATTTTCCAATGAAAAACACAGCATCGCACCTGTCGGTACTTCCGCTACCAAATTTGCAATGTACATGGCAGAGGCGGCGTTATTGAAATTGTTCCCTTGAAGCCGCAGTTCTTGATTTATTCCCATAACGGCCGCGTACTAGTTCCCCAGAGAAAGGTAAATGAAAAAAACATTGAAGATGACGACAAGATCGTTACATTGAGATCTCTGTAGCACGTCAAAAATGTATAAAGGAACCCAGTTGAGAGAACTCACAATTTGTCCAGGGCCTGCAGCGTATAGACCATCAGCGCAATGGGGCCGATTCTCCAATCGATCTTGCGCAGGAGACGGGCAGATTGGACTTCACGGGCATCAGATTCAATGCCGGTTTCTTGCAGATAGACGATTGCTTTGTCGAGACTCGTCGAACTTGCGTTGGCTTTTGCAACCCGCGGAAGTCCAGATCCAATATCAACGGGATCCTTTGCCTTTTCTGACTCGGAAGACGTGGGGGTGAGCATGCTGCGGGCGTCGTGGGGCCAGGAACAAATCGGTGGCTTTAATAGATAGTATTGGAAGACGGTTTCTGAAAGAAACGGGCTAGATAGCCGGATACAGATTTAGAAGCAGTCGCAGTTAGCCGGGGCCTGGGTTGTGCGGCCCCATGTTCGCCGCAGTCTTCGGAGTGGCACGTTGTTTATGGGAGGGGCGGAATTTCAACCGCAGTGTACAGTACATTTTCATTCCTCCTCGAAGTTGATATGCTTCGAATTAAAAACACCGAAGGTGCGGCAGCCAGATGTAGACAATATCATCTCCTGAGAAGATGTGCGGTGTGATATTTGAACGTCGGTCTTCGGACCGCCAGAGGGTGCGAAAAGCCGGTGATTACGGGCCAGGAGAAAAAGTGACCCTTTTACCACGGACGTATGTATATATGGACAGGGCGTCGAATAGAAAAGCTGAACTTGGTTTTGCCAGCCTGCCTAAAACTTGAAAACTAGCAGGAAGCCTGAGCAGCAAGGCCAAGAGTACCATACAGCGCTAGCGGGGAGGACTCAATGGCAAATTCTTGAATTAGAATGCGAAGGCAGGGCTTTAAAGCCGCCTCATGCGCTGGCTCGTCGGACCGTTGGAAGAAGACAGCGGAGTCTGAACTTATTCCGGCATCCCCCGAATGAAGCATGAATTTGATCCGTCCGGCAGTTCCCGACTACTCCAGAATCTCAATAAGGGAATAACAAAAGACGTGCCTTATTATAGAGAAAAAGAAAACCTGAGATCTTGGAGACTCCGCAGGCATAGGTTTTTTGTCACCTTGCCTGTTGGCTTGCTCAAGTGTGAAGGGACTCTCATGATGGTGCCGGTCCAGCTGCCACGATCAATCACGATGTGGCACCTCTACATACCGTTAACCTTTAGGTAAAAGGCACCGCTTCATGAGACATGGGCGTGGAGGCCAAAGCGCAGATCTGCACCGGGGATTGTTCCGGTTGATTCCTGGCCTGATCCTCGCACAGTAAGTATGGGTCCGCGTTCGCACGTTGCGTCAATTTGTTTTTTGCTGGCAAACGTAATCGTTCAAAGTTTCTGATGTTCTGAATTTCAGGGCCGAATACTAGGTTAGATATTTTTTCCCAGTACCTACTCAGGCACGATATACGGCGTTCCCTCCTTGCTCCCCCTCTCCCTGCGAACCGCCCCCACAATCCTCTCCCACTCCGCCTTCTCCTCCGCCGAGCGCCCCAGCGCCAGCGTCAACGCGCGCAGGTGCACCGGCTTTATCATGCGCTTTTCCGCGATTATCGCCTGCACGTTCGGAGGGAGCGTCGCGACACGCTCCGCGGGCGGACCCTCGATGTGCTGTCCCACCGCGCACCCGCACAGCCCGCAGAATTGCGTCGCACCGAACTTCCTTCCCAGCGGATAGAAGTACGAGACGAGCGTATCAGGGGGCACGATGTGCATCGAGACGCGTGTGAGCGGGCGCGGGTAAGTGTACAGTCCTGCGATCTAAAACGTACGAGTACCGTTATAACTTATGGTGCAGGTGCAGCGTAGAATGCTTACGCGGATGCAAATACTGCAATCGCACTCCTTGACCGCGTCCTCCTCGACGCCGCTGGCCGCCTGCACCTCCAGCGGCGCGGCGCTCTTCAGCGCGAACGTTACGGCGCCACAGTGGCAGCTGCCGCTGTACACCTTCTCCCCCTCGGCTTTACTCTGCTCTAGCTCCGCCAAGCCGGGGAATACGGGCACCGCATACGCTGTCTTGGTACTCATCCCCGCGCCGGTCTTGACCTCCAGCGCCCACAAGTCAACATCCCGCAGCATGCGCGCATTAAACGCAAACTTGTCCGCCGGTCCCAGGCCCGCGCGCACGATCCCGAACGGCGTCCCGCACGTCCCGCAGAAGCGGTGTGTCATCTGCCTGTCGTTGAACTCGTAGTCCCGCAGCACGCCGCAGCCAAGGCCGTCCGAGCCCGCGCCTTTGGCGAACCTGAGCGCGGACTTCGTGGCGAAGACAAATAGGTACCCCTTTTTCGTGCAGATTGAGCACTGGCAGGCGTGCAGGGGTGTGGTTTCGAGGGGGGGGGGGGACACGGTGAATTTAACGGCGCCACAGTGGCAGTTGCCTTCGTAGGTCTTTAGCCCGGCGTCCGACATGGTGGAGTGTTGCAACTGCAGTGGCCGCTGCGGCACGCGGGCCGCCTTTGATCCGCAAACACCACCCAGTTCCTTTTATTTTTGGCGTTTGGGATAATGAGACTTGGTCTACAGAAGCATTCCAAGGATTCAGCCAGTCATTTCCGATGGTAAACACCACTTTCAACATTTAACTCAACTAGTTACTCTACTATATAGTACATCATCGCCTTGTCATCGCCCCCCAAGAAAGAATGAAAGAGCGCGGGTTATAAATTTGAACCAGATGGCATATTAGTTCCACCGGAGTCTCCTCGACACTAGAGCCAGTCATATTTCAGATAACGCTTTGATAGTACAGTGCCAACAACTACCTTGAACCATGGTGGCGTCTCCCGAAGGTGATTGGGCTGGAGTGAAATCGGTAAGCCACAGGGACAACTCCCTGTCGTCAAATTCCACCAATCTACTCAAAAGTCCTTCAATAAAGGGAAGCCCATGCCACCAGCCTGTGTCGATGTGCACATGGCGGATGCGAGCGCATCCCTCGACGTCCCAACGAGACTTGAGCATCGCCACGAAAATTTCTAGATTCAAGCCCGATACCGACGTCGGATCATCGGTGGCCAAGAAAAACATGAGATCATTCAACTTCGGCAACGCGATGGGTGACTCTTGTTGGATCGTGAGCATGGCGCATAAGCGTTAATGTCGCTGGCGTCGTTTATTTCAGCTCACAAATGGTGGGGTAGTGTTGTAATGCGGAGAATGAGACGGTAGCGCCGGAAACTCTGTCCAGACGTGAAAGGAGCGTGACCGATCGCAGATCACAGCCAGAACGAGATACAACAGGGGCGATGGTATCAATAAATCCTGCGCCGAGTCCGAGGTGCGTCAGCCTCGGCGCAATGAGGGACGAAGGAAGAGGCATCCACTGGAGGGTTAATTTTTGGAGAGCAGGCAATGAGATGTCATCCGCAGCGGTGTCATCTCCCTCCACAAACCAGGCTGTCATATCGCATTCGACGACGTTGACGAGTTGTGGAAGAATGCGGATGAGTTCACTCAAGCCGCTGATGCCGCTCTTCAAGTAAGTTAGCTGCGCCCAGGGAAATTCGCTCGCAAACCCCTGCGTCGATTCGAGACGCCGGAGTTGGGGCGCATCGGCGAACAGCTCCCCTTGCGGCGGACCGTACGAAAACGAGAGGGATTCAGCTTGTCCAACCTGCCCTTGATGCGATCCATGGGGCTGCCAGGAGAAAACCAAGTTGAGTCAGCCTGAACGGTTTCCCACCGCGGCGAGGAGTCAGCTAAGATCTCCAGAATTTCGGGAGATATAGTCCAGTCCGACTCATACGACGGGGAGCCGAGAACAATGGACAGCGGCTGATTTGCCGACCTATGGAGTTGCATCTTCAACCGGCAAAGAAGTATGGAAGGATGTACATCATTTCCCCTAAGGTCGTAGCTCAATTCATTAATCGAGACCGTAGTCCAGAGTTCCGGTAGAGCGAGGGCTATCTCTCTCCAGCGGGAGCAGATGCGACCTACAAGCCACGGACTAGAGTCGACACAGGAAGCTTTATCTGACATGCCATCTTCCTGCGAGGGTAGAGTCAAGAGGAGTATTTCTCCCAAGATTTCGGGAGGAACCCGTCGAGCCACGGAAATGACGCTTTGATGCCGCAGAATTTTATCCGCTATGGCATTCCGTTCATCAACGAGGGGTTCTAAGATTTTTTGAAAGCGCGGCAATTTGGGTGTCGAGATCCAGAAGACGGGACTGCTCGTCGGCGATAATGTCGCGTATGACGGGAATTTCAGCGTCGGGAGGGGGATCGTTTGAGATCAGAAGGGACTCCAAGGTGGATTTAGCTTCCATCTGAATGATACTTCTTGTTCGTCAAAGGAAGTACTGCATTTCGCGAGTAACTCACAGCGTGTTCAGAGTCAGCGAAGAATCAGAGATTAAGGCTGAAGGAAGTGCTTCTCGCTAATTGTAGACGGACGATACCTATTAATTTGATATTAAATTCAACCGAGGCTCGCGTGCTTACCAGGTAATTCGGCGCTGACGAGGCAAGTTGTGACGAGGTCACTTTCTAAAGTTACTAGTAGTAGACTCGACAACTGTGTATTGACCCTGTATGTTCCAGCAGAAGCCTGATTAAGAAAGAGAGCGCGTGTGTTGCAACTGGGAATAAGGGCTGACAGGATGGATTCGACTCTGTGGTCGTGGTCTTGTCGTGACAGTCGTGCTGGTCCGAAAGCGGACCAGACCGTAACCCTTCCTGATGGCATCAAATAAGCGCCAAAAAGGGTTACCCATCTTGCAAAGCAGCGAGTTCCTAATGAAGCCTGGCAAATGAAACCCACAAGTTTGTGAACGATCTAGGCAAGAGCTAACAGGATTCTAGCAGTCTCAAGACGTTTATTTAATATACACGCTGTGCGACAGTGCACTGAGTGAAACAAAAACTATACTTGCCTGCAACTTGCCCGCGTCCTTCATCTAAGTACTATAAACTGGAGGATCAGGTATTTTGATATCCTTGTCCTTACAGTAAAGGCTCTAATTTCTACACGTTCAAGTTCTACATATGATCACTTGCCAATGACACGGAGGTCGCCGATGGACTGCGTCACAAGTCGGGAACAATGCTTGAAGCATTCGGCCCAGTGATCTCTGCTTCCGTCGTTATGCCTGGTAAATTATGTTTATTGGTCAAATGGCTAAAGGAAATAACAACGTACCAGTGAGAACGAGGAGGGTCGAAAGTCCGCCATTTTGACCGAATAAGATGTCGGTGTTGAGTCTATCACCTATCATTAAGGTACGTTTCGGATCGAAATTGACTCTGGCACACGACATTAGTGGATTGGCTCAAACGGAGCGCAAGATATTTACTTCGCCTTGATGCAGTCGAGCATCGTGGCGCGGGTTTGCCTATACTCACCGGGTCCTTCCCGACAGCGTAACGGAGCGGAGCGCTGATGGATCCTGCACCTGGGAGTAAACCATCACCTGCGGGGTACGTGCTATCTTCATTAGTCGCAAGAAAGGCGCATCCTGGATTTCTTGTAAGATACTGGAACGCCTTGGAAAGCTTGGTATAATTTATGTTGGTATCGAGGCCGCACAGTACGGCCGCAACGTCTGGATCTAGAGTAAAATTGGCCAAGTTGAAGGGCTCCAGGGTACAGTCGGCAGGATCCTGAGCAATACTCAGTACTAGAAGTATATGCACGATAGGCGCTTACCATTCCACCAGAAAGGTGACGCCTTCTTCGTGTAACTCTTCTTCCATTCCCTTCATT
>JARJCX010000231.1:0-235249 GCA_029282285.1 Mycena rebaudengoi
TGGTCCCGGGGTGGTACTGGTGACGGTGGTTCCGGCGGCGGCAGCAGCGGTCCCGGCGGTGGTCCTGACGATGGGGGAAGCAGCGGCCCTGGAGGAGGTCCCGACGACGGCAGCAGTGGTCCTGGTGGCGGCGGCGGCGACGGTGGTGACGACCCCGGTTCTGGCGGCGGCGAAGACCCTGGTTCTGGCGGCGAAGACACCAGTGGCCCCAGCGTATTGCGTGGCAGAGACAGCGGTCCAGGCGGAGGCGGTGGACGAATTAAAGATTTCACGCTCAACATTGTCAACGCGCGCTTTCTCCTGATGGATTTACCAGGAGTAAGTTGAACTTATTTTTACTATGTGTGTGATGCTGATATTCCCTTCAGGCACGGTCGTTGCAGAAGGAACGTAAGCAAGTCCAGTCCTATTTCCTTCTCACTTCTGAAAAGTCGCTCAGTTTTCCTGGTCCCCTCATTCGTGCTGAAAAAGGCGACACCCTGAGGGTCACCGTTAACAACAAACTTGCAAGTAGGCATCTGGAAAATTGAACTTCGATCTCACGTGATTGCACCAGACGGATCCAACTATGCGCCGCAGCACAACCATCGTTAGCGAAAAGTTTTTTCTGTGCATAATTGTGTGTTGAATCTATTTCTATCTACAGGATTTCGATGGTATCTTTTTCGACACGCCCAACATCTATAATGAAGGAAGCCCATTTGTCACGTTTGTTTTTCTGAGATGTTTTTCATTCTGTTTCCTTATTTGGTCTTGCAGGACGTGTCCGATCCCACCTGGTCTCAGCTACACCTATGGTATGTACCTCTGCGTCCTTCCAATGAATATTAGCTCAACGCTGCTACAGTTCTTCCTCTGTATGTGAACAACTGGGAATTGAACAGGATCACATCTAATTATCGCTATCTTTTCAAGTGGAAGTCAAACTGGCTCGTACTGGTACCACAGTCAGCTCAGCATGCAGTACGCCGATGGTTTGATGGGGCCCCTCTCATCATCTACGGTTTGTGATATGATTTCCCCAGTGCTTCCTCACTCTGAAACTCGCGACTTCCAGACAAGGATGACCCCCAGAAAAATCTGTACGGTACGTGGGTCCCTAGCTTTTTAAAATCGAATGTTCAACCCGCATCAGATGTCGATGATGAAAATACGGTACGAGCTTCTTTCTTTCATCGCGTTCAATGTCAACCAAACGGCTGTGACCGCTTAGATCTGGTTCCTTTGTAAGAATGCTCAAATTGTCTGGATTCTGCTTGCTGATCGGGATATAAAGCCGACTGGTGGCACAACAAGACCATTGCCATGCTAGCTGAATATGATCTCAGTGACAGGACCGGCACTCACTTCATCCCGTACGAAAATTATTTGGCTCAGATGCATTTGGTTCATACTGATTTCTTCCCCCTTGCAGCGTAGCTGACTGTGGAATGTTTAACGGGCGTGGGGTGAGTGAACCCTCTTCAGCATGGTAGCCACACCAACGATGTGTTCCCTATTTTCAGAGGTTCAACGGAGGTCCTTTGACGCCCTACGCAGTTTCAAAGGTCAACAAGGGCAAACGATACCGCTTCCGCATCATCAACGCATCCGCTCGATCAGACTTCACCGTATCCGTCGATAACCGTGAGTATCGCTATTTTGGAAAGAAAATTACTCACATTACATTCTTTAGACAACTTGACTGTGAGCAAAATTCATTTATTCGATACGGGGACTCACAGCTTCCTCTTCGTTGTCTAGGTCATTGCAGCTGATGGTGCGGAATGTCGGTCACACCATTTCTCATGCTGAGCTGAATCTTCAGGTGTCGCTACTGTTCCGCTTACCGTCAATGTCATCGATGTACTCGCCGGACAGCGCTACGATGTCGTCGTATGTATTTGCAACACACACTTGTTCGAGTTCTCTAATTCATTCGAATTCTCAAGCTCACTGCCAACCAAGCCGTCGGAAACTACTGGATCAGTGAGTGAAATCATTTACTACACTCGTCGTCTTTGATTCTCATGCACACTCAGACACAATTCTTGGGGGTGGCAATCCTGCTCGCAACTTGAACCTTAATGTGCGGAGCACGTACCGATTGTTTTCCCACGGTTTAACTGTTTCAAACAGGTTACCCTCGGTCGTGGTATTCTTCGTTACAATGGTGCTCGAAATGAGGAGCCCCGAGGTCCGATGACGCTAGGTCCCGAGGGGGCTGCTGCAAATGCACTCGAAGAATTCAACCTCAGAGTATGTCCACGTTTTTTGTTCTATAGCGCCTGGTATTGAAGATGTATATTTGCAGCCTCTGGTTCCCATTCCGGCAAGTAACTGATACGCTGAATTTCGCATTCTCCTAATAGATTACAGGCGCCAGGACCACCGGCTGTCACTCTGTCGTTCGTAACCGCCAAGGACGAGACAAACTTCGACAAGGCGATATGGACCATGAACAACATCTCCTATCTGTCCCCAATAGTCCCCACTCTTGTGAAAATTCTGGATGATGGCGCAGACAGCAACGATGACTTCGCACCCAGTGAAAATACCTTCGTGCTACCCAAAAACAGCGTCCATTCAGGTGGAGTTCCCCCCGAGCGACGAGGACGAGCTTCATCGTGCGTTCACTACTATTCGCAAACTGCGGTTTCCTGACTCTGTACTTTTAGCCTTCCATTTGCACGGTAGCAACTTCTGGGCAAGTTGTCAAATCGAACTCATTTTATTATTATTATGACCAATGCTTGCAGGTCGTGAAATCCAACGGGTCCGCTACGATCAACACCATCAACCCAATTCGCCGAGACGTACGCAATTATTTATACGGCTCTTTTAGCTCTCAGCTGACGGGTGGCAATTCAGACCTCTGGTGCAGGCGCCGGTGGTACCATATTCCGGTTCACGACCGATAAACCGGGTAAGTCTGCTCCCAGATCCATGGTACAAGCATGACTAATACTTCCTCCCAGGCCCCTGGTTCTGTGAGTCCCGCAGGTTCGTTTTTGCAGATGCAACACTGACCTCAGCGTACTCTCAACAGTCCACTGTCACAGTGAGTCTTGGCCAAACATAATGCTACAGAACTAACACTGGCGCTCGCAGTTTTCTGGCACATGAGTGCTGGACTCGCATCCGTGATGGTTTCTTCTCCTGATGACACGCGAGCACTCGTCCACCCCACACAAGAATGGAACAGGCTTTGCGATGCATACAACGCACTCCCTCCGGATCAGCAGTAATGTGCTTCACTGTCTGAAATCAGATTGCTCTACTTTTGAGTTCTCGGAATAAGTATCTGTTGGTGTATGTATACCCATTACTGTCTTCAATAAATACGAGGTGAAATAAACCGAAAGGCGCAGAACAAAATATTCGGACTTTGCCGAAGCAGCAAACATTTGGCAAACATGGCACGCACTTTTGCAGTTTTGTCTCAAACTCGGACTACCAAGATCGCCCCCACTACCCACCTGCCGTCCCATCACATCGGAGGGAGAGCGAAGTTATACGAGATTTGACCGAGATTCTGAGCCATCTGAGCCTTCTAAGGGTCTCAGTCTAAAGACGAGCCGAAACCCAAATCCAAGTCATTCTCGACCGTATCGGATGAAGAGTTTCTAAGGAGTCCGACCCCATCTAACCGTTCTGTCCATTACTCGAAGACAACTACGATGGGCTATCATCTCCACGTTTGGGTAGACGGTGCTTGCCGCCGGAACGGTCGTAGCGACGCAGTGGGCGGTGTTGGCGTCTGGTTTCCGCGCTTTCCCGACGGTAATCGCTCCTGTTCACTCTCACAACTTGACAACATACATCCAACAAATCAAAGTCGGTCAACCCGCTGTCTATGAGCTCACCATTTGACTGTTTCTTCAGGAGCCGAACTATACGCAATCATTGTCGCACTTCGAGTTGCCCACGAGAAGCAGCTTAGCCTTGTATGCGCCTCCAGCTTCACGTTGCACCTGAACAGCGACTCGAGGTATGCCGTGGACTGCATGACCGCTTGGCTGGACAACTGGATTCGGAGGGGGTGGATCAACGCAAAGGGTGAGTGAGTTCCGACCCTCCAAGCCATGCCTACAATGATTTTTACAGGCCTGGAGGTGTGCAACAAAGACTTGATTCAAGAGGCGGCTGAGTTGGTGCATGATATTGAGCGTGATGGGGGGAATGTCAATTTTTGCTGGATTCCGCGAGGGGACAATAGCGAGGCTGACAACTTGGCGAATCAGGCGTGCGATCGAGCGGAGCGCCTGGACCGCGAGGAGGACGTCGAGATGGGATACTATTCAAGTTCTGACTCCGATTTTTGATCACTGCGCAAGCTCTCGATAATAAATCATCTTCTTGGCACTACAAGTTGGCTTCAAGTTGAGATTAATACTTGAAGCTTCTTTCCCCTTCCTGATTTTGCTGAAGGCATACTTACGGCGAAACCTAGATCAGGAGAGAGTTCTTGGTCTCTCCCACAAGTAAAGTGCAAAAGGTTCAACAGGGAGCTCCCGAAATGCATGAATCTTTGTTTTCATTTCCTTTCTCTACGATTTCTGAGCATATTAGGGAGGATTATGGGAAAGTCGACCGGAATTTATGAGCAGCATATGCATGCACTTTAGGCGCTTGGTAGGTCTTCGCGGATTCTTTTTATGTTTGGAAAACTTTGCACTTGGCAGGTTGGACCAAATTCCGACAATCCCGGGTACGTAAACTTGCATACACCGATGTAGCGAGAGCGAAGGTGATGTAGGGAATTTGGCGGAATATTCCGCGGCGGATTCCGTGGCGGATTCCCATGGACCGAATCACCTCAACCAGTTTCCTTGGAGCCAATTCTCTCCACGGTTTCTCCTCGTCCACAAATATCTGTCCACGTAATTATATACTTGGAATACATTGGGTCCACAGAATAAATGTTTCAACCAGGCAATCCCCTCCACAAGTTCTCCTCCTCCGATATATGTGGACGTAATTGCATGCTTGGAATACCATATCGCGTGCAGAGAATACCTGTCTTAGCGAGCTGAAATCACCTCCACTAAATTACTTCCAGGGTTCTCCGTTACTGATGAGGCATCAACTGAATTCTGTGGACGTGATCTTTTCACTTGCCTACAGTACTATTCTTCGACTGAATTACCTCCACATTATTCCAACCACACAATGGGATCCACCCCGGCCTGTCCACACAATTTCTCAAATCTAGTCCAAGGGTTACACTCCAGGGAATCTCACTCACCTATTTTTGCTTTGACAATATTAATCTTCCGTGAATGGAATTCAGTCCTCTATCCATTAATTTCCCTCTATTGGATGGCATTCAACATTTTTTCAGCTTCACGGCTTTCACTGCAAGACATTACCATTCCCGTCCAGCTAATGCAATCCAGCCCAATTTGGCCGATGGATCAATTTTGGTTCCAGTCTCCGGATTCACTGTCTTCAATCTTGTACATGAAATTCCCATTCATGCTGGCAATTCCATGCAGGCATTATCGCCGTTATTATGCTATATATATATATAGTCTCACCCGACGGTGTATATTTAGCGGCCGCACCTGCTCTTACAGATCATTTCCAGTAATGTAAGAACAAATATATGAGGACTAAATAGGTTCTACTACTATGGGCATCATGAAGGCGAATGGGATAGAAAAGGCTCGCCTCAGTCGGACACCTGAAAGGTAGAACAACTGAAGCGATGAAGCAGCGTCGCAATATATATGAAAGATAAGTACAACACCAATATGATTGTTACATTTCCCAGCCGCCACATCCACACAGAGGATACACCGTGAGCGGGATTTGTTTGGCAAGACGACCTCTGCGACAATATGAGGGCTCCTCCAGATCCAGGTGCTAATTTTGTTGATCGTCCAACACCTGAACGGCCATCCAGCCACGCGCACCAATCTGGACGGCTGGGCCTGCCATAGTTCCACCTGTAAAAAGAGGATTAGAAAAAGAGGGATTAAGATTGGCACTGGGCTGACCTGGATGATATAAGACTCATTTACATGCATCCTGAAGTCATTGTCGAGCGAAACTGAACTTGGATCTTGTTGAAAAGTTGTTGCCAAGTCGCTGAAGGTTAGCCAGCAGAGCTCAACAAAGAGGCTCAAGGATGAGGACAGACGACAAGAAGTCGCGGACATGGAAGGGTAGGATTATGGGAACAGTCTGGTCTTTGGCGACAATTTCGGCCTAGATATGTTGGGTGAACTCCAGAAAACGCTGGAATTATGTAAATTGCAGGGTTTCTAATAGCCTGGGGTGGGCCAGTAGACATTCCAAGATGGGAACAGCCAAGAGTGCTATAGTAGGAATTGAGCGTAATGGACCGTTTGAACATATATAAGCAACGCCGGGTTGAGAGTAATTTTGTCGAGCAGTTTTACAGATTCCTTGGAGTAGATTCTAGTCTGAATATTATTTATTTATTGGAAGAGAAGAGGAGATTACATGGATGTGAATGTAGGGATATATGACCGGTGGAGGAGATCCTGTGCACAGGTATCCGGCAAAGCTTGTGGAACAAATCCGCTGGACAGGTATTTGAAGGAGAGAATTCTGTGCATAGGTATCAAGCAAGGCTTGTGGAACAAATTTGCTGGACAGGTATTGGAGGAGAGGATTCCGTGTACAGGTATCAGGCGAGATTTTTGGGACAAATGTGCTGGACAAGTATTGAAAAGAAGGATTCCGTGCACAGAGCTAGAGATAGTGGATGGGATTCACTGAACAGATATTGCATTGAAAAGATTCTGTGCACAGATATTCAGCTAGATACGATACAGCGGACCGAATTCCGTAGAGTGGAATATGAAGGGAGTCTGTGGACTAGATTTGATGCACAGAGTTTCCTGGAGTGGAATCTGTGGAGAGGGCAGAAATATAGGCTGTGGATGGATTTCCAGAGACACCTTGGGGGATTCGAGTGGAGGGAATCTGGTGGAGAGAACTGATGGATTGATTCCGCCATCAATTCCGCCATCATTGGCGGAATCCGCGGCGGACCCCATATCACGGTCTATTTGGATGTAGCTGCCATAATTGTCGGCGACTCGGTACTTGTATGCAGTGCGCGGCCAGTCGGATCCTGGCACAGTAGGATCCCATTGCAGTTCTGCAATACTTCTGCCAACCGCCTTGACCCTTTGGTTGAGCCGCAACTGGACGAACTACAACCCTATTGTGAGCTAATAATAAGGCCTCAACACAGCTTCAACGTCGAAATTTCTGGGCCGGTGGGTTCGAAGCTTCACAAAAGCTTCACCTGCCAAATTTTAGACTCCGCTTCGGATGCCGATGATGATCTCGATTTGACAAGGATCATTCTTGGTTTGTCGACATCTTTCTTTTCGGTGCGGCTACCAGCCGGTGCGGCTACCAGCCGGCGCGGCTTCGATTTACTTACTCCTCGACGCAACTCATTCTGAATATACTCGCCTCCGCTTCAACCTTAACCAGGGCCCGTGCGTCATCATTGGCAAACCAGTGAAACGTGTAGTATGTCGAGGAGTTTCTCCGATGTTTCTACAGGATCTGCAGGCCGCGGCGTAGGCACAGGCGCGCGTCCTCCCAAGTGGCATATGGAAGAATCCCGGACCAGGTGCCCGCGCGGACCGACCAGACCGACCAGGTCATACGGTCCGACAGTGGCAGACACGGACCACCAAAATAGACATCCACTCAACGCGATTGCCCACTCGCCATGATATCCCTACTTTTTGCACTTGCACTTGCTTTCCACACAACCAACAGCAAGATCATCGCTAAAGAAAATTCCACCTTTATCGCTATTTCCAATGACAGATTATCCTTCACGTACGGATTCGTTCTCTCATAAGCTTTACCGCGCCTCACTTGTATTTCAGGATCCATAAGACAACTGGGTTCTTGGGGAATATCCATCTCGACGGACAGGATCTCTCTGGACCTCAGTCCAACACATCGGGACGCGGGTACTACGAATGTCATTGTGTGCCTATGGGCTACGAAGTTCCAGCCTCAGATATTTTCCACATAGCCACCAATGGAAACGCCACTTTCACTCTCATCCAAGGGCGAGATGCGTCCCTCATCCCCTACGCTGGTGTCTTCATGCAGCAGATTCTTCCTGTCGGCCACACGTTTCAGCAATGGTACTTTCTTCGGGACACACCTACTGCCACTGGCCTGCATAACTTTGCACGGATGCGCTACGAGAACGCGTCTCTTGGGCCACCCTTCGAAAATGGCGGCATCCCCGTGCGAGAGATCCGTGAAGTGTGGCAGTTTAATACAACTTTGTGGCAGACTGCGAGCACAAGCGCGGATTTGAATGCCAGTATTCCCTCGCAGAGTGCGATTACTCCCGCCGTCCAAGCCCAAGACGCGACATGGAACTTGGCCATCGCGACTCCCAACGAGCCATTTGTGCAGCAGACGTCCGATTGGTGGACAAAGTACTTTTTGGCTGACGCGTACCGAAAAAGAAAGGCCCACGGTCTGTATGGAAAAACGGATGTGGGGATGGCGTTCGGCGCATGGATAGTTTCCGGTAAGTACGTGTTTATAATTAACATTGATTCCGTGCTAAGCCCTGCTACTCAGTCACGCAGGACACACTTTTTGGTGGTCCGACACACTATGACCTTCTTCTCGATGGCATGATTGGAGTCCCGGAAGGCAGTCCTAATCTCATTCGTATACCGCACATCTATTACTACGTAAGCCCACTTCAACTTGCGCCCCTCGCCTGATGATGGATGTATCACCATTTAGTTTACTTCGAGCCATCAAGGAGCAGCAACTTCCAATCTCACCAATGAAGGGTACGACCGCACATGGGGTCCCCAGTATCTCTATTTCAACAAAGGACACCAAGCCAGGCATGCCTATCTCCGCCCGCTCTTGTTCTTCGCTGTTGACCACGTCATTAGTCTCCCAAGTCTTCGTGCTGATGCCGAATCCAAGGCCGACTTTTCCGCGTACGCCATATTCTACCAGTCAATCGCGCATCTTGTCCCCGGCTTTATTCCTCCGACTGAACGCGGCACCGTGTCCCTTGAGCATATGTCACTTCCTCCGGCTGCTACCGATGCGGTCGCGGTGCTCAGTGCGCCCGGCCTCGGCTACCCTCGGAATATACTGAATCTCAAGGCCTTTCAATATTGGGGGGATGTCAGTCCAGCTGGTGGACTAAAAATCGGGAATGTGGCCGATGGCACTTATCGACTGACTGTCTACGCCAAGGGTAGAGATCTGCCCCGAATTCTCGCTTTATCTGAAATCGAACCCAGGTGTCTTTGGTTCGTTCATAAAGGAGGGGGTGGAGGTGCGGGCGGGAAGGATAACACGTTTGAAGGGGTTAGTATGGAAGGAGGAGAGTGCTGGTAGGCTTAACCATTGTCCATGAAGCGCCGCTCGCTCATTAGCTAACTCGCAGGAACGGAAGTGTGGCGTATCGGAACGCCCGATCGGTCGGCTGGAGAGTTCAAGCATGGCTTTGAGCGAAACCCAAACAAGACATTTCACCCGATGGAATACCGCAGCTATTGGGGAGCCTATTCGTTCGCAGATGATTTCCCTCTGGGTGTGAACTTCGTGGTTGGAAAGAGCAATGTCAGAACAGACTGGGTATGCATTCTAATACTCTTTTTTGACCGTCGACTAACGTGGCCCGTCCAGAATTATGCCCAACTCGCCACAAACGGCCAAAACGTCAATTTCACGATCCAATTCGACCTGCTTCAGGCGCCAGAGGCGGATTCCCTTGCGACATTTACTATCCAACTCGCGGGGGCCAGCGGGGCAACGGGCAATGAAGACTTCTCCAATGCCACTTTCGCCAGCTTCCCTCTTGAAGCGACTGTGAACGGCCCTTCACAAGCGCTAGAGTGGGTTATTCCAAGTAACGTCAGCTCGAGCTGCCTTGAGCGCTCAGGGATCAGCTGCTTTACGGTTACAAATAAGTGGACGTTCCCGGGAAGTTGGTTGGTTAACGGTACGAACCAGGTGGTGCTTGGGCTACATCCAGGTTCTTCGACGAGAGTCATGTACGACGCTCTAAGATTAGAGTTGGCATAGTGCCAAGCGGGTGTGCACTGTATGCTAGGCGATGTACAGGAAATCTCTGGATTCGCCGAGTTGTCCGGGCCGCAGGGAGCCAAAAAAAAGCTCAACAATTCTTCGCCATTGTGGCGCCTGTCTCGTGCTCGGTGAATCCCTTCAAACTCCAGCTGTCATCTCTACGCACTGACTCGGACATCCATTCCGCTACAAAAACACATATGCCTGAGAAAGGATAGGCCGAGAGACTCGATCTGGCAAGGAGATCTGATTCTATATCAAGGAACAGCAGAGAACTTCGGGGATTCACGTCATCTCCTATCTATACGGATGCACATATGCACATATGATATATCTACAGGTTGACTTCAGTGACTTCAGTGATTCCTTTACATCCCTCATGCCCTCAGCGTGTGCCGAGACAAAACTCGTAGCGGGGTCAGCCACGAACTCGCAGAAGAACGATGGACGGATCCCAAGCCTCTTCCAGCCGCTTAGAATCCGCGGTGTCGATTTCCAAAATAGGATTTGGGTGGGTCCCAATTTTGGCAGTTTACGACTGGCCTGCGACCTGTTTCAACAGCTGTCGCCGTTGTGTCAGTACTCAGCCCAAGATGGGGCGTTAACTCCATGGCATTTCGCGCACCGTAAACGTTCTCGTGCCTAGATTTGTCCTCTTGTGCTAATTATTACTGTAATTCAGTCGGTGGAATTATATGTCGTGGTCCCGGACTGACAATGGTGGAGGCTACCGCGGTCCTGCCTGAAGGTCGCATAACACCGCAAGATGTTGGCCTGTGGTCCGATCGTCACGTCAAGCCTCTGTCTGCCATGGTCGAATTTGCACACAGTCAAGGTCAAAACATCGGTATTCAGTTATCCATCCTTGTTCCCGTGCCAGTGCATTTAAAGGGAGCTTGCTCCAGGATTGCAGTTATCGCACGCGGGAAGAAAATCCTCGACGACTGCTCCATGGATCATGGAGGAAACCACCGCACACGAAGATGTCGGCGGATGGCCAGATAACATCTGGGGCCCTTCGCCGATCCAATACGCCCCAGGTTATCCGACTCCTAAAGAACTTACCGTGGAGGGGATAACCAAAGTCGTCGAGGCATTTGTGACTGCCGCGAAACGGGCGGTCCAAGCAGGGTTTGATCTCATAGAAATTCACAATGGCCACGGCTACCTCTTACATTCGTTTCTGAGTCCGGTAAGTAATAAAAGAACGGACAAGTACGGCGGTAGCTTCGAAAACCGAATCAGGTTGACGGTGGACGTTGTGAAGGCGGTGAGGGCGAATATTCCGCAAGATATGCCTTTATTTCTTCGGTGACGTCTCATTTTACGGACAAGCTAGTCGAACTAATATTCTTCCTGATCAGGATTTCCGCGACAGATTGTCTGGAAGAATCCATGCCCAACGAACCTTCCTGGCGTATAGAAGACACGATCAAATTGGCACCCATTCTGCATGCCCATGGCGTGGACCTTCTCGACGTTTCTTCAGGCTTCATTCACCCGCTTCAAAAGCTCAGGGGTGGTCCGGCATTCCAGGCCCATTTATCGGAAGCCGTGAAGTCCTCAATTCCGGCAGGATTATTAATATCCGCTGTTGGAAAAATCACCAACGGGATTGTAGCGCAGGATGTGTTGAACAAAGGCCAGGCCGACATCATTTTTGTCGGCAAGCAGTTTCTGGAGAATCCGGGAGCGGTATGGGCGTTCGCGAAAGAGCTGGGGGTTGATATTGCTCTTGCGGACCAAATCGGATGGGTGTTCCAATGGCAGGGTAAGAGGAGGGTGGCCAGAAACAAGAGAGTACTTTAACGCCATATTTTGAATAATGCAGAAACGAGCGGCTCTAAACCGTAGCATACATATTGATACGATGTATGTAGTACGGGACCCGGTTGTTCCTTAATGGGACCGCGCCGGTAATACTACCTACCTACCTACCTAACATTCAAAAATACTTTTTCGATACCTGACCTCCGAGCACCCCAAGCTTCAACAGTCGCTATTCCGATGTGTTCAAGTAGTGAAACGAACAAGGGACATCGTATTGTTGGGGGGTTGCTGCACTCGGAGTTGACTCGGAGATCCATGTTCAAATCGGCCATCTCGGCCATCTCATGGCAGTGTCAATTGTTTCGGTCTTGGGATACCCCGGCTTGCTACGAAGTCTTATATACTATCTATCTTTAAAAATACATCCAGAGCAGAGTCAGAGGCGGTTGCACAGTCTATCAGGGATGCGAGATTTGCGAATTCCGAAGCGAGAATTGAGTTCGAGATCTCGTTGTGGCCGTGGGGCTACAGTAGATTGGAGGGCAGGCGGACTAACAACCGTCTCAGCTTTCAGCAGAAATAATAACCATAACACTCACCGAGGTTCTTTAATTAAATATTTACGCGAGGAGAAAAAAAGCAGTGCGATGCTCTGAAATGTTCAGGATACACCGACTTTGAACAGAGTACAAGAGCGACTCACCATTAATGCTGAGAATGAGGAGCGAAGTAAATACAACAGAAGGGCATATATGCCCGATAAGACATGAAAGAGTGGCAGATGTCGGAGGTAAGAGACCGTGGTTGGATTCACTGCGACACGAGGTAAGGGCCGCTGAATAAGAAAGCGATAGGAAAAATAATACTGTGAAGGACGACTTCCATCAATGTCAACAATCCAGTAGATTGGCGTGAGGGTAGGAGGCTTTGCTTGAGGAGATCTGCGGTAGCGTTGATTTTCTCCAGTTCGGCATGAGTCGTGGTAGTCAGGTGGTTGATCGTTTCCGCAAGGTTGGAGGCAGAAGAAGACGCAAAAAGCTGCGCATCGTGGACGAGCTGAGCTTGTCTCGTAGTGGAGTTAAGAATGATAGCAGTACGATCTGCGCTTTCAGAGAGTTCTAATATCGACTGTTTGCTTCCGAATAAGCGTCGCTGTGAAGAGGTGTACGTATTCTAACAGACCTGCTGCATGGAGTTGAATTGAATTAATAAATGAGTCCAAGCCTCCTGCGCCGAGTTCTGGGAAATACGGTTAGTTGAATTCTGGATCGGTATGTTTGAACCAACAGCCAGCGACGATGCATGCAAACTCTGGGTTTGGAAAGGAGACAAGGCACTATCTAATTGCTGAACCATGAAACCCTGAACAGCAGGAACAAGGGAATTTAAAGAATGGGCGTGCTAGAGACAGTCAGCTTTTGGACGTGCGTCACGAAACTGCTACCATTTGCAAGATCAGAGTAACCTCTGATTCGAGCTGCGTAAATGGTAAGTGTCTGCGGAGTGAGTCAACCGAAAAAACCTCAGAAACCTTCTCCGTTAACTGCGAATGAACATCTCTGGATTTCGATTGGAAGCCTGTCATTTCCGACTTGAACTCGTTAAAGATCTACACGAAAGGCGTGAGGCAGAATCCTGGATTCGAGAAAAATGTGTTAACCGAGTTCAATTTCTGTTTGAAATGTGGCGCCAGATCCCTTGAGGTGATATCCAGCGCCTCCGACATACTGCTAAAACGTATGATAATATTTTGCAGTTCCTGGAAGCTGTTGTTCAGAGAGCAGGGGAAGTTATACCACATCCACTGACCAAAAGCTGATCATCACGGCGCTTGGTGTTGGCGACGTCGGCCCTCTCACGCGCCAGAAGAAAGCGAATCAACGCCATAGTCTCTAAAGTCGAGTTCTTATATATATCTTTGGCAGTATCTGGCCGAGAGCTGAGTCGTCTTTCGCGAACACAAAGCGGATTTTTCACCGATGTCGTTCCAGCGTTGAAATGCAAAGCAGAGTTGAGCTGGAAAAACACTGATGGAAACAAATTTGCCGAGAGGAGAGAAAAATTTACCGACGGACTTCACGCAGATATCCAGAATAGCTAGA
Source organism: Mycena rebaudengoi (assembly GCA_029282285.1). NCBI lineage: Eukaryota > Fungi > Basidiomycota > Agaricomycetes > Agaricales > Mycenaceae > Mycena > Mycena rebaudengoi. The sequence goes on from JARJCX010000231.1 coordinate 13,935, forward strand.
CCAAAATTGTGCGCTTCTGGAGAGAGCACTTGAAGGAGACGTCAATTATGGGCACATATCCCCGGATGAAGTTGCCCAACTCTACGCATTCCCCGTGGATCTGAATAGACGATGATTTGGAATCCACAGTAAAATCAGCACATTCGAGAGGCAACGAGTGGTGCGTCGCGGTAGCAAGCTCGCAAAGAGTCATCGAGATGGCAGCTGCGTCATTGAGCTTCTCGAATTACTGACGGAAACCAAGGCACCTTTAACTCGCTCATCTTCGTTCAGTTCGAGTTCCCCGCAGCGCAAACGAATCTTGGCAGCTACGCGGCGAAAGCAATCAGGCCGACGCGAGTAGTTGTCCAGGGCAGCCGCTAGCTCCGGTGTCAGACGGAGTCCGCAGCTGTCGAAGATGTTACCTTGGCCGAGAAGAAGATCGTTGAGCTCATCGTCGACGGAGGCAACTGCTAGACGGAAACTCCGTTGAGTTGGTTGGCAAGAGAGTAACCGCGATGTACTTGGGCTTTCAAGCTGAGTGTTTTGATTCCATGGGACGTTCTTCTGCCACGAGAAAGCGACACAGCAGAGTGATAGCCGGATAATTAAAAGGAGAAGGGTCACCATAGCACCAGTAAAAAGCCGTTACTCAGATCATCGTGGTTCAGGCGAAAGAGACGCCGTGGATCATCGGAATGGGGATGCCATGATTTCAAACTCCGCCACCGCTAATTGAAATCCCGGTGATTCCGGCGATCCTCGATTCGCGAACAAGTCTCCATCGCAGCCATGATAGTCGTTTACCATCTGAACAATTCTCGGTCTCAGCGGATTCTGTGGTTGCTGGTACTTACTACGGCTGGTTCTTACTCCCTTTGCATTGCTGAACAGCTTCTAGGAAGAACTTGGCGTCCCATACGAGGTTAAAGTTTATCGACGGAACTCATCTGGGGTCTGTTGCTTAAAAACGGTCGCTCGGTAGTTACTTACTAGCGGCATCAAGCGAGCGCCCAAGACGTTGTTCGAGGTTGCGCCATTGGGAAGGTTTCCAGTAATCACCGATGGAGATGTTGTTTTAGCAGAGAGCGGTGCAATCATCGGTAAGGTCGCCTAGTTTTCAAGCGGTGGAGTTCTAATAATGGCCGTTGAAGAATACTTGATAAGCAAATACGCGACCGATGGCAAGTTTAAGGCTCCGTCCTCAGGGAAAGAGTACACAAATAACCTATACTGTAAGTGAATTTCAATCGCTTGCCACGACCACGAGTCTTATTTATTGTAGTCACACATTATGCAGAGGGGTCGATAATGCCTCTTCTGGTTCAAAGGCTTATATTTACCACCTCAGCGCGCTTCATGCCCACGGAGCTTCGCCAGACAGCAATTCCCATCTTCGCGCAGGTCCAGAAAGAACGCATAGACCCTGAAATCAAGACACACGCCGCCTTTGTACAGGCCGTTTTTTATCCTCACCCCCATATTTTCGCTCATCTCAGCTCTCATTTCCTGTAGTTGGAATCATATCTGGAGAAAGTCGAATGGTTTGCGGGCGGTTCTGGCCCTACAGCTGCTGATTTTGCCATGTCATTTGCTCTGGAAGGCCTGGCCCTCTTGAAGATGGCGGGTCCTAAATGCAGAGCGTACGTAGCTAAAATTCAAGCACGGTGGGTCTCCATGATATCCAAATTTAATCTTCTCAAAATAACTCTCTCAGACCGGCGTATCTCCGAGTCAGTCGCCGTTCTCTCGATTTTGCGAAACTCACTGAAGATGTTGGCAGGCCATCGAAAGGGGAGAAAGTCGCTATGCTTATAAACTGTAGTTTCTGTGTATGCTCTGTGTTGCAAAATATGCTTTTGGGATGATGTCTATGGCTAAATTAAGACTACTGTCGAGCTAGTGTAGAGTAATGTGATGTAGGTATATACAATGCGATGGGGGTAAAATAGTAGTGGTATGTGTACAACAAGTAATAAAACAATATGATACACACAATTACAGAGGAGGAAAATGTATGCAATTAGTCTCTAAAAAGTTCTGTCCGTGTAGATTAATAAAAAAATCCGATTGCGTGTCATTACGAACGACGCTCCCGTCGAGGGTTGGGCGCACCCGCCTGGATCTGTTGCTCCCAGATCGCAGGGCCCTCGCCAGGAACCCAATCACCTGTTCGAGGATCCCGTTCGAAGTCGCCGTCCCTATAGCCATATCTTGCCTGCAGTAGCTTAAGGAGGGGATTACGAAGGGCTGGATCCATGCGAACTGTCTCCCCGGGAAGATAGCTCCCAACCTGGTGCCGAGAAAGGCTCTCTTCGAAGAGCGCTTCCTCGATGGTGCACCCGCAGTTGAGATATCCCGCAGGAGCCATACGTGGGGGATACACTCGCCGCTCTCGTCGGGAATCGTGCCATGCACAGAGAGCGTTGCCGGCGCGATTCAAGGAGCAGAACTGCTTGACCCGTGCGCTAGTTCGCGCCTGCCAGGACGCTTGAAAACTAGCAGAGGTCGGTGGGCTCGCTGTAGGGGAAGGAAGTCCCCCGGCAGAGAACGATCGCCGGGAGTGTCCTAGAGCTTTGAGCTGCTCTCTCGCGCGCTCGTTGACGTCCTCGAGGTCGCGCACCCGCTTGCGAAGATGCCGTATCTCTGCCTCTTGCTGAGTAGCCGGAGGCGAAGAATATCCAGTTGCGTTCGTCGCCCCGTAATTCGAAGAATTAGCACGGGCGGTGTCGTTATAAAGTGTCGAGTGGAAGGGCGAAGGGGGAGAGAGGGACTCCGGGGAGGGGTTTCGATACGCGCTGTACGAGCCACTACCGGACGAGTGGGGATCCATGTACGGCAAGTTCCCCGCAAGGCCAGGAAAGGACGGCTGCATTGGGGGCTGGCCCCAAAGCGCAGCTTGGTCTATGTTCATGCTGAACATCGGCTCCCCGGGCCCCCCACGCACTGGAGAAGGAGGGGACCCAGACCCAGAGTGTCGTGAATGTGGCACGTGCGTGTCGCCCATCGCGCCAGTCAAGCTGGATGATGTGTTGCTGGAGCTGGAAGATGATCTATGCTCGTCGGAACTGTCTGATGGACGTCCCGAGTACATCTGCTAGACGTGATAACTTCAGTTACGGCAGGGATTGCACAAAGGAGTCAACTCACCGGCATTGACGCGTATGGTGAACTGTACATGGGTTGTTGAGTTCCCTCCAACGGCCTTCGGTCATTATTATTGGTCGGTCTGGAGCTTCCACCTCTAGTGTTGGAAGTCGAAGACCAGTAAGCAGGAGTTGTTGCCATTTCAGAATCTATGCGGGGACGGTTTTCGCGTGGAAGTGGGTAGGGTCGGACGCGCTTTGGGCTAGTAGATGATCCCGAGACAGACCGTCTGCGGGGATTAGAGACCGTAGGAGGGAGAGAAGGAGAAGAAGGGGGAGACAACAATGAGAAAGACTCGGGTAATGATTCGACTTTAATATCAGGCTGGACATGAGAGGTGTACCACCGAAATTGATCTTGAGAATTGTGCATTCGTGCAGTGCAGATCACAGGGGAGCGGCGAAGAGGCTTTTTGATCAAAACGCTGCAGCACTGGCTTTAAAACAATGTTAGCTACCTGGGCGATGGATGTAGACCGTGTTGTTATGGGCGACAGAGGATGTTACCACAACGGGCTGTACAGCGATGATGACATCTTTCCAGGCAACCAAGAGACGGGCTCGTAAATGGCGAGTAGATCATAGATCCTAACAGTTTAACATCTCGAAGTTGATGGCCTGAAGATCTTCATGACCGCAAATCGCCGGCTTTCAAGGGCTTTCAGAGAGAGAGTTGAATTGTGTGCGCATGTCTGCGTATGTTAGGAATCACAGATCACACGGAGGTATCGGTTGAACCTGGTTGAACAGATCACTTTCGGTTGCCCGACGATCTTTAAGGCACACCATTAGCCTTCAATGTTCATGAATCAGCGACTCAAAGGTGACAATGAACATCCCTCAAGGATCGCGACGGTCTGCGATGCTTGCGAAAAACACCGAACTTCTGTTTGACCGTTCGGTTACCCTGTCGCGCCAACCGGCAACAATCGCTCCGAGTTCGGGTTCAACATTTCGAAGTTGATATTCGGGCGACTCGTCCCAGCGGGATTAAATTGACACGACACATCACACCGCTTTTTGCTGCTGACTTTCACTCGCTTACTCCCAGCAAATGATCTGCGCCGTGATTTTACCACACCCTTTCTTCCTACCTGATCCTTGCCGTGTCGTCCTGAGCCCTGCCTCACCTGGGTTGAATAACCGCGATTAACCGACAAGTGGGTTATAATAGCCGCGTGTGTGATGCCCGTGCGATATTCCATCAATTCAATTAGTTAATCAATTAAAACATCGATGATCTCGGGTCGCTGAAGCGCACTCTGTACCGGTGTCGTGGAGGCAGAAGGTTTGAGCAACAGTCGCGTCCTTCTTCCGAGTCCCCCGTATAACTTTGACTTGGGTCGCAATGTCGCAAAGACGATCGGGATAGGCGTTTGGAAGTTCAAAGAACCAGATTGTAGTGAATGGCCTCTGACCTGCCAGCCCCGCAACATTGTTGTTGAGCCAGCATGAGTTTCTCGAAATTGATGAACGATCTTGTCGCAATGACGATAACTCGATACGTCGAGGATGAACATTGGCTTCTGAAAACGATCTAAAAAAACGAGGTGATGCTTTCTTAGGTGATGCGAGCCGGCTCTGTATGCTGCTACGGATCACGCTTGGGTTTGAAAAGAGTCTCACATGACCTGATATTATCCTGTGTTCGCACCAACGAGGTCGTAACCATGAAGAGGTGTAAGCAGACGATGAACGGCGAGCCTTGCGGTCAAAGAGAAGCCGTCGACTGAGGTGTGAGAGAGCATCGCGTAAGAAACCCCCGGCGGGGAGATGCGTGGAGTAACTCGGCGTGGATGTAGGACTTAGCGGAATGAGAAGCGGAGGAAAAGGCAACGGGTGCACCTATACTAGTCGAAGTGTAAGACAATTCTCTGTGGAAACGCTAAAATTATTTCAGAACTCATCCTCGATACCGTCGTATGTGGCCACATCTCGCCATTCCTTCCCGCTCGGAAGTTTTGAACTGTGAAAAATGCGTTAAGCAAGCCTCGGTGTTGGACTAGCACCATAGGAACTCACGCCATAGTATTTGGCATATTAATGAAGCCAGTATTAAGGTCTATATTCACGACGCGTGTAACCTCCACTGCGGGTTGATTTGTACATCTGAACTGAAACTAAGAGGCAAAACCAGAAGATAATGGCAGCTTGAGCAAGGCTTACATCCAAAATAAACGAGGAATGGGTACACAATGTGTTACGGGTCGACCGAGTCGATTTCTCTTTAACACACAGCTGTACTGGGTGATTTCTGCGATGCGACATTTTTCATCCGATTCATTCGAGATCGGTGGTTTCTTGGGCATGGCTGGGTTGAACCACAGAGACGATTTAACTTGCTGAAAGGCCCCACCACCGAGGTCCGAGTAGTATAACACACGGCGTTGAAGGTGGCAAGTTGACCTAAAGTTGACCCGCGGGAAATCCGATAAACCGTGATGTGACAGTGAAAAGCGCATCGCCCCATCTGAATCCATCTTTTTTTCTTTACTTCCACTTCCACCTTCTCTTTCCGCAAAAATGGTCTTCAAGGTTGCTGGTACGTCTATAGTGCATTGCCATGCTCATCTCTGACTCCCTATCGCTACAGATGTTTCCCTCGCTGCTTTTGGTCGCAAGGAGATCGAAATCGCGGAGGTCTGTTATTTCTTAATTCCGGCGATTCTTCATCTTGTGCTGACGAGGGCCGCAGAATGAGATGCCTGGTCTCATGTTCCTGAGGCAAAAGGTTAGCTCGTCTTGGCTCTGTTTGTGGTTCATCGATTGTAACCATGTTATAGCACCAAGCCGCGCAGCCCTTGAAAGGCGCCCGCATCGCTGGATGTCTTCACATGTGCGCCATTCGTTTTGCTGTTGCATCCGATTGCTAATGATTGGGGTGATTTAGGACCATCCAAACCGCGGTCCTCATTGAGACTCTGACGCACCTTGGTGCCGAGGTTACTTGGTCCTCCTGCGTATGTTTCTCGCTATCAGTTTCTGATTCACTTGTAACCGCGACTACAGAACATTTTCTCCACTCAAGACCACGCTGCGGCTGCGTAAGCGCATTGACTGAGACGGATGTATACATTTTTTAACTTGTTCACTTAGCATTGCTGCCACCGGTGTCCCCGTCTTCGCGTGGAAGGGTGAGACCGAGGAGGAGTACAACTGGTGCATTGAGCAGACCATCGCTGGTTTCGCCGGTGGGAAGCCCTTGAACATGATCCTCGATGATGGAGGCGATCTCACCAACATCGTCCACGAGAAATACCCCCAGTACCTCGCAGGTATGCACACCCGTCCCCTCTTCCTCTGTGTCTCGATATTGATATATCGTCCAGGTATCCGCGGTGTCTCTGAGGAGACCACCACTGGTGTCCACCACCTATACAAGGCGTTCCGTGATGGCAAGCTCAAGATCCCCGCCATCAACGTCAACGACTCCGTCACCAAGTCCAAGTTCGACAACTACTACGGCTGCCGTGAATCCCTCGTCGACGGAATCAAGCGCGCTACTGATGTCATGCTCGCCGGAAAGGTCGCTGTTGTTGCTGGGTTCGGAGATGTCGGTAAAGGAGTACGCGTTTTTTCCTTTGACTGCTCGCCATTCGATTGTTGACGCCTTTCTGCTAGTGCGCTGAGGCTCTGCGCTCCTATGGTGCCCGTGTCCTGATCTCTGAGATCGATCCCATCAACGCCCTCCAGGCTGCGATGGCCGGATACGAGGTCACGACCATGGAGGATGCTGCCCCCCGCTCTAATCTTTTCGTCACCACCACCGGTAACCGCGACATTATCACCTCCAAGCACTTCCTCGTGATGCCCGAAGACGCCATTGTTTCCAAGTAGGTATTCCAAATACCCTCGAAGCTTCGTCCATCCTGACCCTTTTCCAGCATTGGCCACTTCGACGTTGAGATCGACGTTGCATGGTTGAAGGCCAACGCCAAGTCCGTTTCCAACGTTAAGCCCCAGGTCGACCGCTTCACCATGCCCTCTGGCCGCCACATCCTCCTCCTCGCCGAGGGTCGTCTTGTCAACTTGGGGTACGTCGAACAAAATCGTCGGTGTCCATCCCCAAGCTAACCCTGCTCGTCAGATGCGCGACCGGCCACCCTTCCTTTGTCATGTCCTGCTCTTTTGCCAACCAGGTCCTCGCTCAGATCGCACTCTGGACGACCCCCGAAAAGTTCCCCCTCGGCGTCCACATGCTGCCCAAGGAGCTCGACGAAGAGGTCGCCCGCGCCCACCTGGCGCAGCTCAACGTCAAACTCACCGTCCTCAGCGACGTTCAGTCCAGCTACTTGGACCTCCCTGTTCACGGTTCGTCGCTTGAGCTTGACGTGTTGCCAGCAGAGCAAGAGACTGACCATGCAATACTCTAGGTCCCTACAAGCCGAACCACTACAGGTACTAGATGCTGTTATTCTAAGACGGCCTCAACGAGCCCTCGCCAATCAAACGGGATCTTCAACGTCCTTACATATTTGCGTGTATGTCGTGTTTCGTTCCGTGGAGACCTCAGAGTCTCCGGAGGCAGGGAATGAGCGTTCCGGGTGATGGAGCTTCCGGACTGGTGGTAGTAGTACAAAATGTGTATTGATAGGAATGACAAAGGCCTCAACGCGCCTACATATAGATTTTTGACGTTGTCAGTGTTTGACATGGCAGATTTCTGTCGACTTGGCCACAACCGTTACTTGTGGATCGCTTTGTGGCGCCTATCCTGTTCTCTAATAATAGACGGCGACGACCGTCAGCGACCCTCGGCGCAGATTCTCCGGTTCCTTGATCGCGAGCGCTGAATAGCGCTGAATGACGAGGGGCTGTGGTGGACCTGAGTGGCTTTCTCCTTAATACTGTGGTGGACCAGAGTCTTTCTCCCTACTTCAAGTTTCTCAACCGCACGACCTCTGGAAATGTCTCATGATGTGTCTTCCCTGGGCCCAGTCGACCCAGCTTCTGTTCCACCTGAAAATCAGGACGAAAATGAGACATCTGCCCCATGGATCGTCAGGAAGCTTGTTGGTGTACGACAAGATAATCTCCGTCGACTATCCCTGGACTGACCGCGGTCGCTATGTAGTCGATGACGGGAAGAATCGTCATGTCAAGCTACGAGTCTCTACGGGCTGCTGGGACGTCGATCGTGTGCCTTTCTCCGGTATGTCCGCTTTTACCTGAGCGAAATCGCCCGCTAATCGCAATTCCAGTGGGGTGATTCCTCCCCGCTTCTGCTTCCCTGCATACGCTTTCGTGACATAGCCGTCCACACCGTAATCGTCGCAACCGTCAGTCCGTCTTGCGCGCAAGCTGTGGAGTATTCATTGACGGTGCTTGTAGGGAGGGATGGCGGTTGTGGCCGCACCCGTGTTTGGGCAAGTCGGTGCGGAGGTCTTCTCGGTCTTGGGTGATTCTATATTGGTGCAACTCGGCGTGCACGCTGGCTTTGCCCTCACGACAAACGCTGCGAATGACCTGGTTATCGACAAGCCACTAAAGGCTATTATTCCTATCCACTCGAAGAGGCTGGAGACAACCGCGATCAAGGTTTTGCTCATTACTCTAAAGTACAAGATGACGATGACGGATGCGGCCTTGGGGTTCTATCGCAGCAGCGTCCATAAGTGAGCATACTGCAATCCAACACAATATTCCAAATTTAGGATTTTTCGACCAGGGACAATTCCTTATTCGCGACTGTGAAAGACTACCTGGCGGTGGAGAAGGGGTGGTTCTCGCCATACCTGTTTGCCAGTAGTCGGAGACCGATCATTCCGCGAACCATGAAACCGGATGTTGTGTTTTGCCACGGTCCTTTCCTCGGAGGTAAATACTCGTTTATATGTATCTTCCACATATCCCGACATATCTGCAGGCGACTATAGAGTAGGGGAAACCCTCTTGGCAGAATCAGCTCTCGTCATAGCGCTGTGTAACCCGCCTGCGCCCACCACGCCGACGCCGCCTCCCGAGCATCACAAGCTCTCCCTTCCGTCCCTGCACTCACTGCCGTCGCTCAGCAACCTCATGCGATCGCGGCCGCCCTCTCCGCACGAGCCGGAACACACTCTCGCGAACATTCCCCCACCACCTGTTCCCCGCCGGATGGTCATCGTTGTACTGGGAATAAAGCCCCACCGCAAGCTGTGGACGACGTCTGCACGCCCGGGAGAGAGCGTCATCAACTACATCCTCCTCAACGGCTGCCCCGCGATCGTCGTCCCTGTCAAAGTCGGCGCCCCGCTCGTCGCCTGGGACGCGCTCACGCTGGAAGACCTGTGGAAGGTGGAGCTCCCGGAAGACGAGCCCGAGGCGGATAATACCACGCCTGAGCAGGGCAAGTTCGGCGGGATTGTGAATGTACTCTTTGAGTATCTGGACCTGTGTGTCGACTGGTCCCGGGTCGTCGTGTCGCAGGAGGGCGCGGTCGAGATGGACGGACGGAAGGCGTTGAAGTCAGCACTGGGGTTGGTCGTCGCTGCGGCTGTTCGGAGTCGGGATAGCAAGGAAGTGAAGAAAGAGGTGGACAAAGAGCGGAGCGGGATTGCGATGTGGAGGATCCCTTAGTCGCGTCTTGGTCGCGTCTGTAAACCTATACTTAGAGAATATTGTTTGATGCTGTGCTGTACAATGTATGTTTTTGTCCGAATGGAGTCAGAATGACTCTCGATTGACGTTGACAAGCCCCTGACTCAACATTCATTACCACATAAAAGCCAGACTCACTACGGGGAGCTGCTCTCAACCAACCTTCAGGTTCATATCCACGATGCCCCGAACCGCAGAAGATTACACTTTCTTTTGGACCACTGGCCACGCCAAGTGAGTAGGCGTAGGTTGAATTCGGCTTGATGTTCACGGTGCGCAATAATCGCAGCGGTTGGGCCTCCCAATGGTACAAAGCCCCATTTACTGCGACAGTGAACTTGGGCGGGAAAGACGAAAAGCTAACATTTCTATCGAATGAACACTGGATGATGCTGGTTCGTCGCTCCGCCGTTAAGCAGTATTAGCCTGATTGCAGCCATGGTGCAGCAAAAGGCTCTTCTGTTCTCGGATACGGACATCGCCTACGAGGTGCTCTCGATTGAGGGCACAACGAAAGCTGATATGGCGTACGTGAAGGCGCTGGGCCGCAAGGTCAAGAATTTCAAGGAGGACGTGTGGGTGGAGAATCGGGAGCGCATCGTACTGGAGGGGACCCTGCACAAGTTCCGGCAGAACAGCGCGCTCAGAGAGAAGCTGATGGCAACAGGAGAGACCATGTTGGTGGAGGCCAGTCCCTTTGACAAGATTTGGGGCATCGGGTGCAGCGAGACGAACGCGATATCGAGGAGCGGAGATAAGTGGGGGTTGAATTTACTGGGGAAGGCGTTAGTGGAGGCGCGGCGGATCCTCCGAGAGGAGGCAGCGCCGACAGCAGCAGATGCTTGAGAATGCGCGGATCGAGGTTGTAGTGTACAGATATTATTTATGCAGACACAATTCAACTGGTGCCTTCCTCCGCGTCTAAACAACGATCATCTTCCTGGTTTGAACGCGAAATATCGGATTCGTGGCTTGACGTCTCCCCTGCCCGCGCACCAAAGATGAGGGCGGAAGCTTTCGTCGAGTTATCCATCGTGTCTCTTTTGGGGTTGGATAGATCAAGTCCAAGACTGGCGATGATGGCACAGAAAACCATGCCCTGGAGTTAAGGATGAATATTCGCACGTCTAACTTAGATGGGTTTGCATACAATAAGCTGCATCAAAATGTCTTGCGCAATTTTATAAGCGCCACTTGCGATAGAACATCCGTAAGAACGGATACAGAGGTGAAGAAATATAAACATACGTGTCTGCTCGGAATAATGCGAGCACAACTATGGTGGATATCGAGTAGACCATCCCCGATTCGATGACAATGACAGCAATCGGGGCCAGAGTGCCAAGGTTGAGCACCTGCGTTTGTCGGTTGCAGACCCAGATGCGATAGGCGATGAGCGCTGAAGGAATGTTGAATTAATTATGCGAGGTCGAAGAAAGAACAAACGCAACCTACATGAGCACCCGGCATTCACGAGCAAGGTCATAACACTGAAAGCGGTTGGCCAGTCGCGCAAAGCGGCTGAGAAGAGGCTGTCTGAGGGCTTCCGAAGTGTCTGGACGATGAGAGTAGCGATACCCGAGGCGACACTGCCGAGGAAGCACAGAACGAACGGGATGCAGACGAATTTGTTACCGCCCCAGACCTTGTACAGGCGGTAGGTCTGGAAAATTAATCAACAAGTGCCCGTTTTTGGGGGCGCTGCGAAAAATAATCACGATGAACCCATCCCCGAGGAGAGTCTGCAGCGTGAAGAGTAAATTCTTCAGGACGTATGCGGGATTGTTGGTCCCAGTGGAGAGGAGGTACGCGAATGCTCCTCCAGGGAAGTGGATGAACCCTTCGAGGATGCGATACATGTCTAATCCGAGGTGCTGTTCACGGAGTCCACTTTCAATGAATAAAGTCAAGCACTCGGCCTCGTACCATGGACCCCATAATGAACATAAGCGTGGAGATGGTCAGCAGGGGGATGTTGAAACTCGACAATGAACGTTTTCGGATGAGAACGAAAGTCGATATAGTGAACATGAAGGTGAATAGGCCTGCGAGGTGTTGATGATAAATATTGGTGAGACAAGATGAACAGAGGCCGACCATAGAAGAGCGCTTCGAAAAATATGGCATAGAGGGAAGATTCGGCGTACTTGAGACCGGTGCCGCCCAGGGGAACTGTCATGGTGGTTGGAGAGGAAGGTTGGGTTGCGACGAGTTGCGACTCGTGCGTCCATAATATATCGCGGACGAAATCATGATTGATCGATCATTTTAGCTGATCTTCAATTGCAAAGTTCAGCTTTTACAAGACGTCGTTCTCTTTCGAAGCGAGAGGGACTCCTAGAACATAAAATAGAGGATTAAGCACCATGGCTCTCCATAGACGCGCGACTCGGATGCTCTCAGTCTTCGTTGGACAGTGACGAGACAGAAACTGTCCCAGTAATGTCAACAGGCTCATAGATTGTTGTCAGTGAGTAGAATTTTAACCGACGCGGCCATCCCAAGCGCTACAAACCTTCGGAAAGTGGTCTTTTGTATCGACGTGGTGCTACCCTGACTGCGAAGCTTTGAAGCCTGAAGCCTGGACGTTGACGCAGTGAAACGAAGTACTTAATTGTGGGCTATTGTGGGTCATGATGGCAGCGGGGATCTTTAGAAGATTGGGAGACGTATGTATATATTTGGGAAGCGGTCTGGAGTCAGTGAAAGCCGAATGAGGTGGTGCAGCCGCGAAGCTTCGGTCAAGCAGGTAAATGTGGTGCGCGCAAAAAGTAAAGTTTGAAGTGTGATGTCACGTCACAGTCAGGGTTGTTCTCAACCACAACATCGGCTCGCACTTGCCCCTGGCAGTTGCAGGATTCTGAGTGGTCACCATGTATAATTGACGGCTTGCTCGATGCTCCTCACCTACAACGAGCATCTTTTTTATGGCCAAATAATGAGGGTACGCATGGAAAGTTTTTCGCTGGACAGTGACTTCTGGTCTGTACTGTGTACGTGAGGCATATACTACTCCTCGGACTGCTCTAATTTTCTCTCTAATAGCATTACGGACACCGAGCTGCAATTATTGTCAGAATGTCCAGAAGCTGCAGTATACTAGGGCTCGAGGCGCAATTGTGAGGCTCTCGCGAGGTCCTTTCGATAGCTTCCGCCTACCTCTAGGCGCGGTATTTAAATTTATCTTGAGTAGCATGCCAAACGAACCTGCAACGCTTCCAATTGACATTCCTCCCGCATTCCTCGCAAATTCCTTATCTGCTGCCCAGACCAATCGACAGCGCCGAATGCCGAGTTTCAATGCAATTCAAGGGCTGCGCCTCTAATTTCGCTGAGGTTCACGAACGCCGCCAGTTCGGAGGCTACAATTTTCCGCCTTGGCGATTTTTTTGCAGCGTTATCGAAAGTTTGTTCTTGTTTTGTTTGAAAGCCAACCATCTTGCTTCATGCCAACCAATGGCACCCTCCAAACGCCCAGCTTCGCGGTCTCCAGAGGGCGAACGGAGCTCCAAGCGACAGCTAACGGCCTCGCCACCAGAGGAGGGGGAAGTCGACGATGATATTCCCGCCCCAACCACCTCCCTTCCTCTCAAATCGTCCCGGCCAATTGCTTTGAAAGCCAAAATCCCCTTTCCTTTTAAAAAGAAGGATGCGCCACCTCAGCCCTTGCAGCGAAATGTATTCGAACAGCGGGAAGCCGGGCTTCCAGCGATTCCAGCGGTGTACGAACGCCCCAAGGAGGATGACCGCAGGATCAGGGAAGCAGACTCAAAACGGAAGGGACCTCGCCTTTCTACGGACCACTGGGAACCAAGTGCCGGCTCTTCTAGACACCATTCTACGTCGAGAATGCCTCGCGACAGAAGGTCCCCTTCTCCACCACGTCGTTCGCGGTCCCCTCACTCCTCTACCTACTCGGAAAAACACCGGTCTCCGGAGGCTTCGCGTTACCCGTCACCCCATTATCACGACGAGCGGCCCAGAGACTCGCGACGTTACGATGGGTACGACGTATACGAGGACCGGGGTCATTACCGGCCCCGCGCGGATTCACGACTTGACTCGCGTGCGTGGACCCGACGGGACGAACCGGCTTCACGTAGACCGGAGGGCCACCACGATCATTATGCGCCATATCCTCCACGGCATGAATACAACAGACCGCCCTCTCGCGAAAGCTACCATAGCTATAGACCCGTTTCTCCACAAATCACCTATAGACCCGTGTCTCCTCCCCGACCATCTACCCGCGCCGCGTCTCCGCGGCCTCCGCTGTCTCCGCCCCGAACGCGTGCTCATTCCCCTCCTCCTCCACCGCCACCACCCACCACCTCTCCACCGCCACCGCCGCCTCCCGACAGCCGTCTGATTCCGAGAAATGCCCCTCTACCGCACCCACCATCCTCCTTACCTCCCCGGCCTCCCGCGCCTATGGATATTCATTCACCACCACCAATGGCTCCCGTGCCCAACCGGCCCGTACCACCACCAGAGGTGCGCAAGGATCCGGTGCGCGAGGACGTCGTGCATATAGGTCGCAGACCGCCCCCACCACGCCGTTCGGACGGAGAGGAAGAGGCGGCGTATGGACGCACATTCAAGGGATGCGGGAACCAGCAGGAGTATCAGATTACGACCAAGCTCGGTGAGGGAACGTTCGGGTATGTTTTCCCACGTCTTTTTTTTTCATGCGTGCTTACCTCCACCACAGAGAGGTACATAAAGCGGTACATACCGCGACTGGGCGGGCAGTGGCGTTGAAGCGGATACTGATGCACAACGAGAAGGAGGGCATGCCGGTAACGGCACTGCGTGAAATCAAGATCATCAAGGCGCTGAACCACCCTTGTATCGTCAATATTCTCGACATGTTCGTCGTGCGCAGTACCGCCAAGGACCCGCTGTCCGTGTATATGGTGTTTCCGTATATGGACCACGATCTCGCGGGGCTCCTGGAGAACGAGCGCGTGAAGCTACAACCCAGTCACATCAAGCTCTACATGAAGCAGCTGCTCGAGGGTACGGAATACATGCATCGCGTGGGCTCCGTCTCTTTCTATAGTTGTGGGATTCTTTTTTGACTCGCGTGCAGAACCACATCCTACACCGCGACATGAAGGCGGCCAACCTGCTCATCAGTAACTCCGGTTCGTTACTAATTGCAGACTTTGGGCTTGCGCGTGCGTTCGACTCGGGCGACAACCCTAACCGGGCGAACAAAGAGCGCAAGTACACTAACTGTGTCGTGACGCGGTGGTACCGTCCGCCGGAGCTGCTACTCGGGGCTCGGCAGTATGGTGGAGAGGTGGACATGTGGGGGATCGGGTACGGTCTCTTCAGCACGATCGGCACTGTTTTGACGTTGCACCTAGATGCGTGTTGGGGGAAATGTTCATGCGTCGGCCCATCCTACCAGGGACGTCGGACTTGGACCAGCTGGAGAAGATCTGGATCTTGTGCGGGTCACCAAACCAGCACAGCTGGCCGAACTTCGACTCGCTACCTGGCTGTGAGGGCATCAAGCGCTTCAGCTTACAACCGCGCAAGCTCAAGCCGAGCTACGAGCAGTCAGTATTGTTTTCTCTCCGTCAGCGTCCACGCGTTTCAACCGTCGGAACAGCATCGGGAAGGAGACTTGCGACCTCTTGGACCGCCTGTTGACGTGCAACCCGCGCGACCGCATCACGGCGTCGGCGGCGCTTGACCACGACTATTTCTGGACGGACCCCATGCCCGCTGACCCTAAGACGTTCGTCCCTCTTCACATCATCTACGTCTGTAACTGACTGTATACCCCGCCAGCCTCCCGGTGTACGAAGCTTCGCACGAGTTCGACAAGCGCGGACACAGGCAGCAGCAGCAGCAACATCATCACCAGCAGCAGCAACAGCAACAGCAACAGCACGCCAACGGCCCGCCCACCCACGCGCACCTGCATCAGGCGGACCCGCAGCGACAATACAGAGCGCCTCCGCCCAATAGCGTCCCGCCGCCGCATATGAACGGAAACACGGCCCCGAATCCGAATAACTGGGGGCGGCCGTCGAATCCGCACCAGCAGGGATTCAACAAACGCCTTCCGCCGCGGCCGGGGGGCCCGCCGCCTCCGCATGGGCAAGGCCACGGTGCGCCACCGCCAGGGCAGGGATATGGAGGGCCGCCGGGACATCAGCAAGGATGGCAGCCGCCTGGGCACCAGCAGGGGTGGCAACCGCCGCCGCGAGGGGGGAGGGGGGATCACCGAGGGGATCATCGAGGAGGGGACCATCGAGGGGGAGATCATCGAGGCAGAGACGGGGGGTACGACGAGCGGAGGGGGGACAGCTACCGGCCTGGACCGCCGGGTCTTCCAGCGCGGCCGGCGTTGCCGCAGGGTCCACCTGGCCCCCCTCCTCCGATGTTGAGGGGCCGGGGCGGGGCCGGGGGCGGGGGCGGCGCAGAACCGTTGCCCTATGGCTAAGTGTTAGACGGGCTGTTGTGAGACGGGCGTAACATAGTGTTTTTTAATTTGTTGTACAAAGTCGGGGGGATTCACATGTTTACACCTTAGATGGGATGCACATAGTACTTACATTGTATGTTTCTGCATGAAATCTATGACTGGTTTGAAGAGCGCTCAACTTCAACTTCAGCTTCATGTCAAGCTAGACCAGTGACCGATCTCTCATATGAAGACAATAAATTCATGAAGACAATCGTTCATACTTGGATAATTTATTGTCTTCATATGAGAGATCGGTCACCGGTCTAATGTCAAGCTCAGCCATGACTTAAGCGCAATCTAATTTGGTCTAATTCTGTTGTACTCTCCTCGCGTCACCCCACCCCCGCACCTCCCTCGTTCTACCTACCTACCGCCTTTGGATCCTTCTTCGCATTCGTCCGACTTACATATCGAATATCGCATTCTACTTCTCGATCCTGGAACGACCATATCTCCAATACTAGTTTCCCGGATGTGAGATGAGCAGACCACGCCGTCCCTTCAACGTGCGTCTACTACGGGTTCTCTTCAAGGCGCTTTCCTGAGGTCTAGAAGCAGCGTTCTTCAACTAACTCGCTTGCCGTTCTGCCAGGAGAAGTATTAGCGGCGAAAGTCGTGACTGAAGATGTGGCGGCTAGCCGCCCAGAGGAACCCAAGGCACGTTAGCTCTCCCACCACCCACCCCACCTTTGCGCTGTTATTCAGCTGGTTCGAGCCTTACGGGTGTGCGTGGGGGAGCGGCTTGAAGCTTATCGCTGTTACTGACCAAACTCGTTTGCAGAAGACAACGCGGCACCACAAGGCAAAGGAGGCGCAAACTACTGGTGCAGGACCCTCTACACAACCAATTCCCTTGAAGACCGAGACCTTTCCAACGAAAGCGACTGTCCACGAGATTTGCGGAAATTTTTCATGGGGTTATTGCTACTGGGGAGAGCGGTGTCATCGCATTCACGTCCGACCATCGAAAGTATGTTTCCAAACGCCATTCACTAGCTTCTGTTTCTGAAACGCATGCTCTAGCCCCAGTCTGAGGTCCGTTGGCCTGTCCACGCATTTTATTGAGGGTTTAACCCGCGATCATAGAAGCTCCCAGATTCACCCGCGGCTGCGGACACTGTCACTGGCAGTGGGCCCATCGTAAAGCTGCCGTGTCGGAGCCTCCAAAGTGCAATTTCTGATGTAAGTGCCAACCATTCCAAATGAATTATTGCTGAAGTTCTCCCAATTTATAGGCACATGTAATCACGCGGGACGACTACTCGAGCTTCATTTCGGATCTGACGGGCGACGCGAATGCTCCGGTCGTTCGGCTCCGTCCCAATTGTACATCATCAACTCTGACTCAGGACCGCATCTCGGGTAGGTACGATGACTTATCCTGGGACGAACAAACGAACTTCTGGGGCTGGAAATCCGACACAACTGCCTGGACCTCTTCGGATGACGGCTTGACCTCTTCGGTAGATGATTTTACTTCACTCCATCCATCTCGTGACTAAGCTTCGCGCAGACAATGTCCAGCACCTCTTCAAAATCTTCGGCCACGCCGCAAAAGCTCCCACCCCGGAAGCCCCCACCCCCGCCTTCTCGAGATGTTTGTCGTCAATGGCTGCGGGGAGTTTGCTCATGGGGCTATAATTGTCGATACATTCACGAGGACTTGGAGTATTCCCAGCCAGTGAGCTCATTCCGCTATTATCCTAAGCATCTCTCAAGTATTTCAGGATCCTCCAACCCCTGCACGCCGACCTCCTCCCCATCCGCCCGAACCCCACTGGACATTTACCGTCCATGACCATACGAAGGTGAAGCTGGGCTCAGGCTTCGAGATCCATGAAATTACGACTGGCGTGGAGACGCCTTGGCTCGTTCTCAGCAACATCCCTGTTCGCGTGACATCGCACACCATCAGCGCGCTTCTCGCCCCATTCGGAACCGTGGTGGATATGAAACTCCCAGCCACACCGGCGAAGGATTTCACGACGGTCAGGGCGCGCTTTTCCAGCCACGCGGAGGCGCTTCAAGCGAGTACCGCGCTCAATGGCTCTGTGGCATTCAGATCGAAAACCAAAATCGTCGCGCGTATTCCCCTCAACGCACGGACCGGGACGGCGTCGTTGCAGGACTCCTCTGTTCGGATAGAGTGGGAAGCTCCGAGACGAGTCGCCTATGGAGGATATCGCACAATGGCAAAGGCTGAGGAAGCAATAGCTGCAACGCGGACGCCTTGTGGCGATTACATTGTCTCAGCGGCGGTTCACGTGGGCATCCCCTCCATCGGCGTTGTGACTGTCAAATTCTTGCACCTCCCGCCCACCGCCAACGATGAGTTGATGCAACGGTTCGGACCCCCCGACGATATCATGTGGGAGCGGCCAAACTACCTCCAGCTGCCTCCCGCTGTTGACGGTGTAAAACGGCTTCTCCGCGACGTGGGGAACCCCGAGCTCGACATTCAGCCTCCCCCGTACTCAGTATGGCACGATTCGCGCGTGGGCAAAATTTTCAGTCGCCGTCCGCCGCCGAGACGGCAGCTCAATTCATTCATGGTCCGTAAACCACTATTTACCGGCAAGACCACAGTAATTCGCGCGCCACGTCCAAAATCTGGCCTTATAATCTAACGCATGAGGAGTACGAGAAACACGACTCGTTTATTCAAGCCCTCCGCCGTGGGCTCTTCCAGGCAGGATACTCAAGCATGGGCATTGCTGTGCGCAGATTAGCGGCCTCACACGGATCGTCAGACTTTCGGCGGCGGATATCAAAGAGCTCGGTTGGCTGAAATCCGAGTTCGAGATAATATTGCGTGGCGAGATCCTCCGTCAAGACGGTGTGCCTGTTTGGGACGCGTTTTTTATTTACAATGAGGGAGCTTCGTATCTGCGAAGCGTCATCGACAACAACCCCGGTATCAGGATCGAGCGGGACGTGGTGAGGAGACAGCTGAAGCTCTTCGGCCTGCCTCCCCGGCGCGCAAGGGCTCGAACGGTTCTCCTGGGTAAAATGTCCGAATTGAAAGCTCAGCGCGTTCGCACGATCCGGATGTCCGGTCGCGTCATTGACGCTTTCGTGGATACCCAACTGCTTCTGCTCAACAAAAGATTCGGCGCTGATAAAATCTCCGTTGACACCTGGCAGCGGGTACTTTTACTCCGGGGCGGTGATGAGTTGTACGATGCGGCTATGGAGGCGGTCCACCGAGTGCAACAGACTCAAGATAAGGAACTCGTTCCGCGGCGCGACGTCGTGGAATGTCCTGTCTGCTTCAACCGTGTCATATCTCCCATCACCCTTCGCTGCGGCCATACATGGTGCCGCCCGTGCCTCGGCAAATACCTCCTCGCCGCCATCGACAATCGCTACTTTCCCCTTTCGTGCCTCGGCGATGAGGCAAAGTGTTCTGAGCTCATCCCCCTGACGGCTGCGCGCGAAATCCTCCAAACCAGCGAATTCAATGCGGTTGTCGACGCGTCGATATCGTCCTACGTCCACGCGCACGCGAAGCAGTTCCACTATTGCCCCTCTCCCGACTGCACGCAGATATACCGCACGGGGCCGAAGGGGACGGTGGTGCAGTGCCCCGCGTGCCTCCTGCGGATATGCCCGCACTGCCATGCGGAGGCACACGACGGGTTCCCGTGCGCGGAGCAGGATGGCGGGGACAAGCTGTTCAAGAAGTGGGCGGCGAGCCACGACGTGAAGAACTGTCCCGGGTGCGCGATCCCTATCGAGAGGGATGAGGGGTGCCATCACGTTACGTGCATTCAGTGCCAGACACATATTTGCTGGGTTTGTTTGCAGACGTTCCCGAAGGGCGAGGGGATCTACGCCCATATGCGTGCGGAGCACGGGGGCATTGGGCTGGCGCAGGGTGCCGGCTTAGATATATTTCTCTGACGCTGATGCACTTAAAAAGTACATACTGTATCTTTCGTGTTCTCGTTTGCCGTGTAAGCTATGAGTAGTTTAAATGCACGATATGTACATACAATCTCTCTTCATGTACTGTTGTACCTTCCGTATCCTCGTTCCCTCCCTTTACTTACCTCTATGTAATGTTGTCGAATTTTGTTTTATGTACACAAGCACTGAATATAATTACTAGATACGCGGCGACATATGGAGGTGGAATGGTAGTTTATACATATGGTCGACGACACGGATCGCGAACTGGTCATTGCAGATACTCATACACAACAAACTAGATAGAACATGTCAGTGCTCAGAATTGAACTAGGGAAGAAGAAAACAAAACACACCTTCTCATACGGCTGGCGCGGCGCCTGCCCGAAGCGGGGGAGGGACTCGGGCAGCTCGGGACGGGAATCAAGATACCCCACCTCGGCGCCCAGATGGTCGCGGTACCCGACCGTCTCGGCGGGGTAGTCGCGCAACTCGGCGGGGTATGCGCAGTCGGCGGGCGCGTACACGACGAAGCCGTCTATTGTGAGATGGTCCCCGCGGCGGTTCCAGAGGCCCTTGCGCACCGCGAGGCGGTAGGAGCTCGGGGGCGTGCGCTGCACGGGCAGCGTGATGCCGGGGTTGCGGCCCAGCTCCTGCGGCGGCTCGGGGAGGGGGTTCATGCGCGGGGGGGTCAGGGTTGTGGGGGGCGGGCCGGCGACGGGGGCGGCGGGGGAGGTATGCCGCGAGTGCCGGGCGTGATGCTGGTGCTGGTGGTGAGATGGGGACCGGTTTGTGGAGGGGTCGTAGGTGGGTCCCTCAGGAATGGCGCTGAGGGACGACGATCCTACAACTGGCACCGAGGAATGCCGCCCGAGTGGGCGGGTGCTAGACTTGTGACTACTTGTTGGTAAGACCAGGGGGCTGAGCATACTCGCGGGCTCCTCGACAAAACTCATCACGTCTGTCATGGAGGAGGAAGTCGACGCCGAGTCGAGCGACGATTGGCGCGAGAGGGTATTATTTGAACGGGTGCTGAGTTGTTCCATCTGATTCGCAAGCTGGGAATCGACGGACGAGCTGCGGGGGACGGACGCATAGATCGACTGTGGTCCAGTGCTCGAACTACGAGACTTGTAATGCTGGGGCGTACGGACAATATTTGCCGAAAAGGTCGGCTGTAGTTCGCGCGAGGAGGTGAATGTTTCAGGCTGATGTGGTGGCGCGGAGCGTGGCGGCGTCGAAGCTGATGGGGTACCTTCGCGCTGATACTGTCTAGGGCGGCTCAGTGGACGATCCATGGAAGGCGGTTCCGAGGAATGTCGAGCAGGCACAGAGTTGCGCCGCTGGGATTGTTGTGGCGTGGGGTCCGACATTTCCCGAGGCTGCGAGGCATGACGGGCATATAAAGGGGCTGAATTTGGGGGTGGGGGTTGGTCGCGGTTAGCAGTGGCGTCAAAAGAGCGGCGAGCAGAAGAGGGCTGGGCGTCAAACTGCTGACGGGCGGACGTGGAGGGTGGCGGTTCACTTCCATGTCGGGTATTAGGCTGGGGGCCACGGGCACTTGTGCCTTGCTCAGAATCGTCCGCGTCGAGGGTCCTGGGATTCCATATCCACGGTGTTGGCGCCGCGATGCCCTCTTCATCGCTCGGGCCGTACAGCTGCTCCCTACACAATGAGAACATCACCGCCATGCGGACCAGCGCCACATAACAAAACTACATACCTTGGGACCATGTTCGACAGTCCAAGAGGATTGTCTGAAAGCTTTGTGGCCAGATATTCAGCACTGGGCGGACGAGGGACGCGCTTGTATGGATTGAAGTTTGCAGCCTGCTGCATTTGCTGCTGCTGGACTTGCCATTGCTGCTGCTGCTGCTGAAGCCAAGCCTGGGCAGGAATCCACGCCTGAGAGCTCGATAAAGACCACTGGGACGAATTAAAGGCGGGGTTCATTGACCAGCTGCCATTCTGCCAATCCTGAGGATTCACGCGGATATGCGACGGCTTTGGTGGGGGGCCGTTGAATGGGAGCTGGGGGAAACCAGGAGGCGCCTGAGGAAATGAGTTGGCTCTCGAGGGCATGGCATACTGATGAGAATATGACATATTCTGCGAGGGCGTAAGACCATTGGGTTCCCTTTATATAGCACCCAGACGTACGCAACAGAAGGGATCGACGAGAAGCACCCAGAAACGGACAATGGAGGTTCAAGCGGAACCTAAAATCGCAGTGTGCACGAGGCGATTTTTTGAAAAATGAAAGATCGCGGTAGTAATCAAGGGTGTACAAGGGGTAGAAGGAGTGGGCCGCTGTACTTGTTCTTCTTATTCTCGCGATTGACCCATGAGAATCGGTCAACAAACCAAGTACTCGAAGGAAGTAGAGTTTGCACAGCATCGTGACCGTGTCGCCCGTTTTGGTTCACCGTCACCATCCTCGCAGACTCTGAGTCCCTTGTACAATCCAGTTTATTATTCCTTGTTCTCGTTGCTGCTTGCAGTCAAATCGGTTGCTCAACAAGCCTCAATCGCGATTCGAGCTCAGTCTGCTGTTGTGCTTGCGTTCATTTTGCTGCGTTACTGCTATCTCGCGCTAGAACTGCGGCGGTCGAGATGCCGGCCGTGAGTGGCACTCTGACTCCTCCCCGAGCTATAGTACTACGATGCAGATCAGGTCCGGAAACACCGGTGCCCGCTCGCACGGTCAGAGTCTCATCCCGAGCGCTGCGGATCTCCAAGCTGGGCCTGGCGCTGCGAAGAGACTTACCAGTGGCTGCGTCAAACCGGAAGGGAAGGCAGCAGCACTCAACTATCGCAGTTGGATTGCCCATTGACATGGTTCTTGAAGCACGATGAATTGCGACGTTCTCGTCTTGCTCATTAATGGCAAAATGTTAATCATAATCCTGAGTCAATGTGCCGATATCTACTCTAGTTGGCTGCCACTTGTCCCGTCTTTCACGCAAGTCCGTCTCCCGCCGGCCAGCACTGTGACATTTTTATTCAAACGACCTTTGGGTCGAGGTGACACAATTACCACGTAACCTATTTATCTCTCAGCAATTTCGATATTTCCCGCTCAAAGCCTGGGTCCCTCGTGATCCTCCGCGACCTATGCACAGGCGCTCAGTCCACACCAGCTCCTCTGGATATTGACCAAGCCCTGCATTATTCAGGCGCAAAATGCTCCCCTCCAAATTCCCCAGGAAGCCTTGGAACCCCACTGGACACCAGCGCGAAACTCGGGGACATATGTAGTCGATCACGCAAATGGATGGCGGCGATGGTTGGCCCCCCGGGCGAGCGAGGATGTTTTCTGAGGCGAGATCGCCGTGCGATACGACCATGCAGAAGTCTCGGTCGGCAGCTGTGACGATATGCATTTCCTCCACTTTTTCGGCCAAGGATGCGGAGGCGAGCCGCTCGTGGATCAGCGCAATACGGGGCTGCATGTACTCCTCGACTGTGCCGACCGTGTCGGGCACGGGCAGCCCGTACAATATCCGATACATAGCGGTGATTTGCACGCGAACGTCCGTGTTGCTGGCACAGAGCTCAGCCATGAGCGGAACAACCTCAACGAACTTTGTCACGGCGTAGTGGAACGGCGTGTCGGGGATGATGCCGTGGTGGCGGATGGGCTCTGAATGCGCGCGCGCCTGCTCGAATTCCGTTAGGATCCGGTAGAAGAACGTCGCCGGCTGCCTGAAGCCGTCGTGGGTCTCAAATATGCGGACGATCCAGGTCTGGTCAATGCGGAAAACCCATTGTCTGCCCTCGTTTGTGGGACCCTGTGCAAGATGGTGATGTCGTTGGGCGTACAGGATATGTTGCACTCCATCAGCACGATTCCGAGGCACTCAGCAGGGTCTGGGAACACAGAGACTTCCTGGGGCTTTGACATGCGGACAAGAGAGTCGTATAAGCGCCGGTGCTGACGGTGCTGAAGTGGGAGCCATTTCGAAACATCAAACTGGACCCATACGCAGTGTGGCGCAGACGAGAAATTTCAGACGAGGCGGGCTGGGGACAACATGTACACCGAGGAAGCAAATTTGTTGATCTATCCGGGTCAAAATTGAAGAACTTTGAAACGTTGAAGGTGAGTCAATCCATTATCCAAGACTTTCGGGTCCGCGAAGAGTTTATCTCCTACTGAATCAGAACATCCGATCAAATCCTTGCTTACATGTAGCCAGTTGTCCTCTGGCGCCTCGACCTTCATCCTTTGTGGAACTCCAGGCCGCCAGGCGCGATTTAAAACCTCGCTCAGGCTCTTTGGTCTTGTCGAGACCGACTTCCAACGTGTCTCTAAAAAGTAATGGCGATTGATCGGAGTTACCTAATGTGGACGAATATTACCAATTGTCAAACATTGCTCACAAACCACCGAAAAACCTTAATCATCGCTTGAGGATTCATATAAAGGGGAGCAATGATTTGGAGCACCTCGCTCTTCCTCGTCCTTTCAAACCTCCCAGTCAGCAGCAAAAATGGTTCACGACATAATGCGGGAGTCGAGTGTCGGCCAGATAATCAATTATTTATCCAACGGGCGTCTTCTACCCTACCCGGACCAGCGCCCAGGATATATCGTACCTTCACGCTTCCTTGTTCCCTCGTCTGAACGTAAAACAACCTTCGATGGTACCCCATCCGATGCAGCGACATTGTGCAACGAAGCCTCTTCGCCAGAAAAACGAGAATCGTCTGTGCCGACATTATCTGGGGATTTCGAATCACAGAAGGCTCAGGTGACCGATGCCGCTTTGCCAGATCCCTACCTCGTGGGGTGGAACGGTGATTCAGATCCTGAAAATCCGAGGTTTGTCGGTCCCAGCGTCCCAATAAAGCGCTAAATATGCTGACGTGCATTTTGACAGAAATTGGTCCTTTGCGAAACGCGCCTTCGTAGCCTTTAACATCAGCTTCCTCACTTTCAGCATATACATCGGCTCAGCAATCTACACGTCGTCCATTCCGGGGCTGATGGCTGACTTCAATGTCTCGCTGACAACAGCCACCCTTGGCTTGACGCTCTATGTTCTTGGTATGAATTCTTTTTTAGCGAGCCGCCCCATTTTCTAATCACTTTTGTCTACAGGATATGGCATCGGCCCAATGTTCTTGTCTCCCCTGCAGGAGCTCCCCGCCTTGGGCCGCAACCCAGTTTACATGGCTACGCTCTTCCTTTTCGTCGTCTTCCAGATTCCAATCGTCACCGCCAACAACATGAACACTGTCCTCGCCATGCGATTCATGACGGGATTCTTCGGCAGCCCCGCGCTGGCCACAGGAGTGAGCATTTCCTTCACTGATATTGACTATTTTATCTGACATTGTCCCAGGGAGCGTCCATGGGAGATATATTCTCGACGCACCAGATGGCCTACGTTCTTGGCATTTAGGCTTTAGGTGCCGTCGCTGGACCCATCACCGGCCCTGTCATCGGCGGATTCGCTGCGCAGGCGAAGGGCTGGCGGTGGCCGATGATGGAACTGATTTGGATCACCTCGGTTGCTGTGGTGTACTTGTCGCTGTTCCTGCCCGAAACTTACGAGCCCACCATCCTGCTCAAGCGCGCCCAGCGTCTGCGCAAGCTGACCGGTAACCCCGAGCTTCGGACCGCGACGGAGCGCAGTGAGGAATCGAGGAGCGCGAAGGAGGTCATGTACGAGGCGCTCGTGCGCCCATTCGTTCTGGCGAAAGAGCCGGCGCTAATGTTCGCCAACATCTACCTTGGCTTTGTTTGTGCGTCTGTCTCGCTTGCTCATCCAAACAGCAATTAATACTTCTCTGAATAAAGACGCGATCTTCTACCTCTGGTTTGAAGCCTTCCCAATCGTGTTCAATGGAATCTACCACTTTAACGAGGGCGTGAGCGGCCTGCCATTCCTGGGCTTCCTTGTCTCCGGCGGCATTACCGTGAGCTTCTTTTCTTCCGACATCTGGCCACGTCTCTCTGACAATCTTCAGTATACCGTATACTGTCTATATCAGAAATATCATATGGCGCCTCGAGTCGCCCGCGCCGCTGCCGCCAATAGCGAAGCTGCGCCTGAGATCCGGCTCGAGATCGGGCTCATGGCCAGCATCTTCATCCCCACCAGCGTCCTCATATTCGGGTTCGGCTCAAAGGCCACCATCCATTGGTCACCCTTTCTCCTTCACTTCCCCTGGCTCTTGCTGATACCTGTCATTATAGGATCGTTCCCGTCATCGGCGCCTCACTGTACCTCCCCGGTATATTCTAGTCTCTCTTGACACACGCTTCAGTAGTTCTAACTCGAAAAAAGGTATCTACCTGTGCTTCCAGAGTATCCTGACCTACATAATCTCCGCCTACCCCGCATACGCGGCGTCCGTCCTCGCTGGAAACGATCTCTTCCGCTCGACAATTGCCAGCGTCTTCCCGTGAGCAAAGCCAAAGTCCCCAGGAATGTCTGGAACTGACGCATCGTGCAGACTATTTGGGCGCGCATTCTTCACGAACCTCGGACTCGGCCCTGGATCTGCGCTTCTCGCGGGCATCTCTTTTCTCCTCATGCCGGTCTACTGGGTGCGTTCATTCCGCTCCTGTCTTATGGCCTCCGTTGCTGACAACAAAAAAAAATTGTAGCTGTTGATAAAGTACGGACACGTTCTGCGCCAAAGATCCAAATATGCGCAGAGCTCGTAATGGGTTGCGCCTTCAGCTTACGGGTCTTTTAGAGTTTAGAGATGTATTTTTATCTCGGTTGTTTTTTTATCACAATGATAATGACGAATGAAGGATCCATATGGCTACTTATTAATTTGTTAATAATTTGCGTCGGAGGATTCAATGCAGTTTCCTCAACTAAATTTAGAAGCGGCTAGGCAACGTGAGCACTGCCACTGATCAGCTCGATTGCCAATTGTACAAGACTCTTTCGCTGCATTATCTGGGTTGGTAAGTACTGTATCCGTGATATCGGATTGAACGACGCGTAGCCTCTCAGCCAGCCGGTAAAGAACCAATATAATGAAGGAGCAACTTTTGGGACACTTTTACCAATACCTTGAATCCCTGCCACGGTCCATGTTGCGGTGAGTATCTTTCTTATGGCCAGAAACCCCGAACGGCATGGAATGATGTTGACGTATTATTTCCAAATATGGGCACTGGCGTTGAGTCGCTGTTCGGGAATAGCTCCGCGTTTCAAATGCTATGCTCCAGTCCGGAACCGTTCATTGCTGGCATGCATGCTCTTTCTCTTTTCTTATAAATACTCTACTAATACAGTGCTCCAGTCTTAAATATGTAGTGTGTACACTCTAGAACGCGGACATGCGCTGTGCGCGGAATGTCGGCCGCCTCTCCGCCGTCGGCGTCCCGAAGCTCAGTGGCAGTCGCACAGCGTTGGGCGGTACCGGCAGGATGTCCCCCTTAACCGGAAGTGCGGCGAGATTTGCCGGTGTGCCCTCACCTTTATGAAGGCCGCCTGCGAAGCGGTCCAGCACATACCAGATGGGCACCTCCCCTATGACGCCGGTCGCGTTCGGCGAAATGTGCAAATATTGCGGGTGCCGGATCAAGATGTGCAGGACGTACTGCAGGATATCAGCCACGCGAAAAAAAGCAAGTAAAAAATATATGCAGACCTCGCGGCCCATGCTCTGGTACCTGAAACTCGGGTGGCTGCACGCCGGCACGCGCACCTCGCCGTCGAGGCGCACGACGCGCTCCAGGTCGGGCATGTCGTCCATGGCCTCGAGAGACGGCGAGTCGTCCAGGGCCTCGAGAGACGGTGTGGGCGACCCTGAGCGCTCCTCCTCAGTCTGCTCTTCCTGCTTCGTCCCCCCGCCAGACTCGTCTGGCTCCTGCACCCCCTCCGGCTCCTGCATCCCCTTTTCGTCCTCCACATCCTCGTCTGCGACCCAGACCTGCTGCATCCGCGAAGGCGGCGGTGCACGCGCGGCACGGGACGTCCCAGGCGCCGCACCGAGCGAGGGCGGCGATTTAGCGACCAGCTCGGGGAGCTCCACAAGCGCACACACGGGCGGCGGCGCGTCATCTGCCGGCCGCCCTTCGTCTGTCAGCCACACCCGCCCCGTCGCCAGGTGCTCGAGGCGCCGGTTCTTGCGCGCCGAGTTCTTGGGGTGCAGTGAGTCCAGTGCAAAAATGTCTGACTTATAGAGCCCCGCCTCGATCGCGCCAGGCTGGGCGAGCGCCTCGAGCGCAAGCGGGGACGCGGACCAGAGGAGGAGCGAGAACTCGAGCGTCTGGCCCGCGGTGTAGACGGCCGGTTCCTGGATTCCCAGCTATGGGGGCGTCAGGGCGTGCGAAGTTTTTTTCGATGAAGAGCGGAGCTTACGATGCCCTCGAGCTCGACGAGCTCGTCACCCAGTCTCCCGCGGCCGCCAAAGGGCGTTAAAGTCCATCCGCCCACGATTTCGCGGCTGAAAGGCCAATCCTCGCGCATCGGGATGTACGGGAACGGCGTCTTCAGGCGTGGGGTGACTCCGCGCAACGGGAGGTACTGCACCCCCATCTGGAACTCCTCGTCAATGGAGCCGAAGCCCTCACGCGCGATGTTGGCGCCGACCTCGAACTTGATATTGCCGCAGAATCCACCAACGAAGCCTACGCTGTACGATGCTGGACAGATGATTCAGCACGGACCTGCAGTACGAGGCCGGCGGGAACTAACGCGGGAGGGGCACTCTGGCTTTATTCTAAAGAAGTGTCAGGGAAAGAAGAGTGCGAGGAGAACATATGTACCCTTCGCCGTTCTTCATCAGGGTGCTTTACGAGCGTGTCTGGAGGTAGCGCCGCGAATTCGAAGGGGAACACAAAAGTGCCGGCCGGGAACTTGCCCTTGAACGGGACACCATTAGGAGTGCGCACTCTGGGATCGCCTTTACTCCGGTTCCACATAGACACGGTCATGTTCAGGATGGGGGGCTTGAGCATGTCGATAACGCTATCGGACGCGAGCGTAAACTTTGCAAACAGTCAGATCGTTGAAATCCATAGTGTGAATGCAATGAGCTTACCCAGATGTCGATGCTACTAAGATTCGTCGGCTTCTTGAGCTTCATGCGCAGTTCACCCGCGATCTTTGCTATTATACAGTGTTGGTCAGGATCCAGATATGGAGGGACAAGCGAACTTGCCCTCATTGTGATACATCGGCATCACCGCGGTTGCGGGCGCATGGCTGTACAAAACGAGCCCCAGCCACGGCTCCTCGTCGTCGTTCTGCGTCGCGTGCATCAGTTCTGCGTGCGCCATCGTGTATGGAGGTATCGCGGCCGGCGGCTCTGTCCCCGGCATCTCTGGCGGAAACGGCGGGTCGTCGGAATACCATTCAGGCACACCTACGGGCGTCTCAGCGGGCCATGCACCTCAGAATACGGCCTGCGTCGCGCACCGAGTCTCGAAAAATCAGCGCGCCTTCGTTTGGGTATACGCGGTCCCGACCCAGTTATAGCAGAGTAGAAGCTCGCCACCGACTCGGCCAGAGAACGGATAGAGGCGCCGCCGGACGATTTAACCGAGGACGCATAGCTCTTCAGACTGCGGCCGGACGACAGCGGCAGTTTTGAGTCTGCGGGCGCGTTGGAGGCTCTGCCCTTTTTCAAAACGTCGCGCAGGAGAGACATTGAGGCAGAGAGCAGGAACGCAGCAAGTGAGAATCATTGATAAAAGTTGTCGGCATTTCCGCAATCCCATATGTCTATCGGGCTAATGTTGCCGAACTTAGTTGATACCAGGTTGATACGAGTTGTGAGAGTCAGTGAAACGCGTCGACGTTGCGTCGACGCGCCATGAAGCCGGTACGCGCTCGCTAATGCGCGGGTTTGTAGCTCGCTAGACCTCATCCAGCTATATATCCGGCCACGGCACGCCGTCCGTCGTCCGATCACTCATCCACCGGAGTTTCGCTGTCCGTGGGAAAGCTATCCGTCATGGAGGCTAGAGATGTTGTGCTTTCTGCCGCAGCCGTGAAGGAGATGGACGACGTCATTGAGAAGTATGGTGTTAAGGGAGATCGTTGGTTCGGCGTTCCGAAGAGGTGGGGTCCCGGGCTGAGACTACAAACAATTAGATGCGATATCAGAGGGCTGACATGACTGATGTCTAATCCCAGATGAAGCTTGCAGTTCCCGGATCCCCCTGCAATTGCTTCACTCCCAATTTTCAATAGAGTTCAGTGCGGCGATAGCTCGGCGTCCAGATGCGCGGCTTTATATAAATCTCTGCCAAATTATTTCCCAATATGGGTACCGGCGTTGAGTCGCAGTATTGGGAATAACTCCGGATGCTGGCGCCGGGCGTTGTATATGCCTGCGGTAATACTGTGGTCTTAGCACTGGACTAGATGCAACACACATATACATTCCTCCTTTTCCCTTATAAATACTATAGTACAGCGCTCCAGTCTTATATGTAGTACACTTCAGAACGCAGCCACGCGCTGTGCGCGGGACGTCGGCCTCCTCTCCGTCGTCGGCGTCCCGAAGCTCACTGGCAGCCGCACATCGTTGGGCGTTACCGGGAGTATTTCCCCCTTGACTGGGAGCGCACCAAGATCCGCCGCACCGCTGGGGGCGCCGCGGGCGAAGCGGTCTAGCACATACCACACGGGCACTTCCCCGACGACGCCCGTCCCCTTCGGTGAAATATGCGAATATTGCGGGTGCTTGATCAGGATGTGCAGGATGTACTAGGCGCGGAGATACAATGTCAGCCACGCGGAAGAAGAGAGGACAAAGTAGATGCAGACCTCGCGGGCCATGTTCTTGTACCTGAAGCTCGGGTGGCTGCTCGCTGGCACGCGCACCTCGCCATCGAAGCGCACGACGCGTTCGGGGTGGTCGGCCGTGTAGTCCGGGGCTGTGAGAGACGATGGGGGCAACTCCTCCGATTTCGCGCCCGTCTCGGGGAGCTCAACGAGCGCATACGCGGGTGGTGGCGCGTCGTCTGCCGGTGGTCCCGCATCCGGTAGCCACACCCGCCCCGTCGCCAGGCGCTCGAGGCGCCGGTTCTTGCGCGACGATTTCCTGGGGTGCAGCGCGTCCAGCGCAAATATGTCTGCCTTGTAGAACCCCACTTCGATCGCGCCGGGCTGCGCGAGGGCCGCGCGTGCGAGAGGGGACGCTGACCAGAGGAGGAGTGAGAATTCGAGCGTCTGGCCCGCGGTGTAGACGGCGGGTTCCTGGATTCCCAGCTAAGTGCGCACGCAGTCAGCACACAGGCGTTCGATAGAGGGCGGGACTTACGATGCCCTCGAGCTCGACGAGCTCGTCACCCAGTCTCCCACGGCCGCCGAAGGGCGTTAGGGTCCATCCGCCCACGATTTCGCGGCTGAGGGGCCAATCCTTGCGCGTCGGAATGTAGGGGAAGGGCGTCTTCTGGCGCGGGGTGACTCTGCGCATGGGGAGGTATTGCACGTCCATCTCGAACTCCTCGTTCATAGAGCCGAAGCCTTCGCGCGCGATGTTGACGCCGACCTGGTACTTGATGTTGCCGGAGAATCCGTTAACGACGGTTAGGCGGTACGTTGCTGGATAGACGACGAGTCAGCATGGCCATGGACTGTGCGGCCGGAGGGGACTAACGCGGAAGGGGCACTCGGGCTTTGCTCTAATGAAAGTGTCAGGGAAAGTAAAATACAAGGGGCGTATATCCACCTTTCGGCCTTTTTCATCAGGGTGCTTGACGAGCGTGTCTGGGGGCAGTGCTGCGAATTCGAAAGGGAATACAAAGGTGCCCGCAGGGAATTTGCCCTTGAACAGGACGCCATCAGGTGTGCGCGCTGTTGGATCGCCTTTCTTCCTGTTCCACACCGATACGGTCATGTTCAGGATGGGGGCCTTTAATATGTCGAGAACGCTATCGGACGCGAGTGTAAACTTTACAGCGGTCAGATCGAAGCCGCAGCATGAAAGACATATTAGCTTGCCCAGACGTCGATGCTACCAAGATTCGTTGGCTTGTCGAGCTTCATGCGCAGTTCGCCCGCGATTTTTGCTGTTACACGGTATGAGCAAGATCCCGATATCGAGGACAGCGTCCGGGAACTCGCCTCCATTGTGATACATCGGCGCTCCCGCGGTTGCGGGCGCATGGCTATACAAAACAAGCCCCAGCCACGGCTTCTCCTTCTCCTTCTCGCCGGGCATTAGCCTTGCGTGTGCCATCGTGAACGGAGGCATCGCGGAGGGCGCCTCTGTCCCCGGCATCTCTGGCGCAAGTGGCGGATCGTCCGAATACCATTCAGGAACACCTGGGGCGTCTCAGTGTGCATGCTCCTCAGAATACGACTCCTGTCCGACCGCACCAAGTGTCGAAAAATCAGCGCGCCTCCGTTTGGCCACACGCGACCCAGTTGGATCAGAGTAGAAACTCGACACCGAGGACGAGCCGCTGCCAGAGGATTTAACAGAGGACCTATCGCGCTCAAACGGCATGTGGAATAAGTGATTTAAGGGAGGGGATGTAATTCACGGCAACGCTACTCATAGCTGTTTTAAGCAATGTTTAAATGTAGGCATCCGAGGAACGGTCCGGAAGTCAGTATGAGAAGATGTCAGTATGATAAGATCATTACACTCTATTTTTAGTTTTGGACTTGGGACGATTTCTCTTACATGGTACATACTACTTAATACTATTGTACTGCGGGGTTGGGTGTTTATTTGGAGAGCTCCGTCTCGGCGTTGGGAGTGCATCAAAGGACGACGTAATATTTTCCTTCCTTGATTCCTGATTCAACCTAGTTTGACAGTAATCCGACCCAAGTCATCCAACAGCCTTGCAACAGCCTGTGGCGGCGCAGTATCAATCTAGTCCATCCGGGGAAGTCTTGGTGGTCCCAAATGTGATGCTTCTGGCCGCATTAAATTCATTATTATGCGGGATTGAAATGGACCGGTGTGCTTGTTTGAGCTCAGTTTTGCTCAGATTCCTTTAATTTTCGCGGAACGCACTCCGCCATATATTTATCTTACAGGAAAAATGAGGAGATTCCATCCAGAGTTAAGTGAGCTCAGGACCTGATCCACGGTAAATCAGGCGGAATCATTCTATTAGTATCCAGGAACGCGGTTTCTCAAAAATTCCCCCAGTTATGCAATGTCCCCGCCAACGTCGGTACTTAGAATAGCGCTCTACTAGTATATCGCTCTGCTTGTTCAGAATATTATACCGCCAATAGAGCGATCATGATGCATTTCTCCTTGAACCAACTTTGAACATGTATTTACTACTGACCTGCTGGATGCCGGTTCTGGCTGAAAAATGAGGCATACCATCCTTTTGATCAGCATTTAGTAGACAGATGCTTGCGGCTTCAACACATGAAGCTTTGAAGCTCGTACCTCACTTGTTGAACCTTTTGATGGGATCAGACAAAGTTCAATTCATCTAAATCTCGGTAAGTAGATGCACCGCAAGCGCGGGACTATAGCAGACTATAAGGAAGGATCCTAGGAGTGTTGTCTGATATTCCTGGTAATATACGGAAGATGGTAATCGCGCTAGTATCATTTTTACAGTTCTGTTCGGTTTGAAATATCGTCTGGCCATGGCCAACTTCCAGCCCAATTTCCCCGAATCAATTCCTGCACAAAGAATCTTTAAAGCTTGAGCTTTTCAGGCCTCGCTTTATTTGAAAGCTGGGATGCGAGCGGTCGCGACATCAATGAGGGAAAACCCTTTCGGAGGGGATTCTCTAGGAAATCGGTTCCTCAATGGATCACCCTCCCACTGAATCCTCGCCTTCATTAGTATCCACCAAACCGTTCCTCTTTGGGTTTCACAGGTTGCCTAAAAACAAGGTTCCAAAAACTCCGGGGCAAAAGCAACGCTCAAGATGACCAGGACGTAGAAATTCAAGTGTTGAAGTATTCAGGTAGAGATTACGAGTCTAGATCTTGCAGACTGCTGCTTGGCCTACTTGCCCAGTGCAGTACACGCTTATAATCACTGGGGATCAAACCTAGGCCTGTTGTGGCGCGTGAAATGCAGAGACTGCCGTGTTTTACGGCCGTTTTACCAATTAGTAGTAAATCACTGCACAAATAAAGCTACTTATATTGCACTACTAGATATATAGCCTACTCAAATTGTCTTCCTTGAACCTTGTGAGCACTGGGCATTCCATTTTGTCGTGAAGTTCGGTCTTCTAAATTGAATGCCGTCGACACCGAGCCAATCGGAGCTTACCGGACTTCCCGAAGTTAGGGGTCCCGACAAGGTCAGAAAAACAGGCACGGAAGCAGGAGGAGGAAGAAAGTGGGGAGTGTGTGGGGAGTCGGAGCCAGAGAAGGCTGAAAGATGTGATGGCGATGGGGCGGGACGGAGGGAGGTGGGTGCGAGGAGGCGATATGGGACGTCGATGAGCGTCTCTTAGTTGCAGCTCCTGCTACAAGAGCGCGGGGACCCGCGTGGTGTTATTCAGCGGACACATTACATTCATTTCAGGAATAGGAACATTATAGAGGTAAAGAAGATAGCAGAAGATAGCCAGACGTAGCCTTGAAAGTGACGCTTCAGTACTAACAGGAGCGCGTTAGACAACGCGATGAGGCGGTGGATGTTGACACATACATGTGTTATGGGAAGCCCCGTACCAAGCCACTGCGCCTTCTCTGTAATACCCAGCTCCTTTTCGAAGGGCTCAAGCCTCGCCGCAGTAGGGACCTTCTCGATGCAGACCTCGCCATAGTCGGTGTATGAAAACCACGCGATGGATTCAACTGGGCCTCTCTTTCTATCGATCCAGATTTGAAGCCCGAACTGTTGCGCGACACGGTCAACGGTGAAGTTATTTGGGTTGAAGATAAGGTTGGGCCGAGCATCTGGATGGGTGGCCCAGTAGGCTTCTAGCAGCTGGTTGGTGATGAAGTAGCCGTAAAGACACTCCTGGCCGCGAAGGTGGTCGGGGACCGGAGGGACTGCCTCTGTATCATTACATGTAGGTTGGCGGCGCCTGAGTTGTGGCATTAGCTCGAAAATCGGTCTGATGGTCATTCGCGCACGGAGCTACTGGAGGGCCCCGCTTTCCCCATATGTCCGGCAGATTTTCTGGCGGAGCCGGTTTGTATCCTGCCGGTGCCATGGGTAAGGAGTCGTACTACACCACCGATTGTTATTGAGGCAGTCTCAGTCACACTTCTGAGTGACTTGACGCTATGGTCGACTTTGCGAGAACTCCCGCACTGAATTTACTGATAAAAATTTCAGGGTAGAGAGCAGTGGATGTAACGACGGTACTGTAATTTAATCGGCGTAAACGGAACCATCGTTTCTCTTTTCAGCCCCAACATTCTGGAATCAAGCATCATTTTAGGATCGTCGGCTAAAGAGCGAAATGCCGAGTTGAGACAATCCATCCTCGTTTGAGGAAGAGGTGAAACGAGCCATGTCGTGTGGAAAGGAAAGGAGAGTCCGAAGAACCAGGAAGACGGAACAACGAGGGACGTCAGTTGCAGCTCCTGCTACAAGAGCGCGGGGACCCGCGTGGTGTCATTCAGCGGACACATTACATTCATTTCAGGAATCGGAACATTATGGAGGAAGATAACCAGACGTAGCGAGAGGTGGTTGAAAGGGACGCTTCAGTACTATCAAGAGAGCGTTAGATAACGTGTTATGGGAAGCCCCGTACCAAGCCACTGCGCCTTCTCTGTAATACCCAGCTCCTTTTCGAAGGGCTCAAGCCTCGCCGCAGTAGGGACCTTCTCGATGCAGACCTCACCATAGTCGGTGTACGAAAACCACGCGATGGATTCAACTGGGTCTCTCTTCGTATCGATCCAAATATCGAGCCCGAACTCTTGAGCGACACCGTAAACGGTGAAGTCATTTGGGATGACGATACGGTTGCTGGGCCGAGCATCTGGATGGGTGGCCCAGTAGGCTTCTAGCAGCTGGTCGGTGATGAAGTAGCCGTAAAGACACTCCTGGCCGCGAAGGTGGGCGGGGACCGGAGGGACTGCCTCTGTATCGTTACATGTAGGTTGGCGGCGCCTGCGTTTTGGTGACATTAGCTCGAAAATCGGTCTGATAGTCATTCGCGCACGGAGCTTGCGCTTGAGGGCCCGACTTTGGCCATATGTCCGGCAGATTCTCAGGCGGAGCTGGTTTGTATCCTGGCGGTGGCATGGGTAGGGGAGTCGTAGAATGGTCGTTATCGACGTGGCCAGTGCCGCGGACCATCTCCACAGAATGAGGGCCCAAGAGACGAGACATTATTCCGCTTCCGAATCAGCCAGGCATCAATTTTCCAAGCAAGATCGGAGCTCCCTTGTGGTTGTTATTGGTCATAAGTACGAAAAACAACCGAGGTGCGAGTGGGTCTGTCTAAGTCAAATATCCAACACTAGATACTGCCAACCTTGAAGGCCAGGAGAAGCCTGTCGTTCTCGGGAGTGTCGAGCATCACCATAGGCAGTTTTGAATAAGGTCCTGTAAATTCGATCGCTTCGAACGAATCCAGGTCAACCACTATAGCATCTGGCGAAGCCGGGAGCTGCCAGGGAGTGATTTTTTTTTCTGAGGTTTCTATATGCTTTCTCCCTTGAACGGTGCACTTTGGGTGAAATTTGGCCAGCACAGCCACACAACACAGCCGCTTCGGCAGAAGAGCTACCTGATACCTGGTATTCTTTCAGAACTCTTATCTATATTTTACGAACATTTCGCCAGTGGATTGAAAGAGGGGAAAATAGATGTTGAGCACGAATTTTCTTCGGCTTATTTGTCCATGTGTAAGTCGCATTACGCGATGAATGGCACTGTTTGGCTACAGCTTCCTGCTTCGCCTTGTATACCACCGTGGATGGAGATTTTGGTGCATCCACATCCAACGCGCGGGACAGCCATGAACGATTTCGCAGGACGACGCGGCGGAGGTCCATCCCGCAACAAACAGTGGGTGGCTGGAGGTAGCCACAGCGAGGGATCTTCTCGGGCGACGAGCTCTGCGCCGGGGGGCTCAGACACCGAGAGGCGCGAGCGCGGTCGGGGTCGGGGACGTGGGAACATGACGCTGACGAACGGGGTCCATTCGCACAAGTCTACTCGGTCCAGCGCACCTCCCGTGGCGACGCTAGCGGTGGCAGTACCCGAAGACCCAGTTCTCGAGACCGCAGAAGAACGCGAAAAGTTCTACCAAGAGGTGCGTTCGGTTTCAGTCATGTCCTGTAGCTTGCGAGGAACAGGGTTTCGTGTTTCATTCCTCGTCGGCTTTTTGGGCGCGTCGTACCCATCGCGCACCACAGTTTTTTCCTACTGCTTTCTAGTTTACTGCGCACTGATCCCTATACTCCTTAGTTGGTGAAACTGCGAGAAATCGAACGCAAGACCGCCATTGCACAGGGGACAATGGATGATCCTCTTGTTCCCAAGCGGCTGGAGGACGCCATTTCCATGGTCGGCACCTGCGCGGATATGTGCCCACGTTTCGAGAGATATCGCAGAGAACGGGAGAATAATCTCTTCGAATGGGAAACGGTGTGTCCGCCTCGTTATTGTCTTTATTATATGGTGTTAATTTTGGAACCAGATACCTGGAACGAAGCGAGTCGACCACTCACGCGCCGTAAAGATGTACGAGCGCGCAGCCGGCGACAAAACCCTGCCTTCCGACCTGCGGCCACCTCACGTTCTCAAGGTCGGTTTTACCCGTTGAACCAATCCGGGCGTCGCCTCCTTACACGCACCTGCAGAGTACACTGGACTATCTATTCCACGATCTTCTGCCGCGGAGTGGCTTCTCCCCCGCGTTCAATTTCATCCGGGACCGCTCACGAGCGGTGCGGAATGACTTCACGATGCAGCACAACACCGGCCCGCTCGCGATGGAATGCCACGAGCGGTGCGCGCGCTTTCACATCCTCGCACTGTTCCTGGAGCGCGACCGCAAAGACTTTTCCATTCCACTGGAAGAACAGCAACTCATGAATAGTGCGTGTTTTTCCTAAATTGGCCTGCATACACACAAATGACACCTGCTTGTTGCTAGCCCTGCAGTCCCTTAAAGAATTCTACAACGACCAGCGCGAAACATACGCGTCGCCCGCAGAGCTCGAAATGCGCATCTACCATCGTCTCATCCACATCCGCGATCAAGTAGAGCGTTCCGAGCCCGTTCCGCTCCCGCCACAGGTCGCCGACCACCCAATGTACAAGCTCACGACGGCGTTCCGAGCACACGTGCAGGAACGCAGCAAGCCCATCACCAAAACCTCGCGGCTCACCGTCGATGCCGAGGGCATGCGTATATTTGGAGAATTGGCGCAGGAGATGATGGGTGAGGGTGGGGGCGGCAAGGGCATGGTCTTTCTTGTCGCTTGCATTTTGGAGAGGCTATTCGGCAAAGGCACTGTGGATGGTATTGAGGAGATCCGCGGCGGTGCGAGCTGGGGAGATATCATTGATGGCGTTACGGGCGCGGAGGAAGCCATCGAGGAGGCGCACCCGCAGCTGGAGGAGGCGGAAGTCGATGAACTCGACGACGTCGACGGCCTCACGGAGCAGGGCGACGATATTGACATCCAGGTGGTGGACGACGAAGACGACGACATGCGTGCTGCGCCCTCTCTGCCGCCTCCCGCAGCGTCGAGTTGGCTCAGTACGCCCCTTGGTGCTGCTCCCCCTTCAGCATTCGGCCCGCCATCTACAGCTGCCCCAGTCGCTTCAGCATTTTCCACTCTCGGGGCAGCTGCACCAGGCAAAAGTGTTTTCAGCACGACGTCGGCCTTTGGTCCGGTCAAGTCGGTGTTTGGGCCTCCCAGCGCTTTTGGGCCGCCCAGTGCTTTCGGGCCCGTCTCCACCACGCCTTCATCCAACGGGAGCGCGCAGAACGGGAACGGGTTTGCAGCCGCCTCAAGTCCGTTCCTGCCACCTGTCGCTCCTCCATCACAGCCGCAGGCTTCCGCGTCGTCTCCTCCCATCCCCACACCGAGCTCCAATGTGTTTGCCGTACCCCCCCGCGTTCAAAACAATCCCTTTACCTCGCCTTCAAGTGCACCGCAAACGACGTCGCCATTCGCCTCGTCCTCCTCACTTCGCACTGATGCGCCGACACCGCCGCCCAACAACATATTTGCGCCCACACCCACACCCGCCAAACCAGCCGAGTTCGGCCTGACTGACAAGGGCAAGACCAAGGCCACGGAGTCGTTTTCGTGGGGCCCATCTCCGCCCTCCACCTCCGCCCTGAATCCCCAGGCTCCGGCATTCACACCCCCATCTGCTCTCTTCCCGCCACAACCGGCCAAGCCTGTCTTTGGAGTAACGCCGATACCACTGTTCAATGGATTCCCCACCTCCACCTCCGCCCCGGCCTCATTCAACACGCCCCCGCCAACGCTGAAACCCGCGCCGAAAAAGGGCACGCCGCCGCTCGCGAAGATCGATACCTCCTCCCTCGCTGTGCCGCAGGCTCTCGGCCCTCCCAGCCCCCTGACCCCGGGAAATCCACCCCCGCTGGCGAAGGTGCAACCTATTTCGCTGCCGTCGACGCCTACCGTGCCGGGCGCTCCCGGCTTCCCGTCGACGCTCAATGTCGAGCCAAATCCCTCGTCGCCGCGGCCCAACCAGGCGAGCAACCCTCTTATCGGGTTCCTCAAGAGCAGCCTGCAGACGTCGGGGCTCGGCGGCGGCGCGTCGGGGGGGAGTGGGATGCTGAGTCCGCTGATGCTGCCGAGCCCCTCTGACACGCCGCTGCGGCACAGCTTTTCGCCCGTGAAGGAGGCGGCGTCGCTGATCAAGGGCGCCGATCTGAAGGGGAAGGGGAAGGAGCGGGCGGAGGATGTTGTGCTGGATGGGGACCTGGATGCGCGGGCGCGGGCATTTGAGCAGCGGGGCCTTGCCGTGCGGACGTGCTTTGAGACGTGGCAACGGCGGACGACGGATCGTGCGGAGTGGGCGGAGGCGTGCCGGCAGAGCGAGAAGTATTCGGAGAAGGTGCGGTGGGCGAGGGAGAGGGAGAAGGAGCAAGGGGCGATGAAGAGGCCGAGTCCGCGGGGGAAAGAGGAGCTGAGGAGCAGCAACAAGCGGATAAAGTTGGCGGAGGATCGGATGGATGAATCTGAGCTGAATGGTGGGATACTGACGGTCTCTGCCGCGAAGAGACGGACGAGCCTGCGGAGGAGGAAATACGAGGCTCCGCGGACTGACGAAGATCTTGCGAAGAGGTTCCAAGAGGTGCGAATATGGCCGTGGGCAATTCCGTTCTCGACATGAAACTCAATGTCTTGGCCCTAGAATAAGGAGGAACACGCTCGCCGATGGGCGCAGGGCTCATTCCTCCAAATCATCCGAACGCTTGTCAAATCGAAATCGGCCCGGCCCCCATCGTCCGCCTTGTGGCGGATATGGCTCTCGCTCAATCCCGAGAGCGACCCCACCGCCATATGGCTCGAATGTAAATTCGACGTGCCTGGTTCTGGCGGCCAATGGGTGTCGGAATCCGTTTTTTCGATACCGGCGGTGTCCAAGCCTCCGCCGAACCCGGGTTCGGGAAACGGATACCCTGGAATTATCGTGTTCGAGTGTACGCCGTTAGAAGGTGTGGATGATGAGCTCGAACGGTGCGTCTTTCATGCTGCTGCGCGCGAGGATTGGACTTGAATATCGTTCTGTGTTGCAGAAAGTACCGAGTTCTCGACGACTGCTCCCGCTTAAGGGATCTGATTAAAACACTTCCTGTCAAGCGTCACTTCGTACCCGCCCTCCTCCTTTTTGTGTGGGCGGGCGACGAGCCGGCTTCATCGTCCGCCCCCTCGAATCTCCCTGTGGACTTTCTCGAGATGGTGGAGAGACTCGTATCAGATTCTGCCATCACCGGCTTTCGTGTCTTCTGCGTCACGGCAGAGACCACAGACTTGGACCACAAGTTTACTGAGGCGATGAGTGCGCTGCAGCTTGATGTTGAGGGCAGACTAGTCCAGATTCTGACGCTACGAGGTACGTTAATACGGGCTGGGTGTACGATATGTGCTCATTATGTCTGCCAGACGTGTTTAAATTATTCGACCCCCTATTCAATTCCTTCGTCTCTGAATGGATGGAAAACTGTTCATCTTCTGGACATTGTGCGTCCCCCTTCTTTTTTAGCTGGCCTCGTCTAACCCGCACATCAGTCAACTGGGCCTTGTATTATCAACTCATTGCCGTCCTCGTTCCTCTCCTGAACATGGCCGCGTCGTTATCGATGCGATTGGTCGAGGTGGAGGTGGACGAACACGTCTTACCTAGCTTTCAAGCGAACGGATACGACAGCGAGTACGTTTTATGGTGCCATTTATTTCCTATCATTCTGATGCTGCTTTTTCAGATCCACATTCGAAGCCGTCAATACTTGGCTCGCGGACTCACAGCTCCACGACCTCGCTGCCAGCATCGTCGCGACGGATCTACAATCTCACCGAGAAATGCGGAGAGGTCAGAACGCGTCCTCATAACGCAGTGTCCTTGGTTCTGACGTCTCGTATACAGACTTTCCGAGCTTAGCGTTCATTGACCACCTGCGGCATCTTGCGCTGTACCAGACCGAAACGCACGTCCAGCAGGCTCATGAATTCTTCGTGTCCACGAGGGACATTGCGCCGTCCCTCGAGCAATACGAGGCCGCGATACAGCCGTACCGCACTGCTCTGAACCATGCGCTGCGTCTCAGTCTGCGCCGCTCGCCGAGACGCCGTAGCCGCAGTCTTTCGGAAGACACCGAGCAGACGAGGTT
The DNA here is from genome assembly GCA_029282285.1 of Mycena rebaudengoi. Taxonomy (NCBI): domain Eukaryota; kingdom Fungi; phylum Basidiomycota; class Agaricomycetes; order Agaricales; family Mycenaceae; genus Mycena; species Mycena rebaudengoi. The sequence goes on from JARJCX010000231.1 coordinate 55,751, forward strand.
GGTGCCTGCATTCCGTGCCACATCTTAATTATAACATCTATCCAGCTCCACATATAACAAGCGGCGACGCATCTCGGGATCCACGTCGTTTGAGCAATCGAATGCCACAAGCCCTTCGTCGAGCCCTCCACATGTCAATGGGCGGACGACGCCGTCTCCGAGTAATAGCACCGTCTCACTGACCCCGACTGAGTCCTCCTCTGCTGCGCCGCGTGTAACCATCGCGATGCTGCGCGCGCTGACGAAGGATGTGAAGAGTAAATACGGACGGACGTAGTTGTACAGGTCTCTTGACGCTTTGGTTTACATTATTTTTACATTGTAGCTTTCCTCTCCCGCATCCACACTTGCTTTCGTGATTCTGACGTTGACCTGAAAATTAACTCTGCTAGGGTCCAAGAAATTGCACTTACATTTCGCTCTTTTATTAACCAACAATCCTAAAAATGATGCTTGATTCCAGAAATGCTGGGGCGACCTAAAGGTAAATGAGTGACACTCAGGCTGAAAAGAGAAACGATGGTTCCGCTATCGCTCGTTTTACGCCGATTGAATTACAGCACCGTCGTTACATCCACTGTTCTCTACTCTGAATTTTTTGTCATTAGTTCAGTGCGGGAGTTCTTGCAAAGTCAACCATAGCGTCAAGTCACTCAGAAGTGTGATTGAGACAGCCTCCAAAATAAAATAAAAATGGTTGTACATATAACATGGATTTCCTGAGTTGGTCCCACTAACAAAAAACAGCCACAGTGCAAGCCTACAAAAGAAAGGGCCAATTTTGAAGAACCCTGTCACTCTCAGGAGTGTCGAGCATCATCGGCCTCGACCAGGAGTGCTCGGGTATCTTTGAAAAGCCTGGTCGCTTCAAATGTATCGAACATAGCTTCGGTTGCCGGGAGCGGCCCGGGCAGATCCGGATGATTGTTACGACTCCCCTATCCATGCCACCGCCAGGATACATACCGGCTCCGCCTGAGAATCTGCCGGACATGTGGGGAAAGCGGGGCCCTCTAGTGCAAGCTCTGAATGACTATCAGACCGATTTTCGAGCTAATACCACGACCTAGGCGCCGCCAACCTCCTACATGTACCGATACAGAGGCAACCACCTTCGCGGCCAGGAGTGTCTTTTCGGATACTTCATCACCGACCAGCTGCTAGAAGCCTACTGGGCCACCCATCCAGATGCTCGGCCCAGCAACCCTTTGTTCAACCAAAATAACATCACCATTAACGTTCTCGCGCAACGGTTCGGGCTTCAAATCGGGTTCGATAGAAAGAGAGACCCAGTTGAATCCATCGCGTGGTTTTCATACACCGACTATGGCTTGGTCTGCATCGAGAAGGTCCCTACTGCGGCGAGGCTTGAGCCCTTCGAAAAGGAGCTGGGTATTACAGAGAAGGCGCAGTGGCTTGGTACGGGGCTTCGCATAACACATGTATGTGTCAATATCCACCGCCTGATCGCGTTATCTAACGCGCTCTTGATAGTACTGAAGCGTCCCTTTCAACCACCTCTCTGGTTATCTTCTTTACCTCCATAATGTTCCTATTCCTGAAATGAATGTAATGTGTCCGCTGAATAACACCACGCGGGTCCCCGTGCTCTTGTAGCAGGAACTGCAACTGACGTCCCTCGTTGTTCCATCTTCCTGGTTCATCGGACTCTCCTTTCCTTTCCGCACGACATGGCTTGTTTCACCTCTTCCTCAAACGAGGATGGATTGTCTCCACTCGGAATCGGGTCGTACAGTATAAGATACAATTGATATTACCCAAGCTTAAGTGGTAATTGCTACGAGAAAATAACGATTACGGTAATTAATGGTTGCTCATGCCGGGCATTTTGGAACGAAGATAAATCCTGCGCCGCCGGTGATAGGAACTTGTTTCATCTCGAATGCTCCGTTCCCAGCAAGCGAGGCCATTTGCTGGAATATCTTCGCTGTGGAGCCAACGGGCGAGCGCCACATGTGATGCGCCGGGTACGCGGGGCTCGAAGGGTCTAGCAGGTCCTTGACGTCCATGGGCTCGTCCACCCACACCATCTTATCCACCAACGCAGCCACCTCACTCGCACGCTGACAATCTCCCTTACAAATGTACATCTCCAGCAGCAGTGTCGCAACGTTGAAGTACTCATCCTTGTGCTCCAGCCCCTCACGCTCGATACGCGCCATCTGTGCGTGGTATTTGGTGATGAGCCCGTCGATGTCGGTGGGTGTGCTGAGTTGTTCTGTGGATGGGTTGAAGGCGCTGATGACGGCGCGACGCTCGTCGGATGCAGAGGCGTCGGTACAGGCGGCGCATGTACACACAAAGTCGTATGACTTGAGGTCCGCCTGGCGCTTCGCGGTGGAGAGAAAAGCATCAGTGTACGTGTAGGTCAACTCCTCTCCCGCAGCGATGTCGCGAACAGCGAAGAGCTGAAATGAAAACGAGAGCAGGTCCCAGCGCGACGAGGTGTTGGCCGAGCAGCTGGGAAGGATGCTGTCAATAATAGTTTCCTACACGATAACCGCACATACCTGTGGTTCAAGCGGGAGATGTCTTTGCAGACCGCGCTATAGGTTCCCAGATGACCCTCCACGCTCGGGCACAGGCCTCTAACCCCCACCCCGTTCGTGCGCACGATCCCGACGAGGGGGCCGGAGCCGTCTTCCTTGTGGCTATTCGCAAGCGCCATGAACGCCGCCTTTGGCTCCGGGTCCATGCGGTCCACGGCGTACTTATACACCTTCTCTAAATCGTTGAGAACGTACTGGTAGTACTGCTCGCGGGTAAGGTCCGGAGGGTGATCCACGGGTACCCCGCGCGCGCCAACGAAGAGTGGCCGCTCACTGAGGATGAGGTCACCCATCTTGAGCGCGCGCGTGCTGAAGAGACCGGAACCTTTCCCCGGCGTGGGGTTCATGCGGAAGTTGAGACGCTTTGGTTTCTTCACTGGTTGCGGGAACCCAGGAAGATTCATCACCACTTCTTTGCTACCCGGATAAAAGAGACATTCTGTAGTTGACTCGCCTGGTGCAGCGTCAATGGGTAGCGTCGTGTATGTTATGGCATCTGGGTGGCTTCCGGCGCGTGGGTCACGTTCCTTGTAGTTTCTCTTGTATTCATATCCCTCGGGAATGGCTGGTACTTATGGAAGAATTAGCATTTGGTTTCGTCGGCCAGGGTACAGTACTCACTGACGTCAAGTTTGCCAATGGGAAAGCGAGCCGGCGCTGAGGTCTTTGGATCCAATGAAACTGAATTCAGTGCTGGGTGGCAAAACACGATTAGAAACCTAAAATGAGAAGGTGAATGGAATTTTCAAGTACCTTCCATTAATGAGGTTTCTGGATGGCTTTCAGCTGAGTGGCAACAAATGCGGAACGGAAACCTGTAATACCTGCAGCAAGGGGAGGTCCCAATGGACGCGCCTTCGCCTTTGAGCTATTCAGGAAACCGCGCTTCATATTGTTTAAGCTTGTTCAAGGTGGGAGAGAGGAGGGAAGAAGCCCGCGAAACAAGTGCAAAACCTAAAAGCTTCATTATATATATACAAAGTCTGCCCGCCTTCCATTTCGTTCTTTGTACGTATCCAATCAGCACGCTTTGACCTTTGGGTCAAAGCATCCGGTGCAAAGAACGAGTGGACGAAATATGCAGCATAATATTGACGCTAGGAGATAGATGAATGTCGATTTGAACACGACGTTCTCCCGCAGTTGTTCAACGTTAACGTTCAGAACCAGAGGTTGAAGACGAGCGAAGGTGGCTGCACAGCCATCGTGGCGGACCGCTGACGGAACCGTCGGGCCGCTCAACAATCTGACGCTTAGGCCGTGTTTTTCATTGAACAAATTTTAGCAACTGGAAAGCTGCAGCACACTATCGAAAAAATCAATATCATGCACCAAATCCGGTTCCTCAGGCTTTTTTTCTTCGAACTACCGGGGTGCTTCTGAAATATAGGCCAACAGCACAGCGCATACGCCGCCGCGGGTTCACATTCGTAGGGTTTAAGCAGCGCGCGCTCGTAAGATGCTTTCCGTCTTTTCCTTCAACATCTGCGCGCCTAGCTTATCCCCCTTGCGATTGTACGCCTCAAGAAGCGTAGTCGCTGCGTCACGATACGCGTCGAGAGACTCCAGCCCCTCGTCCTCGATCAGCGCCATCTGCGCGCGGCATTTTTCTATAAGCCCCTCGTGGTTTGTGAGCGTCTTACGCGCTTCTGCGGACGGGTCGAAGGCGGCGATGGCCGTTCGGCGCGCGTCGGACGTAGTAGCGGCTTTGCAGGCGGCGCAGGTACACACAAAACCGTATGGCTTGAGATAGCTATTGCGCTCCGCGGCGGGGCGAAGGATATCTGTGTAGCAGAGCGTCAACTCCTCGGATTTGGCGATATCGCGCACGGCGAAGAGCCGGAAAGAGAATGAGGGGATGTCGAAATGTGGCTTGGTGTTCGGCGAGCAGCTGGGGAGGATGGAACCTGTTTGATCCTGACCTGAGAGAGCGGGAGGTCATACACGTACCTGTGATTGACGCGGGAGATGTTCTTGCCGATCGCGCCGCAGAACCGCGTGAGGTCTGTTGCGCCTGGGCGCAGGCCCTTTATTCCCAGTCCGTTTGTGCGTACGATGCCGGTGACAGGGCCCGATCCGTCTTGGGTATGGCTATTCGCGAGCCCCATGAAAGCCTCCTTTGACTCCGAGGACATACGATCCACGCACAGCGTGTAGATCTTTTCCATGCGATTAAGCGACAGCTGGACGTGCTGCTCGTGGGTCAAGCCCGTAGGCTCATCCGTCGAAATCACCGGCGTGGTGACGAGGAGGGGGCGCTCACTAAGAATGAGGTCGCCCATCTTGAGCGCACGTTTACTGAAGAGGCCATTTCCCTTTCCAGGCGAGGGTTTCATATAGAACGCGGGCTGTGTGGGGTACTTGACTGGCTCCGGAAACCCAGGGATATTCATCAATACCTCCTTGCTACCATACAAAAAAAGGCACTCTGTCTGAAAGTGTCGAGATGCACAGGTGATGAATGTTCGAGTAATGAGTAATATTAAGAGAAGGAACAAGTCTTACCGTTGGCTCATCTGCCTTCGCGTTATGAGGCACCGTCGTTATCATCAAGGTATCCTGGGCGCTCCCGGCACGTGGATCATGTTCAGAGCTGAACTTGGTTTCATATCCCTCGGGAACGGCTAGTACGAATGAATATTCGATTTTACCAGTTGGCGTGTGGGGAAACTCACCGATGATCCCGATGGGAGGCCTGTCGACGTTGGTTTTTGTCTCAGACTCGGTTACAGAGGAATTTGGGGCTGAGTGGCGAACCCCGTCAGACAACGCTTGAGCAACGGTACGAAATCTGTAAGTACCTGGATTCGGTTGGGGTCCCGGCTGACGTTGCATCGCTTTTGAGCTGTTCAAAAATCCGCGCTTCATCATGTTTGTGGTGTGGAGGAGGAAAATGTCGGGAGAAAACCGCAAGAAAAGAATGAAAGCTTTTATTGAACTGCGCCTTCCAGTCCGGTTTTTCCCCTTTCAAATTTACGTGTCTGATCAGCACGTTCCGCAACCTTGCGCCAATTTAAATCAGGAGACGCCAGGAGACATGCCGCATATAGAAAGGAACATCTTGTATTTGTAAAGTTCTGAATTCGAGACACTTTTACCGCTGCAGAGACTAGACGCGGAGTCTTTTCAGACACTTTCTCGTTGACCAACCGCTTCCTCCAGAATCAGATAGAGGTGCTTCGTTAATGTTCCAGTACTTGGTAGTGGAGGCTCAGTGTTGAGTTTGGTGGTGAAGATAGGGAAGTGATTACATAACCCTCGTGACTGCCCTTTTTTTCTCTCCCAGTGTCGCGCAAAGAGTAGATGTCCCGGTCGCTCTCTGCCCGCTGTCTCAACCGCACCGTCTTCTCTCTCTCTCCCTCCTCCTCCCATATTGCACCGAGAAATCCTCGCGGTAATCCTGGTTCTCCCAGAATTGCTATCATCGACTGAGTATTTATTTGCAGGCACACGCTCCTACGGGTACGCCGCCCTCAAAACACGACCGCAGCCCGATAGAAATTATTCTGCGCCGGGAGAAAGTCGGCCCTCAAATTATCGCTCGGTTCCTCAAGACGACGTACGGCTGCGGCAGGACTTCTCCAGGGGGCGATCGCAAGCATGGGAGCGTGAGCCACCACCCTCGACATCGTCCACGGACGCGGAACCTCGAGAGGTATACGCTGATGTGGAAGATGATTTATCACCACGGGAGGCACGAGAACGGGCGAGGCGTCACGTTGGAACACAGGATTGGGAGGGACGGGGCCGGGGGCAAAGGAGCAGCAACGGAACTGATATGGTTTCTCACCACCGTGGCGGACGGCACCTAGGCGAACAATCCTCGTCACAGGCTGTACTACCGAAGCACAGAGGGCCAACGAAACCCCACGATATTTTTTCAGAGCATCTAAACGGGCTCTTTTCGCCTCTAAAATTCCCTCTGGAGCTCGCAGCGCGCATATTAACCCATGCGAGTCACCCTGCGGCCCAGCATGGGCATAATGCTCAACTATCGTTCATCGGTGTGTACTCTTCCGTGTCTGGCTTGCGCTTGAGTCCTGAACGCCGTTACAGGTCGGCGCGTATTTGAGTCGTATCTCCTCCTACTACTCGCATCGTCGCCACATCTCAAAGCCTCTCATGACCTGCACGAAATTACTTCGAATACACTCAATACGTATTTTCTTGGCGAGAACGTCGGTTCCAAGTGGGGTCTGGGGCGCGTGATGCGGTGGACACCAGCGATCGACGCTACGGCTCTCGCAGAGGAGGGCATACCGGACAGGACGACCGTGCTGAAGAACGTCGGGCTCTACAAGGTGCAGGGCGACGCGGTTGCCGCTGTCGTCGGCGGCATCTTCCGGCAGTTTGTGCGCGCTTCCCCCTTCAGTCTTCGTACTACATACACTTATCCTACGCGTTTTTTCTTCCAGGGTGGCTCCGTCGCGCACCGCGTGTTCCACACGCGCGTCCTACCTCGACTGCTTTTACCTACTGGGGGCCTGCCCTCCTGTTTTCACCCGGACGCGCTGGAGGTGTGTGAGCGGTTGGGAGGCGCCCGGGGCGATCTCCTCGTGGACTATACCAGCCCACCCGAGTCACCCCCCGTCGCCCAGGGTGAAACTGCGCAAATATCACCACCGCCAGCAAAAACAAAATCGCGAGATGGCGCTGTTAGAACTAAATTAATGTGAGTCTCTTTCGATTGCCTTGCGCATGCCGCGCACCGCCAAGTGACCTCCTTGCGTTGCAATGCCTTACTGGCTGCACGATGGGCCACGTCTGCAAAACCTCCGTTTCCCGTGGTGTTACACAGGGCTGATTTCTTTTCTTTTCTTTTTATAGAAGTTAGCGGCATACTAATATATTACCATCTGCTTTCTGGATCACCTCCCCGTTACTCGTGCTATGGTGGTTGCGTATTGCAAGAAGATTCGAGCGCAAAGATGAATTGTGGTGACCTAATTGTTGTCAACACACGCAAACAATACTTCGCCATTTGCCAGAAAAGGTAATAAATGGATTGGGTGACTAATTAGATGTTTACAAGCCTGACTTGACGCACGCTCGCCTTCACGATTACGCATTGCTGCTATTAGAAACGACACTTCATGAGGAGAGCCTTCTATAGAGGAGTGTCACTTCAACGGTGGGAGTTGATGCAGCCGTGAGTTGGGCAACAAGGATAGTTGTGCGGTTAAAAGTGACGGAAAAACAGGCTCAAAATAAATACTGGGCGGGATAGGCATGGTCAGAAATTACTGAGGATGAACCATGAATACTCCCGATGCCGTCGATATTTAGATCATTACTTACTGAAGTCAGATTGCAGGCTTCTTTCGCCAAAAAATCGGCAAGCTTGTTCTCCCCGCGCGGAATCCACTTGAAGGCAACCACCCCACTCCTCTTCTCGATTTCACGCCTTAATCCGTGTGCTAACTCGATCAAGTCGCGATTTTTGGCCGGTAAGCCTTTAATGGAAACAGGAAATGTAAATACAGATTTAGGAATATTTCGAAGACGGAGAACTCACCTGCAGATGTTGTCCATCCGTTTCGAAGATATTCGTAGACGAATTGGTCTAGTGACTCGACGGCGTATTTCGAGTCGCTATGTATGATCAGGAATATGGGGCCACCCCAATTCATTTCCAACCGGCAAGCAACCTGAAGGGCAAGGATTATTGCAACCAATTCAGCTCCTATCTAATGTTTAATGCGGATCGCAGAAGATGAGGGAATATCCACTTTGGTTGGTCGGACGAGGCGCAGCATCAGATTCAAGGGGGAGTTTCCGCTTGAAGGTGGCGAAGCAGCCAGTATTTCGGTTTACAGCGCAAGGGAAACAGGCACCAGCACCGCCGACAGCGCCTGGGAGTCCATTTCTGAGGCAGGCGCCATCCACCCAGGCTCTAAGGGTATATCGGGTCATCTGAACAAGCAAGTCTGGAATCAAGGGTTGATTCAGGGGGGCTAACTAAGTCGTTAGGACTGTAAACAATAAAGTCGTTGGGGAAGAGGATGCCGGAAACCTGCGGTTTCTGGGATCTCTGCAGCAAGGACGACGAGAGTAAGACGAGAGTGCGGAGACAAGTTATTCGATCACTGATCGATCATTCCTGCGCACTCTCTTAGTCAGCCACTGTTGAGCTTCCATTCGCAAGCTCATGTTTGGGCTCAACTGGGCATTGTTCAAGGAGGTGGCTATGACGTTCTCGATGGTGTCATATATACAGAAACTTCACTCCTCGTGCAGTGCGCGCAGCTAGGTATATAATATGAGATCTCAGGTGGCCGGTATCGGTGATTCACCCACATGGACTGGATCAAGTTCAAATTCTCTCAAACCACACTTCCGCAGAGTCCTTTCCCGAGCCCTCCAGCATCCGAACATCGCCGTCTTTCCCCCAAAAGTCTCCGTTGAACGCAAACCCATCCTCTGCCGAACTGCTGCCCACAACCCACTCGGCAACATACCGGTTATCGAGGCCCACGAGCACATCGGTGCTCTCCGTGTGTCCTTCTGCCATGCGCACATCGTGATTGGACCAGATAAGAGACATGTTGAAAATGTTTCCGCTGAAATGCGCTAAACGCAAGTAGGTAGAGAACGTTCTTTTGAAGGGCACAATTAAGGTGGGGATGTCGTCGGAAGCGCTCAAGATCTGTTGCACGACTGGGTCCATGATCACGTTTGTGCAAGCAGTGGTGAGTCCAGAAAGCCGCGAGAGAACATAGCATGGAGAGACAGAACCATATGCGGGATGTCGGAAGGTTCCTTCCATAGCGGCGAACGGAGAGGTCGGAAGCACTGGAGGCGATGGCCGGGGAGTCACAGCCTGGTTTTCGCGAATTCCTTTCGCAATTGAATCCACGTAGCTGTGGGAGAAATCAACTCACACCGCAATGAAAAACGCTCCAGAATCTTACCGCTGTGCCCAGTCCAATGGTTCACGTCCAAGAAGTTCGTCGATGATTCTGAACTTCACAGGCTCCATTATTCGCACTCCGTTGTCGTCGTTTGACAAAACGATGACACCTATATTGTCATTTGGCAATCGGGTGACGATGGTTTTGAAGCCTGGGTTGCTTCCCCCGTGCTCTGCAGGTTATTAACAGAATTTGGGCGGCGATACAATCTGAACTCACCTATAATTTCGTGACCACCGTAGGAAAACCGATTTTGGCCACACCCGTACACTTTCGGACTCTGGAAGGCCACCTTGAGCAGGAAGATTAAAATTTACTGTCAAGCGCCTACCGTCTCGGGATACTCGGCTTTTTTTAGGGAGACGCTTACGCCGAGGGCGACGTGTTCAACTACATCCTCTGGGATGACTGTCTCATTACTGACGGGATGCCGGCCTTTATTCAGCAGCATAGCTACCCAAGTAGCCTGCGCAAATATTTCAGCAGAGAAATTAAAACTTATAACGCGGCACAAACTCACCAAGTCGCGTGCAGAGGATAAGATACCGGCCGCACCCGCCCAGATCTTCTCTTCATCAGGACGCTGAAAGTACGGTACTGTTGCAGTTAGCGTGCCATTTTTTCCAGCAAGCATGTCTCGCATGCTCCAATGAAAGCCATGCGCCAAGGTTCCGCGTTCCTCCGCCTCTGCGACAGAGTATGTCGAAGCATCCATACCCAACGGTTCAAATATATTTTCCGCGATGTATGATTCGAAGGTCCTGTTCAGCAGTGTTGGAGGAAGGTGCGAGAGCGTTTCATACATCAAGTTGTTGTACTGGTATTGTTCGCGCAGCGCCGCAGACGGCCGGAGGAACTTGAGTGTCGATATCTAACCAGCGCACTCATTAGTTATCCCTTCCACCGAGGTTGGAAGAAAGGCACACCATCTCAGAGACGCCCCCGTCCCTCGGATATCCAGAAAAATCGTGCCTGGGCATCCCGGTTCGGTGCGACAGCAGGTCCTGTATCATTGCACCGTTCTGCATCTCTTCGTCCATGAGCCCCCACTCAGGGAGGAGGGTAGCAATTTTGGTGTCCCATCGCAGACTTTCTCCTCTCTCCTTTGCCAATGAAGCGTTCTTCGTGAGAAGCCCGACCGCCATGGCGAGAAATAGCTTGCTATCCGACGCGATAGCGAAGACGGTGTCGGGCGTGACAGGCGAGCCGTCTGCGTGTGCCCGCCCGTAGGATCCAAATTCTATGTCCCATCCACTTGTCTCGAATGCGTGTTTTCTTACCACAGCAACAGCCAGACCAGAAGAATTCCACTGGGCCAATTGGGACGTGATGTATGCGTCAATTTCGGGCGTGATAAGAGCACCTTTTGAAGGGGAGAGGGGGCGCTGAAGGGGTATCTGGACGCAAAGAACGAGAGGCAGGAGCCCTGCGAGGAGAAGCACCCACATGTCGCCTGTAAAAGCGCGTTCCAACTGACAGTGGCAGGCATTTGAAGATCGTAGCTTTTTTGATCGTGTGGTATCGAATGGGGATACAAAATATCTCTGCCTATAATAGCGGTCGGATTGCAGAGCCGGGAGTCGCCACTTCAGAAAACAAGGAGAAGATCGTAAAGAAAAAAAGGGCGGCAACAATTTATGCAAAAAAGATTTAGAAGATTTACTAGTAGCACGAGTGAGCGCACAACAACAATAGCGTCTTCATGACGTGCGAGTAGCTTTCCCTCGGTGAGACTGAACAGAGAAAATACCGGTAGGTCCTGGAAAAGAAAGAAATGAGGAAATCAAAGCAGTTATCGGTACACTTGCAGAGTACGCGTCTATCATTATATGTAACGGAAATACATGCTTAATCGTCATTATCCCAGTTACCCGCCTGCTGTGGTACCTTCGGGCCACCCGCAGGTTTGCTCATGATGATACTGTCGACGCTGAGGACGGAGATAGCGGCCTCGGTGGCGAGCTTGATAGCCCATGATTTTGATGCGAGGGAGTCGTATATCTTGTTAGATGCCGCGTCCAGGGTGCCGTCGGTCTCGTTCTGCGGAGCGCAATCAGTAGTGTAGTAAAAAATGAAATGAAATGAGCACAACCTCCACATCGACGCCCCACGCCTGGCCGCCCTCGGCCTCGTGCTTCGCCCAAAGCCGACTGAGCACCTCATTGCCCTCCGCGCCGCCCAGGGCATTCTCGGCGAGTATCCGTGGCACGCACTCCAGCGCGCTTGCGAACCGCCGGACACCGTGCTGCGGCAGGCCCTTGAGCCCGCTCCCATACGTCTCCACGCGCTTCGCCAGCTCCACCTCCGCGGCGCCCGCCCCAGGCACCATCCGCCCGTCCTTGATCAGCCCCTTGAGCACATTCACCCCGTCGTCGATCGCACGCTCGAGGTCATCGAGACGGTTCGCCGTCGCGCCGCGCAGCACGATCGTCGCGGTCTTGGTCCGGTCGCCCTTGCTCTGCGGGTTGAAGCCCTCATCGCCGTCGATGAGCTGGCGCAGCACGGTGACGCGGTCCCCGCCAACCTCGATCGTCTCGAAGACGTCGACGTAACCCATCTCTTCCGGCGTCGGGGGCCCCATGCGCGCGAGCGGCGTGGCGTTGACGACGCGGCAGAGCCGCCGCAGTTCGAATTTGGAGAGCACCTTGAGCACGGCGATGTTATGCCGATTCAGGTAGTGCAGCGTCAGGTCGGACATGGAGGAACCGCCGATGATGACAGAAACGCCTGAGGCGGCGATTTGGGCGATTATCTGCATCAATATATGTAAAAAAAAAGTCATCGGAGGAATGAAGCCGATGCACACCATCTCGAGGTGTTTCTCCTCCCCGGTCGTAAAGTTGAGCATCTCCTCTGCGTTCTTGATTAGTACCGTTCCCTTTGTCTCTGTCTGTGCGACATCGAGCGCAGAGGTGAAGACCGCCACTTTGGCGTTTTTTGCTTGTTTGACCGTCCCTTGAGGAAGATTAGAGATGGAGGATGAACGTGATGATAGCGCGCACCTTCTGGTTCGCGACCAAATACCATTCCCTGCACCACACGGCTCCCCGAGAGGCTTCCGCCCATTATTTTGACGACGCGGACGTTATCCACGTTGAAGTTGCGGGGGTTGGTGGGCATGACTGCCAGCGCAGCCTCCGCTATCAGCTTAGCCAGCTGCTCCTCCAGCCCATACTGCTTCGACGCGAGTGCCGGTTGCAGAGCCGCCGCGAGGGTCGAGGGGGTCATCGGTGTCGGCAGACTGAACGTAGACAGTGCTGTATCTTCGTGAATACCATAGCCTAAAAATCCGAAAGAGCCACGCACTTTCTAGCTCCGCAAGCGCTTTTGCGCATGCCAATTCGTAGCCAGGGATGATATCCGTCGGCTTCAGGCCCATTATAAGGAGGTTCTCGGCCTTCTTGAGGAGCTCCCCGCCAAGGATGATGACCAGGTTTGTCGAGTCGCCCATCTCGGACTCTTGCGCTTGCGACGCCATGACCAACAGCTTTGCCGCAGGGTGCACGACCTCGATCTCGCGGATTATCGTCGCTGCGTCCGAGGGTAACGAAGAGCTTGCCCAGATGATTTATTATGAGCTTATTCCGCCCTGATTCCTGGAGTCAGCCACCGCGATTCACTGGGATTGAGGCCGATGTACCATTGGGCCCAAAGCTTGTGCGGACGAGGTCGGAGAGCTCAACGACTGCCTGGATGTTGCGCAACACGGCCTCGTCAAGGCCTTGGAGATACTTGTATCCATCCTTGAAGATGGGGAGACTGTTTGACTTGGGAACTTTGAGCGACATGGTGGACGCGTCTTACCAAAATTTCAGATGGCACAGCCACATTCAAGCCCTAACCTCAGACACGCGACGAGAAGAATATTCAAGTATGATAATAAGCACAGTACAGAAATATATAATCCTCATCTCCCCTCCGGCCTCGGCTCTGTAAAATTATGAGTACAGTGCACCCCAGTCAGCGAACAAACTTACGACTCCATTGGACACTCAAAATCAGGTTGTCGTATCCCTTGCCATTTACCTTTTCCATCGCCTTCTGTGCGACCGCCCGTTCCTCGAAGCTGACGAACGCAAACCCTTTGCCAGCGCCGGTTTCGCGATCCCGCCCGACATACACGCGCGCCACGCGTCCGAAGATGCCGAACAGCTCGCGCAGGTCGTTCTCCTGCGTGTCCTCTGAGATATTTGTAACCCGCAGCGTCGGCAGGTCGTCGCGGCCACCCCCACCGCCTGCAGGCCCCGCCGTCCGTGTTCCACCAGGCCCACGCATCGAGGGCGGTACGTATTTGCCCCCCGACCCGCCACCCATGCCCATCCCGAGTGATGGGCCTGCAGAGTCGCCGCCGAGCGCAGGACCATCGTCGTCTCCAGCGCCAGCGTCTGCACAAGCATGAGAATGAGCGGAATGAAAATAATGAGAGAAGGCACATACCCATCTCCAAACCCGCCAGCGCATCCTTGTGTGGACACTTTGCGGTGAAATGCTCGCCTTTGCACAGACGACAGATGACCTTGCCTGCGCCGGCCTTTGCGAGCTTGGTCTTGGTGTCCTCCTCGACCTTCTCTGGTTCGGCTCCGTGCTAGTAGTAGGGCTGAGCTACAGTCCATTGACCAGACTCTGCACCGCGCACCTTGTTCCCCGCACTGATTTTGAGCGTAACGTTCTCACCGACAGTGGTCGTAGCACGGTCTGGGCCCCGGTCCTTGCCCTTCTCCTGACCAAACTTGCTCCATTTAAGACGCTCCGCGACAGTGTGGTCCACTACAGATTTTTGCAGGGTGCGTCTACTGCGTCGGGTGATCTGCAAAGGCAGCGTCATTGAAACTGTCCGCTACAGTACGGAATGCGTCTCCTTACCTTTACCTTCTTCCCGTCATCGTTTACTGTGTATTCGATAGTTGTGCGTATCCCGTTCTCGTCAACAAAGTCCTCTAAGTATGCTGGTTTGTCAGACTCTCTCTAAAACTGAGCGAAGGGACAGACCGGCTTCATCGACCTCGTCTGCCCAGGATGTTTTGGGTACACTGCGAGGATGTTAGAACCGCGAACGAAGATCGAGACAGGACGTACGCTACGGGCATTTTGTGGTGTCTCGTCGATTACTTGCGGCAAGATTTTCAAAGCAGATTTGTGCTTGTTGATCCTCGGTTTGGCGCTGTTGATTTCGGAAGCGGAGTAGTGTCAACTAAGCCCCTAACCATTGCCTAGCCATATCTCTCCATTCACAATGTCGACGTTCTCGCCCTCTCATTTTCTCACCATCTCGCCCGAACTTCATTTCTCCATTATTTCCCATCTGTCAACTAAGCCCCTAACCATTGCCTAGCCATATCTCTCCATTCACAATGTCGACGTTCTCGCCCTCTCATTTTCTCACCATCTCGCCCGAACTTCATTTCTCCATTATTTCCCATCTCTCCCTCTCCGACAAACGCCACCTCCGTCTTGTGAACCAAAAATTCAGCAACTTCCTTATTTTCGAAGTGCCCCTCGAAGAACTTCGAACTGCTCGAGAGGAAAAAAACCATCTTCCTTGTTGAAGGCGCCCGTAAAGGACAACTCGGATTCGAGCCGTTCATCGTTCGGGATGTCCGAAAGATCCGCGAGGATTCAGACAACACCGATGCCACTCAGCCCGTTCAGCCCTCTGTCCGTCGCGAAAAAATTCTGCTCGACATCTACTACCCAAAGTTCATGCGAAATGACGATATCCGTGGCGGGGACATCGAGCCCCCCGAGAAGGATGGATGGGAGATAAAGATCAACATGACAGAATTATCTCTCTACTCCGAGTCGGGTGACTTAGACGAGCTGCCGCCGGGATCTACTCGCTTAATCGAATCTGTTGACTACGACTCGCTGCGAGGGAGGCTCCTCAAAGCCTCCGCTACCCTATTCAGGTCTCGTTTTCGCTGCCCAGAGTGCAGAAATGCGAGGGATGTGTGTCCGGGCTGTGGAGGATTCAGTGGAAGGCAGGTTCAACCCTGTGAAAAACGATCCTACTAATCCAATTTGAATCTTTTCAGATTCAATTACTTGTCCACCGATTGCGGGTAAGCCTTGCCCATTTGGCTCCCAAGTCCTTTTTTGATTAGTTATCAGCCTCAGTATGCCGTGTCCCGTTTGCATCGGATCCGATGCGGCAGGCGATGCAAAGGGGATCCAGGATGATGAAGAGGGACTCGATGCGCTGTGGGAGGAGATCTATACAATGTTGGCCGAGGAGAGAGCATGACTCAGAGCCACGTACTGTTCAAAAATTATGCGAGGGTTTTCGCAGAGTACAACATTTTTTGCGATTTTTTATATAACTTGGCCAACTTGCCTACAACAAGAAAGCTGCTGCCCGACGCCGAACTACTTCGTGTTCGACGCCCCATTTTTATATGTCGCTGGATGGCCGACGACCGCACCTATTCATCCCTGGAATACTCTGTAGCGGGAAAATATATTATCCTGCCCTATCCTGCTTATCGTTGCTTGGCTGTAGCTCTGGGCTGCTCAAAATTGCGGTGAAGAACTAGCACCATCGCACAGCTGTTTACCTCCGCCCTTGTTCTGTGAAATTGGTGAACATTTGTGTGCTCGGACAAAACGTTAAAACATTCTATTACAACTTGGCCGTGGTACTGACTGAAACTCAGTAAAATACAATTTGCCACTTCCTTTCTCTCCGAGATCGGCCTTGAAAATCCAACAATAAATCAGCAATTGCGCACCTCGCATCGAGACGTCCTACTACGACCGTGGACGAAGATGGATGTGGCGGTTACCCTGAGAATACTTCTACTGGTCGGTTCAATACATTGCATGTCATTCAGCTCGTACTAATTATAACACAACGAGGACGCACGGGAACACGGCGTGGTGCCAGTTGAGATTCATGGATTGTGAAACCCCAGTCCCATCGAACTTGATGACGAGTCCGAGGAGTATGACCGTCGCCCCAGTGCAACTGGATGAGCGTACTTAGCGACGATGAATACCGAACATGCGCCATGCATAATTACACATTTCTAATTGTGCGTGCAATGGTATGATGAGAAGGGACTCAGGTTCCAGCATCTCTAAACGCACCTCAGCTGTAGTAACGTGAATTTCAAACACGATTTCCGCCCTCGCCGAGGTTGCAGCATCGGCATTCCACACATTCATCTCAACAATGCGAATGTGCCCCCCGATTTCGCTGAGAAAAATGGGACCTAGAGCCATAACGCTTATGAAGCCGTTGACACCGACTTGCTTTTCCGAGTCAGGAATGTTGCCTTTAATCTCGGAGATATCCTGGGGCACGTTGGGCAGCGTAAAGCTTTCCAGGGGAGCGCCATATTGTTCTGTCGTGAAAAGAGGAACTAGCGGTTTCTTACCGAGCTTGCGTTCTCAGTGCGGACTTTGAAGGCAGAGTTTTGCTAGTGTGGTTGCACTCCAAAAATATAATGCTTTTTTGCTCCATGGGCCACGACGGTCGAAAATCTCTGGAAGACCCAGCACCAGGGATTGTGGGTTCTGCTAGCTTATACTTGGCTTTGGATTGCCGTAGCGCTCTCTGGCAGTCAAATCAAATTTGCAAAGTGGTGTCCGCCAGTGGCCAACCAGTGGCGAGGAAGGGAAACGTTGAATGAAACGTGCCGTAGGTAGACCGCGAATTCCTATGTTGAGCTGAACTTCATTGGATCGAGATCTCAAATGGCAGAAGTTACCACCGGCGTAGAGGCCGAGACGAAACGACGGGGAAGCTGTGCAATTTGTGTGTTGCTGTTATGTTAGGCGTCGGCTGAAATCCGACTTTTAAGTCCACACCACTGCACGCGTTTGCGGCTGAGTTTCGACACTTGCGGCCCTTATTAAATTGGTCATCCTATTCTTATTCCAATCTCCACGGCAAATTATGTCTTACACTATCGGCGACGCGTTTGGCGAGGAAGCGGACAAACTCATTTCCATGGAACCGGAGGACGACAATTTTACGGAAGAGGAGGACGGAAGCTCCGGTTCGAAGAAAATATCCATACTCATTTGACGCGCATATCTAAATCCCCTTACCCCAGACGATGACTCTTCCCCAGAGCGGCCACCCAGCGACTCCGAGGAAGATGAGGAATACCCAGAAAATACAGAGGATCCAGGCTTGGATCCGGGGGAAATTAATGCGGAAATGCAGATTGAGGGTGACTTTGAGTGACTCCCGTTTTTTTCCTCGATACGTGCCCCTGACGCTGCTATCTCAGCCGCCTTATTAACAACATAAGAGCAAATGAAGGGACATCTCATGGATTGCTTGCCAAGGATTGGGATTTTGCGGACGATCAAGATACACAATTTAAAGACGACCTGCGATTAGCGTCGGGAATAGGCTTGAAACGGCGGAAGGTGGGTCGCAATTTTTTAAATATCGTCTCTCATTCTGGACGTCGATTAGGGTGGGCGTACAGTTGGTCCTTCCTTATCCTTCGAAGTTCGATCGCTGCTCGGAGATGGAAACCAAGCCTATGTCGACGGAAATTTGACAGAGGCAGTACGAATCATGCTCGAAGTAATCCGGATAGAGCCCCGAGCAGCCTCTGCGTGGTCTGTTCTCGCTCAGTGCCACGATGATATGAAGCAAGACCAGCAAGCGCTTCAGCTACGCATTATGGCAGCGCATCTCAGGCATGACGCTGACGAATGGGATCGTCTTGCACGGCAGTCCAAGTTCGTGAATTACGAAAATATCTTCTTCCTACTCATTGTCTGCAGGGATCTCGGGTACAATGCTCAGGCGCTGTATTGTTGGAGAAAACAGTCGAGTCTGGATCCTTCCAACGTAAACGCTCAATGGGATCGCGCTTCTCTTGCGAGAGAAATGGGAGATCTCAAAACGGTGTGTGTTTTTTATTATTATTACGCGCTCCATTGACTAAACTTGAACCAGACACGCAATGCCTTTCTCGCAATCCTGAAGCGTTTCCCGCACGACCTCGCTGTTCTGTCAGAGCTTCGTACCCTTCTCATCGAAATGTCAGACCTTGCTACGTGCATCACCCTTTTTCAAGCCGCTTTTGAACATTATCAAAAGAAACACCCCTCTGGAATGGCCACGATCCAACAACGAACCGGAATGTTCCTGGAGGCGGATTTGGTCACATGGAGATATTGGTACTTGCGGATCTGTATAACATCACTGGAGAACACCAGCGGGCAGTCGACGTGATACGCCAAGGTTGCAGATGGCTGCAGGGCCGTGTAGAGCATCGGCATTGGGATACGTGCGATGACGACCGGGAGTACGATCAAGCTGATGCCAAAAGGAACACTGAGAGTGGTCCGCAGCCGGGGATGTTTCCTCTGGATGTGAACGCCAGGCATCGTCTGGCTATCGCTAGAATTAAAATGGGGGAGTTCGAGGAAGCCAAGGTGGGTGTTGAAATACAGGCTAACTTCCCTCATTGAACGCCGTCACCCAGCTACACGCAAGTATCGTGCTATCCGAAGATATTCTGGATTATGCGCCCTTATTTGTGGAAGTTGCGGACGCTTATTTTGAAAAGGAAATGTATGCTGAGGCACGACCCATATACGAGTTACTCGGTAGCGAAGCAAGCGTACGCATGTTTTTTGTTACCTGAGTTGTGTTCGCTTATTTCTTTTACAGACCAGTAGCCTTGAAATTTTAATGCAAACAGCAGCGTGCCTTCGGATGCTGGATGAACTACGAGAAGCTGTGGACGTTTATGAATGTAGTAAGTGGGGACAACATCCCGTTCGCCCTCTGACTAACAATTCTACAGTACGCCTTTTAGACCAGACAAATAACGACGTGAAGATGAAACTCGCCGAAATTTATGAAATTTTGAACGAGCCGCGGAAGGCTCTCGAATTGGTCTATGAAGGTGATATACGTTTTGTATTTTGTCAGTAAGGACTTATTCCCTTGTAGTTATTGATTCCCGGCAGAGGGCTCCCAAGGGCCCTGATACCAATTCAAGTCAGCCATCGCAACAACCCTCCGCCTCTCTCTTCGCCGAAGACAAATCTGGTAGATCAAAGGCTTCAGCCTCACGAGCAGCAAACCGAATGTCCGCGGAGGCCCTTAAGGAACTGGAAGCAAAGCTGGAAAGGGATACCTTGAAGAGTCATCGAAGACTTACGGAACTATGGCCAATGATTTCGAAGAATGAGGTCAACGATTCGGAGCGGGAGTGGCTCATTGAAGCCGAGAAGCTGATCGAGGGCTTTCGCGAAACCAGAAAGCTTTTTGGCTCCAGTGTTAGTCCCCGACCGTCTTTGCACAACAGTGTTCTCTGTACTTATAGTGCTGCCTTTTAGGCCATATTTCGGGGGATGTTCCCTGTGATAAGAAGGGCATCCAAAGATTCGCAAGCAGACGAGGATCGCATGGCGTCTCGCCTTCATCTTGAATTAGGTGTGCAGTTCGGCGGATTCCTGACGATCGGTCCTGATCAATGCGCAGAAAATGACGGCCTGCCTGGCAAATCTGGAACTTCAACCGATTCAACCGATATTTTCCGTGGATTACATTTTCGAGATTGGCTCGACATATTTTTTCAGGTTCGTCTACAGCCTTCGATTATATCACTGTATTTTTAACAGGCGCCAGTATTGCTTTCTCATTACAAGACGTGGTCGGTTCGAGTCAGCAGACGAAATCCTTCGGCACATCCTGCTATCCGTCGCCTATCGGTCACGTCAATTCCAAAGTTCAATTCGTCTGGCTATGATAAGTAGGCTGCCGCTTATCAGTCACTCTCCGTCGTTAACGTGGTAAACCAGCGTGCGCGCTTGAAGCCCAAAATTTTACTTCCATTGTCGACTCCTCTCGGAAACTGATGATGTTGCACCAGTTCAACAACGAACCGCTACGCATCTTTATGGCCGCCATGTCAAGTGGATTACGCTCTACGGACGCTTTCATTGTTTCTCCCTTACAGAAGGCCATCTACAGAGAAGTCAAACTTTCACGCATTGCTGCAGAGACACCAGAAATGGTCAAGTGGATTGCTTCCCAGAAACGTTTCACTTTGCCACTTCCTAAGGCGGGTGAGCAGGAAGAGGCAAATGATGACCAAGACGCCGGTGGACCAGACGAGGCCGCCTTCAAAGACCTAACGTCAGCCAACGATGCCCACCCCCTGCCTGAAATCACTCGAAGACCTAACCCTGTCCTTGCTGCACTGTATGGTCAGATGTGCGTGGCTGCTAGAAGTTATCAGAGTGCCATATGCAAGTTTTGCATCTTGTGTTCGCATTCGACGCTGATTTTTCTCAGTCTACCTGCTATATGCCTATGACCTATGTCCCGACGATCCGATGATCTGCCTGTCCATTGCTATGGCATCTATCGGTCGCGCAATGCAGCGACAGGCAGATAATCGGCATCACCTCATCACACAGGTGAGCGTCGGCAATGGTCATGCTCCTTGCAGGATATTTACTTTCCCAGGCAATGGGATTCTTAACTCGATATCGGCACTTGCGCGGAGAACAAGCGGATGGGATTGGCGAGGTCGAATTCAACTTCGGAAGGGCTTTTCACCAATTAGGTTATACTTTCACTCAGTCGCAATTGCTCTCAAGCTCACTCCGGACACATTAGGATTATACTCACACGCAGTCACTCACTATGAAAAGGTACTGGACTTGGCTCAAGAACATCAGTCCAAAGTAAGTTCCGGATGTAAGTAAGATGCGTACATTGATGACGTGCAACCTTTCAGTATACGTCCCTTGCGCAAGAAGCCGCGTACAATTTGTCGCTTATATACGCTATGACGGGTGCGGCACATCTGGCCCGGTTGCTGTATCGCCGTTGGCTCTCATTTTGATACTCCTGTGTAGTTTTCCGGTTGTGTGCGATATTCCCACATGTTATCCCAGTTGCATTTTCGGATTGCACACTTGGCTGTATCAGTTTAGCCTCAGTTATTCCGTCATCTGCACATCTGACATGATAACCTCTGCATATGAATGACGTAACTCTACCCTGGTCTAGACTTTTGCATCTCTCGGACTCTATCCGCGGACACGGCTGTCCGAAGCCCCTATTATCTCACAAACATTTCTATCTTTGACCTCCACGTTCGATGTCCGACCTCAAGCAGGTGGTGGTACTGGGTGCAGGTGAAATCCCTTATCTTGTCAAATCGTGGCATTAACTCGTTGCAGGTGTCATTGGTCTCACGACCGCCTTACGAATTCAAGAGAAGGGAGGCTACCAAGTCACTATTGTCGCCGAGGTGCTCCCAAGCGATTCTAAATGTATCAAATACACCAGTCATTGGGCGGTGAGTTCCCGCCTCCTTGTCCAAACCCCCGCTCCATCTAGTACAGGGTGCACACCATGTCAGTCTTGCAGGGGCGGACGTTCGCCAGCAGAGTGCGTACTCCGAGGCGGTTGTAGACGTTTACTATCAATAACATTTTATGATACTATAGAGATGGATGATGAGACGTTCCAAACTATGTGGGAATTGTCCGCCCCAGGCAGTTCAGCAGAGAGCTGTTTCTTGCGGATTCGCGAGGAGGAATATTTCGCCGAACCAATCGCCGTGCCGGAAGTGCTTCAAGCGATGCCAGACGTGAGTCTCAGATTCTTGCTTTCTATGTGTCTGTAGCGAATTGAGGCCCTACTCAGTTTAAAGCTCTTCCCTCGAGTGCTTTGCCACCAAACGCCGTCGAGGGAGTGTCCTTCAATACGCTCACCATAGATCCCCCCATTTACCTCAACTATCTCATGTCCCGTTTTCTCACTGGTGGCGGATCCGTTGTTCGGGGAACCGTCCAGCACCTTTCTCAACTTGTAGAAAGAGAGGCAGGAATACTTGCAGGCGGCAAACTTCTCTCTGCACCTGCAGCCGTTGTTGTGTGTGTGGGACTAGGCGCACGAACGTTGGGAGGCGTGGAAGACAAGGACGTGTACCCAATTCGAGGGCAGACAGTACTCCTCAAGGCACCATGGATCAGATTCGGAAGGACAATCAGCAGCAGAGACGGACTATGGACGTATATTATTCCACGCAGGAGTGGTGAAGTATGGAATATAATTCGCTTTGCCATCTTCATCTTGACCTTCTTCACAGGTCATTGTGGGAGGAATAAAATTAGTGAACGATTGGTTTGATGATCTCGTTAGCTATGTATCGAATATCTCTAACGCAGATCAATCAGGCATCCGCTTCCACGTCCCGAGACTACATTGGATATCCTGAAACGTGGTTTAGCGCTCTGTCCAGAATTGGCGCCTCCCGAAATCCGGGCCCAACGCGATCCGACCTTGGAGGACCTCCAGTCAATTGTTATTGAGGAAGGATGCGGTTTGAGGCCAGCGAGAAGAGGAGGAATACGATTGGAACTGGAATGGTTTCAGGGTAATGACGAGACGAATATACCCCTCGTTTTCAACTATGGGCAAGTGACTTCGATTGCTCGAGGGCTGATCATACTCATATTAAATTCTTCGACGCAGTCATGGAGGCTACGGGTTCATAAGTTCATGGGGCTCGGCAGCCCTTGCCCTGGAACTCTTGGACAGAGCGCTAGCGGGGTAGACTCTTTACCTGCAACCTTGAAGCGCGCGAACCAAGATTAGATATTTCTCCGTTGTTCAAACTTTTAACTAGTCTGGATACAATTGTCACGAATCCGCGGCAAAAACTTGAATGTGTGCGCCGAAGCGCTGACTGGCATCGACTAACGGGATCATGTATGTCAAGTTCATGTCAATTTTTAAATGAAAAAAGAGGTACGTCTCAGCTGCCAATGTTGAGCAGTGTGCATTGTGATTGAATCAATCAAGGAAGGAGTTAAATGGGCAGGTCAAGCGAGTGGAACGGGCAGCCGATTGATAGCCTTCGAATTTCTTGAAATTCTTCAACTGCGATGAGTTAAACAATCGCGGTCACGTGTGAACATAACTCATTCGCGTCGAACAAAAAGCGACGTGAAATCACGCTATTTTAAACACCTTTGGCGCAGTTACAGATTTTCTTGTACTGTTTGCTATTTTACCACACGTGGTACACTGGAAATACGTTGGTCACTCATGCGCGCTATTCACTTAGGCGCGCGCTATTCAAGGCTGTTCACAATTCACAGGCAATCCGTTTATCCGTGACAGTTTCCGGGTTGGTCGGAATGTTAGCGCCGCCGGAAGTCCGTATTATATATATATCATACCATTCTTGACTCTAGACAGCCACTTCGATGTCCGACCTCAAGGAAGTTGTGGTACTTGGTGCAGGTGGACTATCAACCTTGTTGTTTCGTTGGGTTCTTCCACTCACTTGTTTGTGATAGGTGTAGTCGGTCTCACCACCGCACTCCGAATTCAAGAGAAGGGAGGCTACCAGGTTACTATTGTCGCGGAAGTGCTCCCAAGCGATCCCAAATCCATCAAGTACACCAGTCACTGGGCGGTGAGCTTGCACATACAGGTAACAGTAGTGGTTAAAACAGTCCCTTTATCACCAATAGGGTGCGCACCACACCAGTACTGCAGAACCAGGCAGCCGCCAGCAAAGTGCGTGATCCTGTGAACTGATTAGCTTGATCGATAAGATTCCATACCGCCGGATAATAGAGATGGATCAGGAGACGTTCCGGACTATGTGGGAGTTATCGGCCCCAGGTAGTTCAGCAGAGGACTGTTTCCTGCGGATTCACGAGGAGGAATATTTCGCGGAACCAACTGCAGCGCCGGAATGCCTTAAATGGATGCCGGAGGTGCGCCTCTTATTCTTATGTCTACCATTGATTCAATGATTTTACAATTAATTCAGTTTAAAGTCCTTCCATCGAACGCTCTACCACCAGACGTCGGAGAAGGGATTTCATTCAATACGCTGACCATTGACAGTCCTGTCTACCTCAACTATCTGCTCTCGCGTTTTCTTGCTCGCGGTGGATCCATCGTTCGTGGAGCGGTCCAACACATTTCAGAAGTGGTAGAAGGAGGGGCAGGAATTTTTACTGGCAGCAAAATTCTCTCCGCACCTGCAGCGGTTGTTGTTTGTGTTGGACTCGGGGCACGAACTCTGGGAGGCGTGGAAGACAAAGATGTTTACCCTATTCGAGGGCAGACAGTCATCCTAAAGGCCCCGTGGGTCAGGTTCGGGAGAGCTCTGGGCAAGGATGGGCTTTGGACGTATATTATTCCACGCAAGAGCGGTGATGTCTGTATTCTTGAACTCGTTTCGCCAGGTCGTCTGACACTGCTCCCAGGTTATCGTGGGCGGAATCAAAGTGGAGAACGATTGGTTCGAAGATCTCGTTCGTCGCTGGACACATCTCACGCTTCGTTCAGGTATCCGCTCCCACGAGCTGAGACTACACTGGACATCCTGAAGCGCGGTCTTGCGCTCTGTCCAGAGTTGGCACCACCTGAAATCCGGGCCCAGCGAGACCCGACTCTGGCCGATCTTCAACCAGTCATCATCGAGGAAGGATGCGGCCTCAGGCCGGCCAGAAAGGGAGGAATTAGGCTCGAAGTCGAGTGGTCAGTATGCAAGGATCAAAAGGTCCCAGTTGTTTTCAACTATGGGTAAAGCGGCTTTCATTGCTCGAGACTCTTTACTGATGTTGTCTCCTTGTACTTAGCCACGGAGGCTATGGATATCAAAGTTCTTGGGGCTCAGCAACCCTTGCCTTGGAACTGTTGGAGGGAGCGTTAGAGGGGTAGGAGCTTTACATCGTAATCACGTACACTGGCCGTCTAGCTGTTTGAAAGATTTTCCACCGAGTCGACTCCGAACCACCACTTCTTCGGAAAGAATGTTTCGCCTTCTCGCTCATAATCTGCGCGACCAGAAAAATGCCGGTTCGATAAAAGTAAAGGGAACCAATATCTATCGCTGTCCCACATCGCATCAAACGGAACATCTGCCTTGTCAAACCACTCGGGGCGCATTTCCTCGGACCTGCGATCATGTCAGGACGGTTGTATGGAATTGCGACGCGTCATACTCGGTGATTGTTCCGCTATATTCATGAGCGCGATATATGTCTATGTGTGCCCATTTGTCCCCCGGGACGACGAAAAGCAAAGTTCCTGCATGTTCAAGGGACGCAGTGATCCCAGCCTCTTCCTACTGGGCATTTAGGCTACCTGAGAGTTCATATCGAGTTCCACTGAGCGCACCTGTAATTCGCGTGTAGCGGCATCGAGAGTGGATTCACCGGCCTCGACCTTTCCCCCTGGTGAAATTAGCACTTGAATTCTGATTCAACTGTCGGTCTCACCAAAACCATTGTATCTAATAAGATATTGAGGGCCGCGCGCGTGAGGAGAAAGGCAGAACTTATGCCACTCACTTGTGTATGCCGAATCCACGCTTCTTATAACCAAGAAGAAGCTTTTGATCTTGGACAATATAAACGTTGGTATAATAGCGGATCTCCGCAGCCGGAAACCAGTCGCCAGTTCCACCGCAACTGACTAGTTCGGTGTTCTCTTTGATTCCTGGTGGTGGCATGAAGGTAAACAACGGCACTGCCACATCACAAACAAACGCTTTCACCGAAAAAGGCAATCGTTGGTTGCCGCCAAAAAAAAAACTTTGGGGGTGGTAAGATCTGGGGATTGTTAATTTTATTCTATATTGTCTTTTATGAGAAAACTTCATCTCCTAATTCGTAATTTTTGTGCAAGAGAATCAGATTTTGCAAAAGATTTCGGCAATCCTAGACTGTTACACCACTGAAAGTGCTTGCCACATTTTTCAGCAATTGGTTACAGATTGGTTGCGAGTCTAAGGCAATCCTTTGTTCAGGTTATTTTCCTCCAGTCTGATAGTCTTCGATCTCACCAATATCGAGACCGGTTCGATTCTAGTCCATTTGCTTCTACCTCGAAAGCCAGGTTAGCCCAGTGTGGTTTTGGCTCCATTTATCGTTTTGCAGCATACTTAGCACAATATCGCGTCTGATCGGATGAGGACTTAGAGCATACATAATGAGGGTTCATATAGTCGAGCAAGCATACATAGCGCAAGAATAAATGGTCCAACTTTTCGGGCATCAGCTCGAGCCGCTGTGCGGACGTGGAATAACCGGTCTTTGGAAATCGTACTCCAGACCTCTGCAATATGACCAGGTGCCTTCCTGCAGTGCAAATTACAAAACGTTCGTTGTGACCAGCTGGTGTTGCTCCTAGCGCCGCATACGGCGACATCAGCTGAATGTTCTCCTCCGGCACCCTCTGCCATGCACTGTACCCATTTGGTAGGTCGATTGGCTGCCCTTTGCCTTCATCGATGAAATAAAAAGAACAGCACGCCGGAGGGCTGGCTAGCGCTCCGGCAAAGAATCGGACACAGAAAGACGTGTCGGGGAGGTTTGCGATCTTGAAGGGCTTCTCCCCAGAGTCCTCGGGGGTTTCCTGTAATTAGGTCGCGCATCTCATGTCGAAAGCGTTGAAGAAGCGCAACACATCGGGTAACTCGGATCAGTCAGCCGATCAAGCTCCGACCATCCGACCGGACTAATACAACCATGTCACAAACGACAATTAGCCCGCACAACCAGCAGCCCTTTCTGCAGCGCACCTATCCCACTGTCCACGATCTCGATGCGACGATTGGAAGAGCCGCTGCAGCCCAGAAGGCGTGGACCGCAGTTCCCCTCGCAGATAGAATCGCGATAGGACACAAGTTCATCGAGGAGTTTAAAAAGATGAGCGACGAGGTTCCAATGGAGCTGACCATGCAGATGGGCCGGTCAGTCGATCCACTTTGCTATATCCATGTGCTTACCTTCGGCAGCCCCATCGCTCAAAACGCAGGGGAAATCCGCGGCTTTCTAGATCGCGCAGCATACATGTTATCCATCGCGTCGGCTTCACTTGCGGACGTTTCACTAGAGGACACGGACAAGCCCGGATTCCGTCGATTCATAAAGCGCACTCCGCTTGGTGTAGTTCTTGTTATTGCGCCGTGGAAGTGAGTGCGCGGGTACTGTTATTAATAAATTCCAATCCAATCCATCCCACAGTTTCCCTTATCTCACCTCCGTAAATTCAGTTCTTCCTGCGCTTATCGCAGGCAACGCAGTTCTGCTCAAGCCGTCCCCACAAACACCCCTCACAGCGGAGCGATTCTCCCTCGCAAGTGTCGCCGCTCCGCAGTTCACCTCGTCTTTAATAATGATAACAGGCTCTAACTCGTGCCGGCGTGCCTCAGGACGTCATTGTTCCCGTGCATCTCAGCCCGGAACTCACATCCCACGCGATCCAGCATCCCCTCGTGAATTTTGTTTCTTTCACCGGAAGCGTTGCCGGCGGTCGCGCAGTCGAACGGACCGCAGTGAATGCCCCGGGATTCAAGGGCGTCGCACTCGAGGTAGGTTTCTTCGAATCCGACTTCTATATTTAATCGCGTTCCAGCTTGGTGGCAAAGACCCCGCCTACGTGCGATCTGACGCAAATCTCGCCTATACTGTCGGTGAGCTCGTGGATGGCGCGCTCTTCAATTCGGGCCAAAGCTGCTGCGCCGTTGAGGTTGGTCTCGATGTTTCATTCCGACTTGCGCTGACACCATCAGCGCATATATGTTCACGAGTCGCTGTACGAGGACTTTGTGACCAGGTTTGCTGAGATCGTCAAAGTACTGTTTAGTACCATCTCACATTAATTAATTACTCACGGTTGGTTGCGCAGGGCTACAAACTCGGGGATCCAACCAGCACGGATACGAACTTGGGTCCCGTCGTGAGCCTCGCGAGTGCCGAGCGGATCCGTAAGCAGGTCGCAGATGCGGTGGCTGCTGGAGCGAAGGCGCTGGTCCCGCCAGAGCTGTTCCCTATAGCCAAACCGTTGGTCTCTTTTTTTTTCTGAATCATCCAAGTATCAATCTTCATTAGTGGAACAGCCTATGTAGCGCCGCAGGTCTTGGTCGATGTCAACCACAGTGGGTGCTGGCTCTGATTTCTTCCCCAACCTCATCATTATTCCTACAGCGATGGACGTCATGATGGTACTCTCCCCGTTCAAAAAAATGAAACCCCCTGACTGTAGTGTATATAGGAAGAGACATTTGGCCCCATCGTCGGCATTCAAAAAGTATTTTCCCTCTTTTGTTCGTTTGTCCCTACTCACTGATACATGCAGGTGGCATCCGACGCAGAGGCTGTGAAGCTGATGAACGACTCGCCGTACGGGCTGACGGCGTCAATCTGGACAGACGCTGCAGCGCATCCCGAGTCGGAGGCCGCTTTCCTAGAGCTGGAGGCGCAGCTTCAATGCGGGACGGTGTTCTTGAATCGGTGCGCGCGGCGATGGCTAATTGTGTTCTTCTACTCAAATTTCGCGCAGCTGCGATTATCTGGATCCTGCACTGGCATGGACCGGGGTAAAGGACAGTGGGAGGGGTATCAGTTTGAGTAAATTTGGTGAGCTTATTATGTTTGGTTTTATTTTCGAGTTGAACAAGAATGCATATAGGGTACGATCAGCTCACGCGCGCAAAGAGCGTGCACATGAAGATCAAGACGTCGTAGTTGCACATACTCTGTACGACTTGAATGTAGGAAATAGATGACTATTGGTGAAACGGAATACGCCATCACCGACCTTGAAGTTGTTAGGTTCACAATAGACTCGAACCCAGTAGGACGCCAGCGCCAATTTTGATGACAGTCGATCAAAGGTGATGGCGAAGCGACTGGAGCTTTTTAACTGGCGGGTAGTACGGTCGGGAGTTACCGGCATATGGTTGTTTTGACTTAGAAAATTTTCGTGAATCGAAAATTCAAAACAACTATACGCCGGCAACTCCCGACCGTACTAAAAAGCTCCAGTCTCTTTTTAGCTTGCGAATTGATCGACCGTCATCAATTTCTCGCTGGCCACAAAAGATACCGGTTCGAGTCTAGGTTCACAGCCGCTCGTAACTCATCTATTTGCTGTCAGCTTCGCCATAAATCTTCATTGTGGCGCATACCCTCGACAGACCTCGGTCTTTGTAATTATAACGATAAGGCGCTTGGTAACAGCTTCGTTCGTGCATTGCGTGCTTTGACGCCTAAACGGCGACATCTTTGGTTCACGACATTCTATATCAACTTTGAGCTTCGAGAACGCTTGATAACGGAGATGAATTCTTTCTGTCTACTTCTTGGCCTAGCTGTCTTGGCTGCGGCTGAGCAGGCTACATTCTCTGCGCCGCAGCGGACG
This sequence comes from Mycena rebaudengoi, assembly GCA_029282285.1. Classification (NCBI taxonomy): domain Eukaryota; kingdom Fungi; phylum Basidiomycota; class Agaricomycetes; order Agaricales; family Mycenaceae; genus Mycena; species Mycena rebaudengoi. The sequence continues at coordinate 85,399 of JARJCX010000231.1, forward strand.
ACTTTCCACCATCCCATCAAACGCGTTGCCGTAATTGGCGCTGGTAGGTTCGATCCGGCTATAGCTCAATGCACGATTTCACCCAAAAAACAGGACCAGCGGGTCTTCAGGCCGCGGCGAAATTGATAGAGCATAACTTTACCGTGAGACTGTTCGACCGATCACCGGGTCCGGGAGGGAATTGGTTTTACACAGACGAGACGCCTGCGCGTGAATCATATCCGTGTGTCTTTTCATTTTCCACATTATCCTAAGTGCGAGGTGCTCATGTGGTGCTGTAGTGATCCATCCCCTGACGATACTGCTGAGATTCCGGACAATCTGCCGTTCACGCATTATTACGAGGAGGGAGAGGACGGCATCAGTCTTGACCAGCGGTGGAAGGAGCACTGGCGGCCGCGGCCCGTGTGGAATAACCTCCACACCAATTCCCCGCAAGTCATCACTGAGTTGCCGGATGTCAAGTATTTGCCTGATACGGTGCGGTTTCTACTGTTTATTTTGCTATGTTGTATTTAATTAATTGATTATCACAGCCGTGGGTGCTCTCGCACCACCAAATTCAACGCCACGTCCGGGCATACGCGTCTTTCCACAACCTCAATGCCAACGACTATCCGGCGTCTTCTACGGCGCCCCCAGTGACAGCGTACTCGACCCGAGTGGATAAACTACAGAAATTGAAGGACCAACATATTTGGAGGCTTTATCTCCGCAGGCTGGAGCACCTGCCCGAAACGAACCGGCTGAAGGCGACGTGGTTTACTGAAGAGTTTGACGCCGTTATAATCGCCACCGGTCCGTATGGATCGGCACACGTACCAGATATCAAGGGCATTCTCGACTGGAGCGAGGCGACAGAGGCGGGGAGGCATAGTGTATACCACGCGCAATCATATCGCCGGCCTGAGAGATATGAGAACAAGGTCTTTATTTTGGCGTTTCTTTCTGTATTTGAAGTCTGCTGACTGGATTATTTAAAGACTGTTTTGATCGTCGGGGCATCGGTTTTCTGCGTCTGAAATTGCCCGGGATATTGCACCCTACACCAAGCGACTCATCGCAAGTATCCGGGTTCGTTTCTCTCTCTCGCTCTTATATTGCAGAGCCCGGTGCTGACACCCGGCTATATAGCCTCATGAATATCGGAATCCATTCCAGCGACGCAGCCTAGACCGTTTCCCCAACACCACCGAGGCGGTCCCTGAAATTGACCACTTTGAGCCCCTTGACACGCACGACAATGGCATTCAACACGGCAAAATACATCTGAAAAACGGCACCGTGTTGCATGGAATTGACGAGGTGAGAACAAATCGTGTACTTGACTTCGACAAAGTCTAACAAGGAGGCTGGAAGATCATCCTCGCCACAGGCTATATTCGATCCAACTTTTTTTTTAACAATTAGTAAAGCCTTCATTTAATCCCTCGTGGTGCATGCTGACGGAGATTCTAGTACGTCAGATGGGCAACCCGCCAACTTGCACTGGACAGGGGTTTATATTCCAGATCCAACCCTGGCTTACACGAATGGTCCATTCTAACTTCCACCTGTTGCAATTCTTGATGGAACTCATTATGATTATTCTTACAGTTCGACCATGGACCATCGGAAAGTATCAGTCCTATGCTCTTGCTAAAGTGTGGGAAGGCACCGCGCATCTGCCCACGCAGAAGGAGCAGTGGGAGGACTACCACAGCGGCAAGTACAATTTCAGAGGTCTTTTTGGAACGGCCCAGTCGGAAGGTTGGTCTTGCTTATTACGTGGTGGGGAATCTGATTGGAAGGTCACCAGGTTTGGCCCGACAATATGTCGCGTGGCTCAATAACGAGTCCCTGGTAAACGGCGGCCGTTTTGTGGAACCATGGCCACTCGAGTCAGTTTTATCTTCAAGTATTTCTCCTACACCATGTTCTCTGAATATTTTTGGCAGGAACCGTGAAGTCTTCGTCTACTATTCAAATGTTGAATGGGGGAAGGTGAGTGGTTTAATTGAAATATTAGTGAATGCAAGGTTGTTCATGCAGCATCAAGGGTTACGCGAGCCTTGCGAACTTCACGGAGGTGGAGGAAACTCCGGCAAGCGAATGGAAGAAGAGGATTTGGGATGCGATTGTTTACGATGATGAATCATGGTAATCTGCCAAATGTACCCAGTACTGTTTTATACTGTTCTACTCTTTATATTAGAGGGAGAAAAAGCTTATGCAATTTAAATAATTATGTGCATCTTTATTTCTTCACGCGGTGACCGATCTGTGTAGTGATTCAGCTGTAGTTTTGCGGAGTTCACCCAAGAATAAACGTCTGAATTCGACAATTTCTAGATCTTCCCAAGCCCTTGGTCGCAGAATTTTCTTTTGGTGGCTTCTTGACGGTTTGCCTTTTTGGGATGAAAGCGTTTGTTTGTGATGTGGCAGTGCCATTGTTTGCCTTCATACGAGGAATCAAGGAGAACCAAAGGCAACCAAAGGAGAACGCCGAACCAGTCAATTGCGGTGGGACTAACGACTGGTTTCCGGCTGCGGAGATTCGCTAACGTTTATATTGACCAAGATGTTGAAATAAAGGTAGCCGCGGCCTTTACTCGGGATGTAGCAGAAGACCCTCGCAAACGCGCAGGGGATTCATTGAACAACTACGGCTTAAATACAAAAAGGCAAGAACTAATTAGTACGAATAAGGCGTGATTAGAGCTATAAACGGCGTAGAAAAAACGGAATGAAAGTGGCGACGGCATTCTGTGAAACATGAAGTCGAACGCCGTCAATGACAGCGAGCGGGCGGCCTCGAAATTCCAACACACCCCCGCGAGGTCAGCACGCGAGCGCGCACCCCCGCAAACTCTGCAATCAGAACGCGTCGTTCTCGGAGTCGGAGTCCAAGCCGATGGCCAACGCGGTGGTCCCGATCTTCTTGTTTCGTTTGGCAGACTGCCACGCCAACCTCTCGGGGCATTCAGATTTGAAGTGACCCTTCTTGTCGCAAAAGAAGCAAGTCGTGTCGGCGACGTCGCGTTGTGCGATAACGGCCATCGCCTCATCAATGTCGGCAGCAGTGGGGGAGGTAGAGTCGGATTCCTGACGAGTTTCCTCGTTAAGCAAGCGAGTGATAACATGCTCAACAGTGAGCAAATTCGGGGGCGTAGCGTCAAAGTTGATAATGACAGCACCGTAGGAAGGAGGAAGGCCCATCGTGTATGCCAGTATCTTGTCCTGATCTGACACTTCAACATCCGCATGCTCCATACGCAAAATCAGTGTCTGAATGCGACCGATCCAAGCCTCCATTGTCTCGTTGTCGTCCTTCTTTGCCGTCAAGAACCTCCGGCGCAAAGCCAGACTCGTCGCAAAACCAGCAGCCTGGTGAATCCTGCGCAAGTCCTCCCAAATAACCATCGGGTCTCGCGCAGACATGTGAGACAGCTGCCCATCTTCAACACGCAAAATCATCTCCGCCCGTGCCTCCGCCATCTTTGCAGGGTCCCGCGCCGCAATCAGCCGGTCTCGTTCAGTTTTTATCTCCGCTGCGGTCTTCTCCGAACCATCTGCTTTCTCTTTGCGCACCAAAATCTCGATCAATGGCCACAGACCTTTCTTTACCAATATGGCCTCCATGCGCATGATCCATTCGGGATAGTTGGTGTTCCCGAGGCGACTGAAGCGAATGATCTCGTCGGACATCGTGTAAAAGAAGAAGAAGAAAATAAAGCAAGAGTTGCCTCGTCGTCGTGAGGGCTTTCGAGTGCCTCGTCTCGTGAGGGCTTTCAGCGAATCTGCCTCGTCTCGTGAGGGCTTGGGGAATCTGCCTCGTCTCGTGAGGCGTGGGTGGCGACTCGTCTCGTGAGTGCCGGGGGTAGCGACTCGTCTCGTGAGTGCTGGGGGGGGAAGCGCCTCCGCTCAAGAGGACACCAGAAGGGGGAATCGGAGTAAGACCAGAGACCAACGATCGTCGACGAAGATCCAAGGAATGGCAGCGATCGAGCAGAACGAAGCTAGTAGGGTATGCTGCGCGTTTGTGTTGAAATAAAGGTGGCCGCGGCCTTTACTCGGGATGTAGCAGAAGACCCTCGCAAACGCGCAGGGGATTCATTGAACAACTACGGCTTAAATACAAAAAAGGCAAGAACTAATTAGTACGAATAAGGCGTGATTAGAGCTATAAACGGCGTAGAAAAAACGGAATGAAAGTGGCGACGGCATTCTGTGAAACATGAAGTCGAACGCCGTCAATGACAGCGAGCGGGCGGCCTCGAAATTCCAACACAAGATCCAAAGCTTCTTCTTGGCTATAAGTTGCTATAAGACTGAGCGTGAATTCGGCATACACAAGTAGGGATCCGCACCGTACCGTATGATACGGGTTTATCATACCCTACAGCAGATATTCGTATCCCAGGCTAGTGCTTACCTGGACCGGGCCGGCTTGTTGATGTCTAGCTGATCAAACTCCGCTGTTGGATCATTCCGTACGGCAATTTTAAAGTTTGAAAGGAAGACTTGAGGAATACTGTGCTACTCAGACAGAGTGAACGGCTGAGGAATGTACCGGCGTATACGTACGCAAGATGGCCGTGTATAGAATGTTACAATATTTTACGAGGTCTACACGTTCGCGCGGTAGCGAGTGCGTGTGGCATGCCAACTTCATGGCGTGTGGCGCGAGCATTATAAAGTTGAGCTCGGCTGTAAGCCGCGTACAACGGCGCGGATACCATCCGAGCATCCACAGTTGCACGACTCAGCAGGAATGACAATTCAGAGTCGAAGAAGTTGGAAAGCTACTTATAAGTATTTCTCTGGCCGAACACCCTACGCGTCGTCGGCTGGTACACGACTTATAAATGATCCCCCCTCCCGGTTGTCGTACCCTCAAGCGCTTGCTTGGTCCATACGTCCCTACCTCACTGCTCGACACTTTTTTCGTATTATTAAATGGCCAGCAAAGTCATCCTTGTCACCGGTTCAAATACCGGAATTGGCTATGCAGCCGTCCATCTATTCGCGGCCAAAGGACACACCGTATACCTAGCTTCGCGGAATGAAGCCGCGGGGAAAGACGCAGTGTCTGTGGCTCCTCTTGATGAACTGCTGAAATAGCTGACACAAGGTTGGATAAATATTTCAGTGCCAAAATCAAACAGGAGAAGAATCTGGACGTCAAGTTCGTCCAGTTGGATGTTACCGACGTCGCCTCAATTAAGGCGGCCGTAGCGACAATCGACAAGGCCGAGAAACGGTTGGACGTCCTCGTCAACAACGCTGGTACGCGAAGAATATCCAATAGCGCGTTCAGGAGAAGCCGATAACCATGAAAAATATACTAGCCATCGGCGAGCTAGGAAAGCCCCAAGGTGCCACGGCCGTCGACGTTGAACACATCCGCAGAGTATTCGATGTCAACTTCTTCGGCCTCATCCAGACCACGACCGCGTTCATGCCTCTGCTGCGCGCGGCCTCCACGCCGGAGAATCCGTCCGCCATCGTGAACGTCACGTCCGGCGGCGGCTCCAATGGGTTCCAGGCGGGCCCGCGGGGCATGCTGCGCGAATACACCGCGTACAACCCCAGCAAGGCCGCGCTGAACGCGTACACGATCGCGCTGGCGCACGAGCTCAAGGCTGAGAATATCAAGGTCAACGCCGTTGCGCCCGGCTTCACGACGACGAACCTGAATGGGAACAAGCCCGGAGGAAAGACGCCCGAGCAGGGAGCGGAGGTGATCCTGACATATGGGCTCCAGGACAAAGACGGCAAGACTGGTACGTTCAACAACTCGAACTTTGGTCTGTATCTGAATCTTATTCAAATGCAGGCCTGTTCGTGGCGGCCGAAGGCGAGATCCCGTGGTAGATCGATTGCATACCTTGTGAGATGCCAAGTACATAAAGTAAGGACCAGCGACGATGAAAATGATACCCGTTTTGTAAACCTTAAACGGCCAATGAGTTTCTGCAATGTTGAGCCTTGAGGGTAGAAAGTAGAATTGGAAGAGTACTTACTTACCCTTGGCCCAAATTTTCAAGCGAGAAGCTTTTCCAGCCTGGTTCGCTTTTTTTATTTATTTATACAATTGCGCCCGCTGCAAAACCAAAGTGTGCGTCTTCAGACCCGCCCAAACCATACCTCCGCCTTCTCCCTTCCCTCCCCCTCCAGCGCCCTCACCTCCCCCTGCTTCCCCCAAAAATTGCCGCTAAACGCCCACCCGTCCTCACCGCGCGTCGCCCCCTGCACCCACTCCGCGACGTACCGGTCGTCCAGCCCAATCACTACGTCCCCGTCCGTGCCCAGCCCCTCCTCCGCGCGCACGTCCCCGTTCGTCCACACCAGCGACGCATTAAATATATTGCCCGCGAAATGCGCGAGGCGCAGGTGCGTCGAGAACGAGCGCCTGAACGGGACGACGAACGTCGGCACCGTGGCATCGGACGCGCCGAGGATGCGCTGCACGACGCGGCCCTTGATAACCCGCGTGCACCCTTCGGAGAGCCCGGTCTTGTGCGCCATGACGAAGCATGGATGGAAGTCGCCGTACGCGCCGTGAGTGAACGCGCCCTCCATGTCCGCGAAGGGCACGGCGGGCAGCACGGGTGGCGCAGGGCGCGGCGTCACATCCTGGTTCTCGCGGATGCCCTTCGCTCTTTCCTCGGCGTATCTGTGCAGGCAAGACATTTAATTAAAATATAATATAATTGGCCAGGGGTGCTCACCGCCCAATCCAATCGACCGGCGGCGCAAGGCCGAGCACGGTATCGATGATCCTGTACTTGACGCTCTCCATGATACGGTTCCCGTTCTCGTCGTTGGAGAGGACGATGACACCGAGATTGTCCTTCGGCAGGCGCGTCACCTGCGTTTTGAAGCCGGGGTTGCTCCCGCCGTGCTCTGCGACGCAGTAAGGGGATTGAAAAAGATTAAAAAGAGAATGGTACCGATGAGCTGGTGACCGCGGTACGAGAACATTTCCTGTCCACAGCCATACACCTTGGGACTCTGCGCAATGTATAGTATTAGACGCACTCATATTTCAGGAAATAAAGGCACATACCAGTTCCGGATAATCCGATTTGGGACTGGCGACGCTCACGCCCGACGTAACATGTTCTAAGACGTCCTCGGGGATGACAGTCTCATTCGTTTCGGGGTGCCGCCCCCCATTCATCAGCATCGCGACCCACGTCGACTAAATGTCGTCAGTTGCGTGACATATCCCAAGAAACACGACTTACGAGATCGCGCGCAGAGGTCAACACGCCTCCCGCGCCGGCCCAGATCGTCTCCTCGCCGGGGCGCTGGAAGTACGGGACGGCTGCGGTGCGCGTGCCATTCCGGCCGTACAGCTTGTCCTCCATGCTCCAATGGAAGCCGTGCGCCAGCGTCCCGCGCGCCTCCGCCTCCGCGACGGAATACGTGGAAGCGAGCATGCCGAGCGGGGAAAACAGGTGCTCTGCGACGTACGCCTCGAACGACTGGTTCAAAAGCGTCGGGGGGAGGTGCGAGAGCGTCTCGTACATGAGGTTGTTGTACTGGTACTGTTCGCGCAGCGCCGCGGACGGACGGAGGAAGCGTAGCGTCGAGATCTACGCGTAGTTATAATATATATACCTGCGATTAAATATATGCGCGCACCATTTCGGCGACGCCGCCCGGCCTAGCTTGTCCCGAATAGTCGTGGCGCGGCAAGCCAGTTCGGTGGGACAGCATATCCTGGATCATGACCGCGTTCGCCATGTCCTCGTCCATCAAGGCCCATTCGGGGAGCAGTGTATGGATTTTTGTGTCCCACCGCAGCGTGCTGCCGCGTGCCTGCGCCAGGGAATCGTTCTTGATGAGCAGCCCGATAGACAAGGCCAAGAAGAGCTTGCTGTTGGACGCGATAGCGAATAGCGTGTCGGGCGTAACCGGCGCGCCGTCCGCCTGCGCCGTTCCATACGCGCCAAACTCGACTTGCCACGCGGCGGGGGCGCTGGGGTCCCGACGCACGACCGCGACTGCGAGCCCAGACGAATTCCACTGCTCCAGAAGGGAATTGACGAATGTGTCTATCTCGGGTGTGATAAGCCGTTTCGAAGTTGCGAGAGGGCGCTGGAAGGGGACTTGGCTTGCCCACGCAAGGGCACACCACAGTAGGAGCGTCCAAGTCATACAAGGACTAGAATTTCAATGAAGCGCTTGAAGCTGGTATTGAACAGGTAAAGTTTAGGAGGGGATTTCGTAGCAGAAGTGAGTTATTCAATAGTAGTACTACTAATACTTATAATAGAGCTATGTACGGCCCGGGGTAAACGCCGGAGAAATAGCGCGCATGCGCATGGGCGCTGCGCGCCTTGAATCTATATGAGTCCAAGTGAGTCGTTGGACTCGTTGAGTTGTTACTCCAATAGCTGGACCTGGCGGGTGTAAACCGCTTTCTCACGTCCATTGGTGTTGACGCTTGTTGATCCGAAGGAATTCAACTTCAAGTTGACGACGACGACCAACCTCATCGGGGCAATATAGTTGCAAGGTATGATTCCAGTATATTCTCAAGCGCTCTTTATTCTCATTGCCACTTGTCAGAGAGCGACGATTCAAAAATTTGACCTCATCTGGATAACATCGGATTCAACTCATGTCCGACTCCGTTGCCGTGCTTCGCGCACGCCTGGCCGACATATCCGCCAATATTACTCGACAGAGAAAAGCCCTCGAAGACTTGGAGCGCAGCAGAATCGACGCACAGCGCCAACTGAACAGTCTATTGGATCCAATTGCGCGATTACCGGTCGAAATCTCGTCGGAGATCTTCATCCTTTGTCTCCCCGACTTTGGATATTGCGATCGACGTCCCAATCCCGCTGCCGCGCCCTTACTCCTCCTCCGCATCTGCACAGCATGGGCCGATATCGCCCGTTCCACGCCTGCCCTTTGGGACACCATTCATGTCCATTTTCCTTGCCCCGAGGGCTTTGAAAACCTCTTTCATTCTTATCTCGCTCGCGCGCAGAACCGGGGACTCGCCCTCACCCTTACTGGTCATTATGATGAAGACAGTTTGGGATTGCTTTGGCCTGAATCAGTACTGCCTGCAGCACCTGCGAACCTCAAAGCGCTGACGCTTTACCCACCGTACCTTCTCGATCCAGTGGGGGTCTTGAGCATGTTGCGTGCTACCCCCGGGCTAGTCGAATGCACACTAATTATCGCGCGCGGCGATGATCCACGCGCGGATTCGCTGACACTTCCGTGTTTGCGATCTCTGTCTCTGGGCGAAGAACCAGTTGTCTCCGACATCTACATCTTAAAATTCCTCTCTTTGCCTGCACTGCATACCCTGAGCATTCCGTACATCCGTACCGAGGCGGATGTGGCGCTCCTCATATCATTTTTAGCACGGCTGGAAACACCACTACAGTCTCTGCGTGTCGGCATCACATACACCGTAAAGTTGCAGTCCGAAGCCTACACTCGACTCTTGGACCTCGTACCCACCTTAAAATGCCTCTGGCTGACTTCGAAATCTACCTCCGAGTGCATGTTGATTTCGAACCTCCTTCGACGCTCACCACAAGGATTTATTCCAGAACTCCGGGATTTAACATTTGTTACACAGCATCACGACACGTGGGATTTTCAACCATTGTACGACCTTCTCTCCGCGTGGCACTCACAGATAAAATCATTCCAATTCTTCATCGAAGGCTACAATCTTCATTATTTTCCTCCCCCTCCAGACCTTCTTCATAGACTACGTCAGCTGGCGGCCGAGTGCGGAATGAATATCCATTTTGGAACTATGGATACAAATTACATCTAAGCGGGCAAGTGAGTCTATTCCGTTCTAATTATTTCTTACATCTCATATTTTCGCCCAGGCAATAATTCCCCGCAATTGTTTCTTGAAATGTACTTCGAGTCTTCTTGGGGAAAGTGTTACTTGGATATAGCTACATATTCCTGCATACGGAAAGCCGAGCCAGTATTTTCTATTCTTTACCTCCTTACCCTGCATAACCATGTTTGTCTAACCATGTACCTTTCACGTCTGCTGAATGCAACGGTGGACAAAAAATCCGAAGAATTTTACTGTCCGAGATAAGCCAAAACATTGAGTCGGCACAGAAGCAAAGCTTTGACCTGGCTATAGAGTGCTGCGAAGGATGAGGCATGACTTCCATCGATCAAACAGAGTCTACGTGGACGCTAGATGCGGAGAAAATGTGACGGTCAGCGGCCAGGCACTAAATCGCGGAGAAGGACAGTAGTGGTTGGTGGTTTTCGGGGCTGCAGCTATAGGATTTTTTTATGTAAAAAAGTGTGGCTCTATGGCAAAATTTAAAAATCAGCAAGTACCGAGCACCGGAACAGTTGAATTTGACCGGTCACTATTAACTCCAGAAGAAGAAAAAAATCACCTCGATATATAGATGTATTACTCGTCAGTCTTATAGCGAGCCACCTATCCGCATACGTGGTAATTCCCGCTTTACAGCTGTTTTATTACTAGTGGAGTTGTTTGGACTCGGATCCGGAATGATCCGGCAAAGGCAACGCCTCCGACAACCCAGCGACAACCCGTCTGGGCAGACCTTTGTACAACCTTTGTAGGTATGATTCGAAGCCTTGTTAGGGTCATTTTTTCTCATTGCAGTGTCAGATGCACCAAGTATTCACCACAATCAAGAGGTCATGAAACGAATTCACACCAAAACCATGTCCGACGCCGTCAGCAGAGCCGACACGCAGCACCAGCTGAATAGCGTCCTGGATCCAATCGGCGCGCGACTGCCCGTCGAAATCTCGTCGGAAATCTTCATCCTCTGTCTCCCCGACTCTGGCGATCGCCATCCCAATTCCACCACTGCACCCTTACTCCTCCTTCGCATCTGCTCCGTGTGGGCCAACATCGCGCGTTCCACGCCTGTGCTTTGGGATACCCTTCGCGTCGAGTTTCCCCGCGCGAAGGGCTTCGAACACCTCTTCGATTCCTATCTCGCTCGCGCGCAGAGACGGGGACTCGCCCTCACACTTGATAATTGCGATGGCGACTGTTTGGAAATGCTTTGTGCACATGTACATCGCATGCAACAGCCTGGATCAGCACTGCTTGCAACATCTGTGAACCTCAAAGCGCTGAGGTTTTCTCAACCGTGCTTTCTCTATCTATGTGAGGTCTTGAGCATGTTGCGTGCTACCCCCGGGCTAATCGAATGCACATTAATCGACGCGTGCCATGATGACCCATACGAGGATTCGCTGACACTCCCGTGTTTGCAATCTCTGTCTCTGGGTGAAGATGAACATGTCTGCGACGTCTACATCCTGAAATACCTCTCTTTGCCTACACTGCATACCCTCAGCATTTCGTATACCCGTACCGATAAGAATGAGGCGATCCTCACCTCATTTCTTACCCGATTGGAAGCCCCATTGCGATCTCTACGTGTTGACGTCTGACACAATGTTGCAGTCCGAGGCCTACACTCGACTCTTGGGCCTAGTACCTACCCTGACATGCCTCTGGCTGACTTGGAGACACACCTCCGAGTGCATGTTAATTTCGAACCTCCTTCAACGCTCGCCACAAAGATTTATTCCAGAACTCCGGGATTTAACATTTTTTACGTGTCTTCACGACGGGTCGGATTTTCAACCATTATACGACCTTCTCTCCGCCCGGCGCTCACAGATGAAATCATTCCGATTCTTCATCGACGAAGGCTACAATCGTCCTTATCTTCCCCCCCCCTCCAGACGTTCTTCATAGATTACGTCAGCTGGCGGCCGAGTGCGGAATGAAAATCCATTTTGGAACTATGGACAAAAATTACATCTGAACGGGTGAGTGAGTTCAGTTCTAATCATTTCCTCTTTCTCATGTTTAATAATTCCCCGCAATTCCGTTTAGAAACGTGCTTTCCTCAGGGGAAGTGTTGGCCGGAAACAACATATTTCTGCATACGGAAAGGCCCAACCAATCAAATCTACCCTTTACCTCCTTGTCCTGCATAACTAATCATATACCTTTCGCGTCTGTTGAATACGGCGTTGGACAAATAATCTGTACTGTTTGAGATAAGTCCAACAACGAAGCTCGGACGGGGTTAGATTCGGCGTAGCGTGGGGATGAGTCTGATTCATGAATGATTTCCACTGGTCAAAGGAGTTAACGCCAGACGCGGGCATCCTCGTGGAAAAAAAGGTGTCGCTCCGTAAGGGCTGGCACTAATCTTTTTTAGGAGCGGTATAATAACCTAAGATTATAAGGCGGAAAGGCTGGCTACCTCGTTTATTTTCTACATGAATGTTCTCTTCACACCAGCGCTTGCTGAGAACCTTTACGAGGTGGCTGAGGTACGATTGTCCACGTTGAAGCGAGAGACTATGGCTGAGCTTGCACGTCAACGGTGCTGGATTAATTCAGTCCTAAACCTAACAATTGAGTTCACTTATGCAACTTAGCATGCCACCAGCAGTAGTGGCAACCGTAATTTTTCTGTTCTTTTCAAAGGGAGCAGGAGAAATGCACGCCAACAACGGGGAACCTCTGTAATTAGGCTCAGTACGTATCGAATACCTGGATACCCTCCAAATGCGCCTCGAAATCTAGAATCAACATCCATTAGCCGAGCCAAAAACCTCATTGGGTTGTAAACACGATACCTCGACCGTCCGCCGACGTAGTCCCGAAAGTAAGAGAGTTGGCGCCTTTGTTGAGTGTAAGGGCGACAGGAACAGTTGAGTGGTGGCCCGCCCGGGAGTTGAGCTCCGACAGGTTGATTGGCGCGCGGCCGTTGACCGAGACGTGGGCTTCGCCTGCAGTGACATTGCTGACAGTGTACTCGAAAGATACCCACTGCTTGTCGCCGTTGCCGACGATGTTTGTGAAGGTGACGTTGCTGGAGCGGTTGACTGGGGGGAAGCCTGAGCGGAAGTTCAGGCGCGAAATGAAGAAGAGCACCCACTATTGTGCACGGCACGCTTTTTGACCACTGGGATGTAAATCTTAGAACGGACGGTATCCTCGATAAATCTATCTAGTCACTCACCTGCCGAGCCTGCGACAATAGCGTCCGCAGCATGGAATGTGGTGTTCGCGAAGCCATTGGAGGTGACAACGCCTGCGCAACTCATCAGTATCGCTCCAATCTCCACCAGGCGCGCAACACACCAGTATTAGGATTGACCGTCCACATGGCGTGATTTTGCAGCGTCAGCGTATGCGCGGAGGTAGACACCGAGATGGGGAGCCACTCGTAATTGCTCACATCCGTCCCGTTGCTGTCCCAGGAGTCCCCCAAGTACACATAAGTCGTGGTGCTTGATCCCGCGATAACAAGCTCCGCGGAATTCTGCGAATTGTACGTGTTGACGGCTGGCGGCGCGATGTCCGTTCCGCCTGTCCACGGACCAGCCAGGGCGGTGGCCCAGTATACTTTGTTGGGGTTGGGGCGGTAGCCCGTCTTTTGGGACAGGATCAGGTAATAGACACCTATATTTGGTTGAGTTGGCTAAACGGGAGGTTGAGGAGAAGATAGAGCTACCGCTGGCTTTCATCATGCCGGGGCCTTCGAGGGAACCGCCTCAGAGTACAAGTAGGTCAGCAGCCTGAAGCGAAACGTCGGGATCAACGCTACCGATGTCTGCTACTCTCGTCCCGATGGTTATGGGCGTTCCGGCGTTGATGCTGTTGACTTGCAAGTTGTTGGAATCGGCACTGGTCAGCAGGTAGTTGGATCCTGACGACATTGGTCCATGAAATGAATGCAGGATGTAAACAAATTTGGCCATACCATTATCGTCTACGAAAATCCCCATATCCGAAAAACTTCTCGCCGAAGGTGGGACCAGCTGGGGAGATCCAGTCAAAGTGTACCCAGTCGACGCGGGACTGCTTCCTGGCGCGACGAGTGTCACGACGTGTCGGTCAATCTGGCCCCAAATCTATAGTAATTTCCACCGGTAGTCAGATTCGCGCAAAAAATAATCCGGAGGTCCTGTCCACAACTTACATACCACTTCCCACCCGACGAGACGAACTTGGGCCGCCACATGCCGGTTCCGAGGTTGGCGCTGGTCGCGATGCCGACGTGCGACCAATTCATCAGGTCCGTGGAGGAGTAGATGTTAGGCTTCACGCCCGCGGCGATGGAGTGCCCGACCTGAGGGAGATGCCATTGGGGTTGGCGGAATGTTTAATTCGCTGGTAAGGTACTCGCCCAGTAAAAGGTGCCGCCGACTTTGATGACGTGCCCTGCAACATGCGAGGTGTGAGCTTTGGCGGCTGTCTAGGAGAAAGTCGACTCGCCGCCATGCGCAAGAATTTTCGCCCCGCTTGTGTCTGTCCACACCGCGCCTGGGACAATAAACGACACCGCGAGCGCGGAGGATATCACGGACGAGATTAACGCAAAGGTCGCTCTGAATCTCATCGTTTAGGCTGTCGTTTAGGTTGTCGTCTGAGTAGCCGAAGTTTGGTTCGCGGCGGAGTCGAAATGGCCAGCCAGCGGGTATAAGGAGATATATAGGCTGGCTGCGGCCCGCACGCTTTAGCTTTTGTCAGATGCTGGGACCGCGACGGATAATTCTGGGCATCTGAGGATAAGTCAGGATAAATAGAGGTCGTACGAGGGCCCCTTTCAGCTCCGATTCGCTGTTGGCGAATACGAGTTCGTGGAAGGGCTTCCAAACATGTTCACAGGGTTGATCACCGGGCGTTCCAGCAAGTGTAAGTATCCGACGTTGATCCCAGGTGTTTGAGATGGGAGTCGGTCAGTCACTGGTGGGCCTGCGGCGGCCGCCGTGAGCTGAAGAACCAGGATGTCCACAACGTGTTCGAATGCAAGGCTGTCCCGACGGCGGGAAGCCGAGTCGCTTGGTCCAATCGGCGCTGATGGCACTGAACCAAGCACACACCAGATACAAACAACGCCAGAATCCATTTTGGGCAATAATGGAGAGTTTTCCGACGCTCGAGTTTTTGTCGTGCTGCCGAATGTTTGGCGAAGGAAGAGCCCAACAGTGATGCTCTGAGACGGAGGCCGCGTGAGCCATACCGTATGCAAGTAGGTGTCATTCACTTGTGGCGACTCTGGCGAGCCTGAGGCTTCATTCACCTGCGGCGAATCCGTACGGGCGACAAAGTGCGCTGACGTGTAGCCGGAATCGTCCGGATGTGAGGGATATTGACGGCTTTGCTATGCGCCCCAGACCCGACTGTCAGTTTAACCGAGTACATAGCCGTCTCCGTATCCGAGTAGCAGTACCGGCACTGATAAGAACGAAATGTTCATCTAGAAGCCACGCGAGTATAAAAGTAATACAACGAGTGGCTGCACATACAGAATTATGTCGACGACTCCTGACCTGACGCCAACGACTCCAGCCCCCCGAGTGTGGCTCATCACCGGCGCGAACTCGGGCTTGGGTCTGGCCCTCGCGCTGCATGTTCTTGCGCAGGGAGATCGCGTACGTGATATATAGCTATTTTTTACTGCGCGTAGATTTGGATTTGCTGCATGCAAGTCATCGCGGCCGTGCGACGGATCCCGTCCATCCCAGAAAGCCTCGGAGACGCCAAAGCGCTTGCACTGGACGTCAGCGCATCGGACGCGGAAATCAAGCGGGTGGCGAAGAGAGGGCTCGAGATCTACGGCAGGATAGACGTGCTGGTGAATAACGCGGGGTATGGGATGATGGGACCGCTGGAGGAACTCGAGTAGGTGTTGAGTTCTTCGCTCGTAATAAACTGACTGGTGATTCAGAGACCAAGACATTAAAAGCCAGTTCCAGACAAATTTCTTTGGTGTTGTATCCCTGACGCAGGCGCTCCTCCCGGCGTTCCGGGCGCAGAGGTCGGGCCACATACTCAACATCTCGTCCATCGTTGCTTTCGATAATAAGTCACCGTTTGCGATGTACAATGCCTCCAAGGCGGCGCTCGAAGGCGAGTTCTCTGTGTCAACAAGCAGCTTAAAAGTAAATTGACTGGCTGTGTGCAGCGGCATCCGAGACGCTCAGCGAGGAACTCGCGTCCTATAATGTCCGTGTACTCATCATCGAGCCGGGGTACTTCCCAACGAGTTTCTTCTCGACGGCGGCGTCGAACAACGTCACGTCGGAGCGGCACACCGGCGCCTACCCTGATCTTTCGAGTTTCTGGGCCCAGTTCTTGCCGTACCGCATCAAAGAGAAGAGGGTGGGCGATATCAATAAGGCGGCCGCTAGGATGTTCGAAGTCGTTGCTGGGACGGGCTTTGGCAAGGCTTTTGTAGAGAATGGGAAGAGGGAGTGGTTGAGGATTCCGCTGGGGCCGGACTGTGGGGCTAGTTGGCGGGCAAAGTTGAGATTAGTTGCCGAGAATGTAGAGGCGCTGGAGCCGATTTGGAGCTCGACTGAAATGGATGAGGAACAGTTGGAGAGAATTCGGGAATGTAATAAATAATGGCCAGGCTTGTGTGTTTCTTTGCCTGGAATAATTTTACGCCTTGGATTTTCATTTTCTGGAAGAGAGCTTGGACAAGCTCAGAAGACCAAAAACTTTGGAAAAAGTCCGAAACTATCACAAGTTTTATGAAAGGCAGATGCTTCCAAAAACCACCCAGTTATTTTCTCAAAGGGATGCTTGAAGGGGAAAAAAAATTGATACAACTTTTCCCGGAAGCTTTGACAGGCTTTGACTCTCATTGAAGTTCAACTCTGGTTCACGTGATATGTTGAATATTAAAATATTTTAATAATAATAATAACACCCGTTTCAGGCGCTGTGGTATCTCATACAGGGAACACTTGCCAAGAATATTTACGAAGATCTCGACCTCTTCCGCCCATCTTTGGCAACTCCCTTTCATAGTCTGTATTATTGTTGGCGGCCCAGGTCTTCTGGCACTCCGAGATCTGGTCGCCGCGGATCACAGGTCCTCGGCGGCTATTTGCTGCAGAGGTGAGACTTCCAACCGGCAGAGTCGGCATCCAGTCCTGGCGTTGGGCAAGAGAACACATGTCTCCATCAAAACACGCATATTATCAAAAATCAGAACCGGTCATTTTTTCGTACTCGTTCTAGCGCTGGCCTAGAAACTTTTGTGGTCTACGATTTACATGAATCCTAATGCTGGACAACTACAAATGAGTACAGCTGGGAACTAAAGCTCCAAATGGACACACTTCTACCAATCTGCCCTTCAACGGAGCAAGAAAGCGGTTTTGAGTTTTTTGAGCCCATTGCAGGCGCGCTGTTTGATGTGCTGTGAGATACGTGTCATGTGCGGCGAAGGATAAAACCGAGAGGAGACCAACATTAAGTGTGCGGGAAAGTCTGCTGCCCCGATGGGCTTGCGCCTGAACCTGTCCAGCCCATTGGTTGATATGCGCTGGTTGTGCCACCCTGGCTGGCATAGGCTGAAAAACAG
This sequence comes from Mycena rebaudengoi, assembly GCA_029282285.1. Lineage (NCBI taxonomy): Eukaryota > Fungi > Basidiomycota > Agaricomycetes > Agaricales > Mycenaceae > Mycena > Mycena rebaudengoi. The sequence goes on from JARJCX010000231.1 coordinate 102,792, forward strand.
TGATCAACCTGCGACAATTGAGGTAAGATGACCTACGCGCATAAGGTTGTTGAAACTGGCTGGGCGAAGGGTTTCGCTTGAGGGATAGGATCGTGTCGACATGATGGGGTGGTTATGAGTAGTCACAGGCGTTGAATGTAAGACTTCATAGGCATTTGGCATCGGGGAGTGTGGCATTAAAGGAAAACTGCAACATGCCGCGGTAGTAAAGAACACCGGGAATCTGCGGATTTGAGTTACGATGGGATGTGCCAGTGGACGCTTCCCAAATTGGGGGTTGAACCGTAGTTCCCAGATCTTGACCGATTTGGCAACTGGGAACCGGGAAACCGTCCAAGGCACTCCGAGATGATGGATTGAAGCTGTTCGAAAGTTTTTGCCGATCGTAACATAAACCATTCTAAATGCTTATCATGCGGTGGCGGATTCTAATGCTAATTTCAATCCGAATCGGTATTGTAAATCCGAATCCGACATAGTTTTAATCCACTCCCGCCACCACATGATAAGCATTTATTGTAAGCTCAGGATGATTGACAGAGCTGATTCCCCAACGCTTCCGAGAGCTGTTCGATGCATATTGATTCATGATCTGGGGGCTTCTTCAATCAATCAGCGCGCGCGGTAATATTCTTTCCTTCTCCTGGAAGGACAGGGCTCGTGTTGTGGTCCAAGGCGAAGGTGTGAAGAGCTTGCACGCACTAGGATACTCTTGGGAACACAGTGTTCAGAGACTGGATCATGCTGTGTATAAATCTACTACTACTACTACTACTGCTACTGCTACTGCTACTGCTACCTACCGTGATGATGCAGATCATCACGGTAGATGCAGATCATCTCTTCTGGCTCTGATCCAGGAGAAAAAGAGAATTACTGCACGCCCCGCGTTCCGGACATGCATCATCCAAGTTCCAGGACGGAATTACCCCCATTCGAAGAGATGCCGAAGAACATAATATTATCGTACCACCCCGCGTTCCGGACATGCATCACCCAGGTGGACATGCATCATTTGGAGCGCGACGGACCACTCTGCCTGAGAAGAAGAGAATATTATCGCACTGCATCTTCCAGGACACAATTACCCCCATTCGAAGATAGAGGACGATGATACCAATGGACAGAATATAGCCGAGAGACTGACCATGAATGGCCGCCTGAGACGGAGACTGGATTACGGGATCACTATTTTTTACTTCAGCTATACTTATCTGCTGTTTTTTCCTCTTGTGGCATATGACTTTGCCGTCATACCATCGTGTTATTTGCGATGCCCTCCACGGATATGCTTGTCTAGATATTATCGTACTGCCCCGCGTTCCGGACATGCATCATTCAGGAGAGCGGACATGCATAATCTGGAGAACGAGGAATTACCACCCACTAGATGATGATCCTGAGGACAGAATATTACCGCACTGCCCCGCGCTCCGCACAGAAGAACCCCCGGGTAATTCCGCCATTCTCTTGGATGTCCGTTAATTATTACCCCATTCGAGAGAGGATGATGATGCTGAGAAGGACGGGCAGTGGGTGCGGTAATATTCTCTCCTCCGCCTGATTAACCAGGAGAAGGAGAGGGTTAGGGGATACATTCCCGCGCAACCTACCACCCTACCATGATGATCCGCCTCGTGGGATTTTTTTTCTTTTTTTGAATCAAAGGCTTTTGTAGAGATCTAAAATGGGAAGAGGGAGTGGTTGAGGGCTCCGCTGGGGCCGGACTGTGGGATTAGTTGGCGGGCAAAGTTAAGATTAGTCGCTGAGAATGTCGAGGCGCTGGTGCCAATTTGGGGCTCGACTAAGATGGATGAGGAGCAGCTGGAGAGAATTCGAGAATGTAATAAATAATGGCCAGGCTTATGTGTTTCTTTTCCTGGGACACTTTTACGCCTTGGGTTTTCATTTTCTAGAAGAGAGCTTGGACAAGCTCAGAAGACCAAAAAACTTTGGAAAAAGTCCGAAACTATCACAATTTTATGAAAAGGCAGATGCTTCCAAAACCACCCAGTTAGCTTCTCAAGGGAATGCTTGAAGGAAATAAAAAAATTTGATACAGCTCTTCCCGAAAGCTTTGACAGGCTTTGACTCGAAATCCCGAGTTCAACTCTGGTTCACGTGGTATGTTGAATATTAAAATATTAAAATAATAATAATAATAACGCCCGTTTCAGGTGCTGTGACATTTCATACAGGGAACACTTGCCAACAATATTTGCGAAAATCTCGACCTCTTCCGCCCATCTTTGGTGACTCCTTTTCATAGTCTGTATTATTGTTGGCGGCCCAGGTCTTCTGGTACTCCGAGATCTGGTCGCCGCGTATCACAGGTCCTCGGCAGCTATTTGCTGCAGAGGTGAGACTTCAGACTGGCGGCGTTGGGCAAGAGAACACATGTCTCCATCAAAACACGCTTATTATCAAAAATCAGAACTGGTCATTTCTTCGTACTCGTTCTAGAAGTTTCTTATGGTCTACGATTTACATGAATTCTACTGCTCGACAGCTGCACATGAGTACAGTTGGGAATCAAATCTCCAAATGGACACATTTCTGCCAATCTACCCTTCAACGGAGCAAGAAAGCGGTCTTGAGTTTTTTGAGCCCATTGCGGGCGCGCTGTTTGATATGCTGTGAGATACGTGTCAGATGTGCAACGAAGGATAAAATGCGAGAGGAAACCAACATTAAATGTGCGGGAAAGTCTGCTGCCCCGATGGGCTTGCGCCTGAACCTGCCCAGCCCATTGGTTGATATGCGCTGGTTGTGCCACCCTCGCTGGCATAGGCTGAAAAACAGTGATCAACCTGCGACGATTGAGGCAAGATGACCTATGACCTACGCGCATAGGGCTGTTGAAACTGGCTGGGTGAAGGGTTTCGCTTGAGGGATAGGATCGTGTCGACATGATGGGGTGGTTATGAGTAGCCACAGGCATTGAATGTAAGACTTTATAGGCATTTGGCAGCGGGGAGTGCGGCATTAAATGCCACGGTACCGCAGATTTGAGTTATGATGGGATATGGGGCTGGCGGTCGTTTCCCAATTTAGGGTTGAACTTGGTGTTTTGCCCCGTGCGTGCATCTAAACTCGGCAACATGACAGCGGCTTTATGGACCATTTAGGGTCCGGCCCGACACTCCCACTCATCTCATATAGCGAATCTTGACGGATTTGGAAACTGAGAACCGGGAAACCGTCCAAGGCACTCAGACACCGTTCTCCAGATGTTGTCCGCCACAGTTTGGGATGCCTGGATATTAACTGGACACATGTTCAGCTACGACATTTGATGAAGGCGAAAGGTTCTCGCACATCGCCGTCGTTTATACCGTGGAAGAAATGTGGTAAAACGTCTTGTAAAATGTTCATAACTCACTGAAGGGATATTTTTTGGCAGCCTTTGCGAGCCCCTGGTTATCGGGGGAGTTATTATGTTGCTCAATAGAGGATTGAAGCTGTTCGAAAGTTTTTGACGATCGCAACATAAATCATTCTAAATGCTTATTAAGCGGTGGCGGATTCTAATGCTATTTTCAATCCGAATCCGGCGCCCGCATGATACTGTAAATCTGAATCCGTACTGTAAATCCGAATCCGCCATCGCGATGCTAGTTTCAATCCAAATCCGCCACCGCATGATAAGCATTCATTATCAGCTCAGAATGATTGATAGAGCCCTTCATTGTGGGTGTGAATGGGGTAGGCAAAATTTCTAGGGCATCTAGGCAGAACTAAAAAATACAGCTCTGTGTTGGTATCGAAGTCGTGTCTAAACAAACACACGGACGGGCAGTGCGTGCGGTAATATTCTCTCCTTCTCCTGGAAGAAATACAGGGCTACTTACAGCCCTGTCCTTCATCAGAGTAGGCAACCCTGTCACCCTTCTTCTGGCTGATCCAGGAGGAGAAGAGAATTACCGCACGCTCCGCGTTCCGGACATGCATCATCCAAGTTCCAGGACGGAAGTACCCCAATTCGAAGAGATGCCGAAGAACAGAATATCATCGTACTGCCCCGCCGGACATGCATCACTCAGGTGGACATGCATCATATGGAGAGCGACGGACCACTAGAGAATGACCCTGAAAAGAAGAGAATATTATCGCACTGCATCTTCCAGGACGCAATTACCCCCATTCGAAGAGAGAGGATGAGGATGCCAAAGGACAGAATATTATCATACTGCTCCCGTTCCGGACATGCATCATTTAGGAGAGCGGACATGCATCATCTGGAGAACAAGTGAATTACCACTCACTAGATGATGACCCTGAGGACAGAATATTATCGCACTGCCCCGCGCTCCGCACAGGAGAACTCCGGGTAATTCCGCCATTCTCTTGGATGTCCGTTAATTATTACCCCAAAGTTCGAGAGAGGATGATGCTGAGAAGGACGGGCAGTGCGTGCGGCAATTTCTCTCCTTTGCCTGATTAACCAGAAGGAGGATACATTCCTGTGCAACCTACCACCCTACCTACCATGATGATCTGCCTCGTGGGGTTTTTTTAAAAATAATCATGCTTTATATCCTGCGTGTCTACAACATATGGTGGATATAAATCTGTCTACTGGCAGCTATCGGAGTATTTGTGGCATTCTGTACATGTGAAGTTTAATCAGTCACGGCAACTTTGCGAACACCCGAAGCGAATGCAAAACGGCAAAAACCGCAGGTATGATGGTAAGTGCAAATAAGTAGTGTAAGAATACAAAATGGAAAATCTGGATGTGCATATCAATCTACTCCTTGGGCTCGCGGGAATGTATTCCCTCTTTCTGGCTGATCCAGAACTTGTATTACCGCACACCCCGCGCTCCGGACATGCATAATTCACATCATCTGGAGAGCGACGGAATTAGTACCACCCACTAGATGATGATCCTGAGAAGGACATAATATTATCGTGCCCCGCGCCCCAGACATGCATCATCCAGGAGAACGGACATGCATCATGTAAAGAACGACGGAATTACCACCCACTCAAGGAGAGAGGGATGATGGTGCCGAAAAGGACAGAATGTGGACAGAATATTATCGCACTGCCCCGCGCTCCAAATATGCATCATCCAGAATTAAGCGACGGAATTGCCCCGAGAAGAACATGATATTCTCGCACTGCCCCGCGCTCGGCACAGGAAAACGGACATGCATTATCCTCGAGGAGAGAGAGAGAGATGATCCTGAGAAGGAAATATTATTATTATCGCACTCCTCGCACACCCCGCGCTCCAGACATGCATCATCCAAGAGAACGGACATGCATCATCCTGGAGAACGACGGAAATATCACCCAGGGCCATTCAAGAAAAGAGGATAAATCTGATGATGTCGAGAAGGACAGAATATTATCGTGCATACCGCGTTCAGGAAATGCATCATCCAGCCCCAGTAAGCCTCGGAGGCGCCAGGGTGCCTGCAATGGACGTCGGACGCGGAGATCAAGCGAGCGGCACGGCCGCACGGAGGGCAAGGCAGGGTCGACGTGCTAGTGAACAGCGGGGGTATGGGGTGATGGGGCCGCTTGAGGAGCTCGAGTGGGTGTTGGGTTTTGCGTTCGTGATAAAGCGACTGAGTTGGCGGGTAAAGTTGAGATTGGTCGCCAAGAACGTAGCCGATTTGGAGCTCGACCGAGATGGATGAGGAGTGTTGGAGAGAATCCAGAGACAATAAATATGTTTCTTTCATCTGCGAGACGAGATTGGGACACTTTTATGCCTTGGGTGAAAAGCCCAGCCTCTATTATTGAATATTCGATGGTCACCGTCAGAAATAGCATCACATGAGGACGGCGTCACGGTCTCCTCTAGCCCTCACCATGGTAAATCTCGTTTATTGACCTCAAAGCCATCTGCAATACTAACTACTTCGATTGTTGCAGGCGAACCCGCCCAGGCAATCAGCATCTGGGTTCGTGTCTTTTTCGCAGTGATTTTTTTTACTCTCCATTGACGAATAGGCTAGACCGAGCACCGGAATCCCGAAGGCCGCGCCTACTGGTTCAATACAGGCACAAAAGTCAGTGTATGGGAGAAGCCCGATGGTGCGTGCACTCGCAGAGCATGCCCTGAACGAAAGCTGACCGTCATACAGTTCTGAAGACACCTTTCGAGGTCGGCCACATTTAATTACAACTCGGTGTGTTACAGAGACTCATCCCACCGCAGCGCGCCCTGAATCAGACAAAGTGGAAGGAATACTTCTCCGGCGGCAGAAAATACTACTACAACGTCCGTTTGTCCCTCGCTGGTACAGTTCCGCTACTAATTTATTTTCTACGTAGACCGAAACAAAAGGGAGCAAATGGGACATGCCAGACGAGCTGCTGCTCGTCCTCGAAAAAGTCGAGAGGGAGACCCCCGAAACGTCAGTGTTTCCACTGCAATTAAATTATACAAACTAACGTCCCGCAGTCCCGCGCGCCCCGCCGCCCCGGGTTTCACTCCCGTCGGTCCCGGTGCGCTCGTCGCTGTTGGCGCCGATCTTTCCGCAATCGCCGCCAATGGGGCCGCCGCTGCCCCCGAGAACCCGCTCGCAGTGGGCATGCACACAGGCGGCGCACCCTTCCCCACACCCCCGGGCGTCCTCCCTTCGCATTCGAATCTCCCTGAAGACCCCATGATACCGCATAACGGCTTCGCGACCCTCGAGGAGGGTGAGCGCGCGTTTACGCATCTGCTGCGCAAGGCTGGCGTAGATCCGACCTGGCCCTGGGGGAAGACGATGCGCGCGATCATCACCGACCCACTATACAAGGCGCTCAGCACGCTCGCGGAGAAGGTGTGCTTCCAGAAGGTGCGTGTGTCCGCGATCACAATTGCGTTAAACTGATATTAAATATCCACAGTACACGACGCACCTCAAAGCCAAGGAACTAGAAGACAAGGAGGCGCGCTTCGCCAAGCTGCGCCCCGCGCTGCGCAACATGCTCAAGGGCAACCCAAACGTCTTCCACTACACCACCTTCTCCACCGCGCACAAGCTCTTCGCCGCGCACCCCATCTGGCAGCAGACGCGCATCGAGTCCGAGCACCGCCTCATCTTCGATGAGTACCTCAGTGAGCTCAAGAACCGCGAGGTGCAGGAGACACGCGCCGCGCGCGCGGGCAGCATCTCGACCGTCGTCGCGATGTTCAAGGAGCTCAACGTGGACGTTGATGCGCGAGAGACGAGTCCCCAGGTGCGAGTGGGGCCATCCGAGAGGAAGGGGCCGTTCCGCTGCTTGGCGTCGACGACGTGGCCGATGATTTGGTCGAAAAGTTTGTTGGTAGTCGCATTTTGACTGAGATATCAGTACAGGAAATACGAGTTAGAAATACTGAAAAGAGGAAGGCGAGAGAACCAGCTGCGCGAGGTTATCGATTGCCTACAGCCGGTCCGAGATCCCGGGCCCGAGACCTTGCCGACCCTCCAAGCCAAAAAACACGCCACTCAGTCCGACTCTTTCCCTATCCCCCAGGTCAAGCTGAGATACCCAATCCCGTCAAGGATCTGCTCGTAGTGCTTCCGGCTTCCGGCGTCACAACCCTCAATGTACATACTCGTGTATGAACCGCTGGGTCAGTAACAGTGGCGATCATGGCTCTGGGGGGACAGTTCCGCCAATGGGTCTTGCTGGGGATATGTGTACGAGAGGACAGCGACCACTTCATAAGGTTATCTGTGGCGACAAAATTGGAGATGCGGGTGTGGAGGCCGGGCCTCGGGTACGAGCACCCTCGCGCGCGAACCATCAAATGACGGGGGCTGAAGAGGACACGGCAGATGTGAACCCCTTTACGCGCAAACCGCGGAATAGCGGAAGGAGGACACGGCGGGCCCGAAGGCGAATGTCGTGGGTACAAGCACCCCTTCACGCAGGCTCAGAAGCAGAAAGGGGCGGCAGTGGGTGAACACCGCGGGTATGAGCACCCTCCCATGCAAGCTTAGGAGCGGCGGCGGAAAGCAGGCATCCGGAATGGCTATAGTCACAAAGGAATGGTAATCATTGGGATTGCACGCTGAGCAAAGAAGTACAGTGTGGAGAGATGTCAAAACAGCGAAAAGGCTTGCGGGTAAAGAAAGTGTGCATAAGCGCGAAATGTACGACAATGAGAGCCAGCAGGCGCTGCCTGTCAGATACAGTTGAGGGGCGGGATACTGGAGCGCGGTAGGAGAAGCAAGCACGCCAAGGCGGCGGAGGTGTTTAATAGCCACATAAATGAGGCGGGGTACAGAAACCCTGGCGAACGACTGCAGCTTGAAGCGGGTGAGGGGTGACAGAGGGAGAAGGCGAGGTGGGGTCGAAGATCCTCGCGCGCACGAGCCGCCGGCGAGAGGAGGGCGAGGCGGCGGAAAGCAGGCACGAGACGAACACCGCGGGTACGAATGCTTTCACGAGGGATCCACGCAAATTCGAGGCAGCGGCAAAGCGGTAACGGCGGACACAGAAGCCAGGCCACGGCTCACGCGCAAGCTTACGAGCGGCGGCCAGAAGTGGAAACACCGAGTGCGACAGTTAGGCCGCAAGAAGACTTCGCAGGCGAACCGCTGATGCGGGCGGCGGGAATGGCGAGCACAAAGGCTAGGCCGCGGGTATGAGCACCCTCGTGCGCATAAAAGCGGCGGTATAAGACTGCTACGGCGGTCATGGACGCCAGGCCGCAGGTACAGGATACCCTCGCGCGCATTAAGGCGGCGGTAAAAAGCTGCGACGGTGGACACGGAAGCCAAGCCGCGGGTACAGGACACGCGCGCTGAGGCGGCAGAATAGATTGGCGACGACGGGCGCGTAGGCCAGGTTGCACGCGAACTGCCCAATCTTGAAGCAGCAAAGGTGGTGGCTGCGATCTTGAGCAGGTAGAGGGCGAGTTGGACTGTAGAGGAAAGCGCAGTCATGGAGGATGCGCGAGAGCTCGACCACTTGCCTAGGCATACAAGAGTGCACCGTCATATACGCCTTGCCACGCAGGATCCGGACCCGGCGCTCTCCTCTCCCGCGATCTATTCGTCCTAGACTCGTTACATACCAGAAATGTGATGGAGTTACGCCGCATTCATCAAGCACGACATACTTACTTCTTTTTCATCTTACTTCTTAGATCGCATCTTTCATACTTATAGTTGTCTTCGCTATTTTCCCTCCTCAGTCCTTACCCTACGGTGACTGAGGAGGTATGTTACTATATTCATTATTTATTCGTTCACTCACCTCTTGTAGTTCTTTTGTTATTAGGTATATTTAATATGAGTCCTTACCCTACGGTGACTGAGGAGTTCTTTTGTTATTAAAATGTGGCAAGCATTTTTGGTGGTTACAGACTGGTACAACTCGTTGACATGCATTGAGCTGTCTGCGGAGTTTAAAATTTAAGTGAGACCCTTGTTCTCCTATGACTTTTGCATTTGAATAAAATTGAAGCACATAGGAGTCTTTAGCTGCTAAAAACAATGAAATTTGTCTCTTGAATTTTGCCGAAATCTCCAATAGCGGAGAGGAAAGAGGTATCGGTTTTGGGGCACAATTGATAGATTTTGATGGCTCGCTTGTCGGCCGATCGCGGCACCTGCCAAGATTTCAAACTCCGCAGACAGCTCAATGCATGTCAAACAGTTGTACCAGTCTGTAACCACCAAAAGTGCTTGCCACATTTTTGGATTCTGGTTACAGACTGGTAACGAGTTTATATTCGTCCTTTGATCCCAGTGAAGCAGCGGCATTTAACAACCTTCTTTTCAGCCACATATGTCATATTGTACATTGATGCGCGGTATCTCCGAATGACATACTTGGAAAGCTTAAGGAACTGCTGCGTACCTTTAAAGTGGAGATAGAGGCACTGGCATGGTTCGAACCTCATGAGGAGAAGCTCTTCTTCAAGTTCAGAATTGCCTGACCCTAGTCGTCATTCACTCGGAAAACCTTGTTCAATTCGCCATGCCCATTCTGGCTCTGAGCGCAAGGGCCAACTAGGCTGCGGTGGTGCAAACGAGCATGGTTTCGAAGGTAATCCACAACGATTGACCTAGCATGTTTCATGGAAATGGTTAGAACAGCATGCAGAGGGTGAAAAAGTGACAAACATAATAACAGTTTTCCCAGCTCCAGCTGTGTATTTTGTCATTAGCAAAAAAAAAAAGAAACATGAGTGCGTGGTAGACATACGGATTCCATGACACCAAAGAGTGCTTCCCGATGAAGATAGCCAGTCCTGAAATTGTTTTTCATTAAGAAACTAAAGCCCAGTTCCGTTTTGTCGAGTTCCAAATATATCTGCCTGCCGCGCGAAGAAATTGGGAGGCGACAACCAGTCGATGATTTTTTCGTGCTCTCTAGCAGTCTTCTCGCGCTCTTTAATGATCTTCTGGCGCTCTGCCGCTGTTGCATGTTTGAGTGGTTTGCTCATTTGCACCACCGCAGCCGAGTTGGCCCTTGCGCTCAGAGCCAGAATGGGCATGGCGAATTGAACAAGGTTTTCCGAGTGAATGACGACTAGGGTCAGGCAATTCTGAACTTGAAGAAGAACTTCTCCTCATGAGGTTCGAACCATGCCAGTGCCTCTATCTCCACTTTAAAGGTACGCAGCAGTTCCTTAAGCTTTCCAAGTATGTCATTCGGAGATACCACGCATCAATGTACAATATGACATATGTGGCTGAAAAGAAGGCTGTTAAATGCCGCTAGTCACTGGGATCCACTGGGAATCAAAGGACAAATATATCGCGAGAGAGGAGTGCGCCGGGTCCGGATCCAGCGTGGCAAGGCATATATAACGGTGCATGGAAATGATTACAACGGGAGTCTTCCTTCAAGTATCATAATATTTCCAAGTAGTATGAATCAAAAAACCAGTTGGCTTAATTTGTGAAGCTGTTCAAAGGAGAGAAAAAAAGACGAGTCGTGCTGAAATGAAGACAGGGGTATAAAATGAACGGTACAACCGCCCTGAGCATCTCTTCAGCTATTTGTTGTATATAATCATCAAAATATATGGTGAGGAGGACGAAGCAAACGGGAATGTAATAAATAATGGCCAGGCTTGTGTGTTCCTTTGTTTGGAACATTTTTACGCCTTGGGTTTTTATTTTCTGGAAGAGAGCTTTGGACAAGCTCAGAAGACCAAAAATTTCGGAAAAGTCCGAAACTATCACAAGTTTTTTATGAAAAGACAGATGCTTCCAAAACCACCCAGTTGGTTTCTCAAGGGGATGCTTGAAGGAAAGATAAAATTTGATACAACTCTTCCCGAAAGCTTTGACAGGCTTTGACTCGGAATCCCGAGTTCAACTCTGGTTCACGTGATATGTTGAATATTAAAATATTTGAATAATAATAATAATAATGCCCGTTTCAGGCGCTGTGATATCTGACATAGGGAACACTTGCCAAGAATATTTACGAAGATCTCAACCTCTTCCGCCCAACTTTGGCAACTCCCTTTCATAGTCTGTATTATTGTTGGCCCAGGTCTTCTGGTACTCCGAGATCTGGTCGCCGCGGATCACAGGTCCTCGGCGGCTATTTGCTGCAGAGGTGGGACTTCCGACTGGCAGAGTCGGCATCCAGTCCTGGCGTTGAGCAAGAGAACACATGTCTCCGTCAAAACACGCTTATTATCAAAAATCAGAACCGGTCATTTTTTCGTACTCGTTCTAGCGCTGGCCTAGGAATTTCTTGTCGTCTACGATTTACATGATTTCTACTGCTGGACAACTGCAAATGAGTACAGTTGAGAACTAAAGCTCCAAATGGACACACTTCTGCCAATCTGCCCTTCAACGGAGCAAGAAAGGGGTCTTGAGTTTTTGAGCCCATTGCGGGCGCGCTGTTTGATATGCTGTGAGATACGTGTCAGATGTGCGGCGAAGGATAAAATGCGAGAGGAGACCAACATTAAGTGTGCGGGAAAGTCTGTCGCCCCGAAGGGCTTGCGCCTGAACCTGCCCAGCCCATTGACTGATATGCGCTGGTTGTGCCACCCTGGCTGGCATAGGCTGAAAAACAGTGATCAACCTGCGACAATTGAGGCAAGATGACATACGCGCATAGGGCTGTTGAAACTGGCTGGGCGAAGAGTTTCGCTTGAGGGATAGGATCGTGTCGACATGATGGGGTGGTTATAAGTATTCACAGGCGTTGAATGTAAGACTTTATAGGCATTTGGCATCGGGGAGTGCGGGATTAAAGGAAAACTGAAACATGCCGCGGTAGTAAAGAACACCGGGAATCTGCGGATTTGAGTTACGATGGGATGTGCCAGTGGACGCTTCCCAAATTGGGGGTTGAACTGTCATTCCCAACTCTTGACGGATTTGGCAACTAGGAACCGGGAAACCGTCCAAGGCACCCAGACACGGCTCAGGATTTTGCGAACCCACCGCGTTTGGGATGCCCGGACACATGTTCTGCTCATTATAAAGGGGTTTACGACACTGATGCAAATCGGGACAACTAATTGTGGTTCTACTTGTCTTATAAGGGGGGTTTTTGCAGAAGCATTCCAAGGTGCAAGGTCGGGGGAGGTCGGGCCTAAGCCGATGCCGATCATGCAACAAGTTTCTCAGCCCTGAACCGGTTACAGCGGAGAATGCGGTCTTGCCGCATTCGGACCTGACCCCTCAGTAGCTGCGTACAAGTCGGTGAATGGGAGTCTTACCGACCCCACTGCTTAAGCAAAGACTAAAGAATGACTCTGCAATTATTTAGAGTATTCTAGAAGGCCCCCGGACACTCGCCCATAACTAGCTCCGCCTTTAAGGTAAATGAATGACGAAAATTTGCGATTTTGCGGTCTGTATGGTAAGGTAAAACAAGCTCCAGAGCGTCCCAACTAGGACCGCGATAAGGTAAATCTGCGGCGTCCGAGATTTTTTTTTAAGCAAACACGAGGTGTATAGCCACCAAATTTCAAATTTTTGCCCGCCAAAGTGGTAAAAAGTGGTCCGTCATAAGGTAAATCAAGGCCCCAAACCTCCAAAATCATAAGGTAAATCAACGAAAATTTGCTGCCCCAGGCTCCAGGAGCGAGTTATGGGTGAGTGTCCGGGGGCCTATTCTAGAGCTATAAAATAATTTTAAAAGTCGTCCAACATGGCGTCATCCATCAGGTCCTCCGCTGCATTCCAGTTCTCAACAAGGGTATGTCGTCCAGCATGTCAACGTCAGCAAGGTCAGAGACCCAGAGTTAATTGCTGCGCGAGTGAGATCACTCCGTCGTTCCCGGAATATCCGGATGATACGCATCCATGGATGATCTTTCTAAGGCTCCAACCGTTTCCGTGTATAAACGTTTATACACAGTTTTAAAACCGTTTTTATTTCCGTGTGGTGTATGCAAGGGCCTAAACGATAAACAAACCGTTTGTAAACCGTTTAAACGGTAGGAAGAATTCGGCCAGCCTTGGGGGTCTTACCAGTGAATCTCAGAGGTTAAATAGTACTCAATTCAGCCTCCCTGGAATCAAGGCCGGTAGAATCACTCAAGACCTTCAGTTGGCTAGATGAAAAGGCAAATGTTCCCCATTCGGAAGTATACACGTGTTGTGATGGCGGCCCCTACTGTCGACCTCCACGCCGCTGGCCATGTCTTGCGTCTCCTGCACACTTCGGAGAAGTCATTAATCACGCCAAAGATCCTCAAGCATATTTCGAACTGAAAGTCCAATTCAAGGACAGGTTCTTGGCGGTGGAAATCAACCCTACAAAAATACCGTTTGTAAACTGTTTTAAACTGTTTGGGTACCGTTTTCGTTTAGTGTGCCCAGATCCATACACAAAAACTAAATGAGCCTTAGATCTTTCTTTCTGTCCTTCTTCCCATTCCCACCTTGTTTCCGTCCTATCGTCGAGAACGTCAATAGTTGCCGGCGCCTATCCCCCCGCATTCCCGCCTGGGTCCCACTATGCGCCCCCGCTCAATGCTTGCAATGTGCGCTCACTGCGGACAATGGCCAATTTAACAGGCCAGTATTTTGGTGGTATATGGCCAGTATATTTTAAAAGTACCACCAAAAGACCCTACATATACCAGTGTGGTATGTACAGGGTATATTTTGAATTTACCCACAATGTACCCAAAATATACATGTCCAGTATATCACTGGTATATTAGCTAATGTACCTGACATATACCTGCAATATACCGGCCTGGTATATCCTGAATATACTGGCTTGGTATATGCTCGGTATATTGTGAACAAATTTTGACCAAACAACCAGAAAAGGAAATAAATTGGCCCCAACACTTGCCTGTAAAGGAAATAAAGTTGGTCATCTGACTACATCTATTTTAGATTGTGATCATCTGACAAGGCATAGAAGGCAATCTAAGGAGCAATAAATTTGCATCTCAAAATAACTTCCAATCAAAGAACAGAGCACATCTGATCGCCCCTATGAAGGTACCTGAGGAAACTGTATCTATTCCATCAACTCCCTTCTTGGTGCACTCAGCATTTGCTTAAATGGACACATCCTTGCACTCTCTTGATGCATTTGCCCAGCTGATTGCACTGGTTGATCCTCCAATTGGATATAGCCGGGACAATCTGTATGATGGCTCAATCTGGTTTAAACTCTTGTCCCAGTTGTAGGTGGCTCACTGAATCTACCGAGATCCCAAGATGAAGAATTCTATTAGTGGATTTCAATCTGAGGTTGCAGATGATCAGCTATTGCCAACACTGACAAGACATGCCAGGGAGAGCAGATGGAAAAATCTGCTCAGCCTATACATGCAGCTAATGGCACACTTTGAGATCAAGCTTGCTGCTCCCACTGTGGAGTTCAAAGTTCCCTTGTTGAATTTGATTGCCGACAAGGACACAGGAGCTGAAACAGAAAAGGCTATTGTTCAAATGAATGCCCTTGTTCTAGGGGCATATGTTCATTTTCCAGAAGGGCTGGCACAATTTCGAAAACTCACAGAAGAGGATGAGAACCGACTCAGTGCTGACATGGAAGATGTTGGTGCTCATCACCCAGTGTCTGTGCGGGAGAACACTTACACTCAGTATGTGTATCCATCTACTAAGCATTCACTATTCAACCAGCGGTACAGGCATGAGCAATACTATTATCTCCGCCTTCACTACTACGAGCAAAGCAAGACACTCAAGGAGGATATCAACTCAAATCAAGATATGTTGCAAGATACTCAACAAGAGCTGCATCTTCTCCAAGCAGATCTGTCAAAAGCCCTGACAGACAAGGAACAATCAGCACTGAAGTTGGAAGAGGCGTATCAGCAAAATGAGGAAGATAAAAAAGATTTCATAAAGCTAGAAGCAGAGATGTGAGTAATGGAACACTGGAACACCAGATTCTGATTTATGTCAATTTAGAGTAAGACTTGAGGCTAACTATGGAAAACTTCAAAAAGATTTTGAGAGCCAAGAGGAGTTATACCTTGCTACAGCAAAGGTTCTTGAAAAATGTAGAGCCCATGGCAAGGATCTAGGACTGAAAATGGAGGAACTGGAATGTTCTTGGAGAGAAGAGTAAGCACATCATTTATAGGCAAGGGTTGCACTTACCTTGCATATGGCAGAATCAGGCTTCTGGATCACGAAAAAGTAAAGACCCGTGACTATGAGAAAATAATTGAGCAAAACAGAGAAGAATATTCACTACTGGAGGCAGTAAATCAGGTAATGGCATGCATAAAGGAAGTTAGTGATCTAATAGGTATCTGGATCTAGGAAGTCGAAATGAAGGTGAAGGGCATGGAGGAGGAAATAAACACTCTTACCAGGAGAGCGGAGCCAGCCAAGCTCACAGACCAGCAATACGAGGAGATCAGGATCCAACTTGACACTAAGGACCAGGAAATTCAACTATTGATGGACAAACTGCAAGACACTCGCCATGAACTCGATGATGTGCTCACAACTATCAGGAGATACATGGAGGACTTGGAGGCAAAGAATGCTGAAATTCAGGCCCTTCAACAGCAAATTCAAACTGATTCTACTGCTCTTGACCAACCAAGTCTTGCCTTAGAGTTTGAATCCATTTTAACTGCTGATATGGTAAGAGATGTGATTTGTGGTCATCCTTAAGTCTAAACTGTGCTGTAGGAGGACATTTTAAAGGTGCTCATTATTACAATGTTAATGTGTTAGTCAATCCCACTTTCCAAATGTCAGCTACCTTATTATTAGATGCTTAGGGCGACATCAGGCCAGTGGCCTACAAAGACGTTTGACAAGAGTTCATGAAATGTGCAAGGAGTACAGTCTGATCCTCAATGTGGCAGTAAAATACTCATATTGATTTAGTGCTGAGCACAAACACACAATTGTGTACTCTGACTACAAAGATCTACACTCAAGATATTTGCAAATGGATGAGTCAATTCGGTAAGTGCATTGACTCTATTCTGGTTATATCCATTTAATTTGTGTATATCTTGAGCACCCTGGAGGAACAGCTTGAGGCCAATCAAACAGAAATCGAAAACAGGAATGCAAAGCTTGTCAGCCTCCAATTGAGGCACAATATTCTTCAGACAAATTATCAGACTACATTGCAACATCTCCAGTATGTTGTGCTCCCTTTTTTTTTTGGAAATTTATCCTGACTTGGAACTCTGCTAGATCTTCAGAAAATACAAGCAAAGCCCAAGTTGAGGAGTTGAAGCTGCAAAGAACTATGTTCAATGATCACCATTTTAACCACAAGGCTCTTCAAACAGAACATCAGATCACACTGCAAAGTCTCAAGTACAGCCTCTACTTGAGTGTTTTGTTGATTTCTGCTGATCAAAAAAAAATGTTAGATTGTTGGAGAACAAAATAGTCTTATGGGAGATAGAGAAACTGAAGATGGCTCAGACAATCTCAACATTGCAGGCTCAGACTCAGACACTGGAAGCCAAAGCCAAAGCATTGCGGGAGAAACTCACAGATGCTAGACAAAGCTTGAAGAAAGCAGAAATTCAGTGGACTGAGAAAGGGGAGCTGCAACAGGTATGTGATAAAAAATACTGGTTAAGCTCATTGCTCAGAAAGAAAAAAGTGCACCTTCAATGAGCTCCAGTTACAACTGGAAGCATCGGCTACTGAAGTAAAGCTGTTAAAGAATCAGTTGACTGAAGCTCAGGTTTGTGCATACTTATTGTAACATAACTGAAAATGCTGATTGCAAGGTATAAAAGGATGCAGAGAAGAGAAAGGCTGACAATGATTTAGTTGTCATGAGTGCTGTCCATGCACTGGGCATGCGTGAAGAGCAGAGAAAGAACAAAAGCAGTTGATATTGAGCTATACTACAGCCTCATCCAGTATTTCTACTTGTTAGTCCTCTGAATCATTTTCCATGTTCTGAGTTTCCAACCACCAGTCTTGTAAATCCAACTAGAACTATATTAGGCTCTTGGTTTCTTAGGCAAGAAGGAATTAGACCTACTCGATTTAATGGCATAACATGTATCAGTTCCATCCCTTCATGCTCCATTGGGGTCAGAGCAAAATGACTGACCACATGCTCTGCTTCAATGAGATAGGTTTCGATCTGTTGGGCACCATAGATACATCCCAAAGCTCTTGGATATCTCTTGTATGGATCTGCTCTTCCGATAGCAGGAACCTGGGCATATTCATTGACCACAAGGTAGATCGACTGGGTATCCATATTATCAGGATTGGTGTGCCAATGTTGAAAAATATTCTGTATCTCCCCAGCCATTTGCTCTAAGCCCCAGAATCTCTGGACTTGGAATATAATGTGGCTGTCCTGGTCTTGTCTGAGCACACCCTTCCTTGCATATCTGACCCCTTTAATAGATATTTGATCCATTATTGAGGCATTGGACTGCCAATCTGCGAGTTCAAAGTTATCATATCTTTGAAACAGATAATCACGTAGTAGCTGTCGCTCCAGCATTGAGAGAGAACCCCAATGCGAGCGGGATTTTAGGTCGAAATGAGCATCTTCTGGATCAAGCATATTGGCCAGGCGGATTCCTCTTGAGTCTCTGGTTAGTGCATGTTCATAGACCTTTATTGTTTCTGAGACTTGAGCTCTGATGTCTTTATTGTCGGCCAATATTGCTTTGAGATTAGCTGCTCGGCCAGTGGCATTCATAAAAGTCATCTCCATTTCACCTACTCCAGTCAGACATTGAGTACTTAAATAAGGAATTTACTCACCAAAGTGCTGATTGGTGTTTTGTCTTTGCAATAAATGGATGAAGCGTTCATAGTGTTGTGCGCTTCGTGGATGAATGGGCCCAAAGTCTCGAATATTATCACCGATGTGAAAAGCTGAATGCTGGGCAGGATGGATGGCATCTTCTGGAAATAATCTTGAAATGCCTCTCAGATAATGAGTGATGTGAAGGTCGTATGCATCTGCATGGCTGGAAGTTGCAGTCTTGAAGTTTGCAGCAAATATTGCTAGAACAAGATGGACCATATTGTCAAGCAGCTCTTGCTTTCTTCCATCTTCATCACGCCAAAGCCAAATCAAGGCAATGGGTAAATGAATTGTGAAGATGGTGCGCCAGTGGTCTGCACTCAGTTTTCCCCGCTTTGCTGTTCCCCAGTTTTTTGGAGCAGTCCCCACCCAGCTCGGAAGTACAGTTTTCTGCATTTTTGACCAAACTGCATCCATAACATCCTTTCCAAGGACAGGCCCTTGGTTTACAGAGCCATATAGTGGTAGGCCAAGGTCTTCTCTCTCTTTGTTAACCTTCAATAGTGTTAGTTTCAGATAAATGGCATTCATGTTCACATACAGATTGAAGAAGTCTCTCATAGAGATCCAGTTTTGTCCCCTCTTGCGAAACATTGCGGATGTGGCAAAGATGCTCATAAATTTTCTTTGGGTAACCAGCAAGACTAGTTGCTTTGGTCTCACGGCGAAGAGCATTGAGAAGAAGTTGGCACGACTCCAGTTCTATCTCATTCATACTGGCAGTTGGAGTCAGAGGCACATTGGTCAAACCCGCAGTTACTGAGAGAGGTGGTGCAGGAACATGCATCAATTCATCATCAGATACTCCGGCCATCCATTGGAAACCAGAAGTTAGAGACAGATAGACCATAATATAATTCAAGCTCACCCATTTCCAGATTCTAAGCACAAACCAAGCTCGGTTTTTGCTGTTGCCTGCTGTTCTCAAGCCACGATCCTTGCAGATATGCCAAAGTGCTGCAAAATTTGCCCAGTTGCTTTTCAGAATTATGTTCATGAGATCTGGACTATCTCGGTGTGTCTTGAATAGCTGAAGTACAGTTTCCATGCGCTCTACAGATGGCCTTGGTGGTATTGGATGTGTTGACTCAGAACCATCTCCACCATCATGGTCTAGATCAATTCTGAGTAGCTCTCTGCAGTGTATCTCGATCAGACGCAGATCCAGAATATGCATGGGTTCAATGAGCATAAATCGAACTGCCTTCCAATATGGGAGCTCCAGCAGCACTGAATAGCGTATACCTGTCTTCAAGGCAATTTTCTCCTGCTCTGCCACAGTTGTTGCATTCTTCCATGTGTGAGCATGCTGCAAATGTGATGTATGATCTCTCTGAGGCCACTGAGTTTTATCAAACTCTTCAATGTGGTTCATAGTAAGATCACACCCAATGCAGAAATGAGTGGATGTCGCACTTGTGAAGCCTCCAGCAGCACGAGCAGCAAGCATATCCGATGGTAGTGGAACAAGCATTCCCTTCGCTTTTCGGCCCAAGCGATATTTATGGGTCCTGGTGAAATAAACACCAGGATCCCAAAACTCGTTGAAATCACGAACAACCAGCTTGAGAAATGGGTTATACCGTCCAACAGTGGGCCCATCTGGACTTGGGGCTGTTCCAAGAAGACACATGTTTTCAAACAGGTAGCGCAGATGTGGAGGCAGGTTCAACAACACTGCAAAAATTCCGGTAGATGTAACCACCTGCTTTGCAGTCTTGTTGTAGAAGGGGTTGAAACCATCGATGGAGATGCTGAAAAGATAGCGCCCTTCTCCATCTAGGGCATCCAGGAAGAATGGTTCTCCATCCGGCCCTAATAAACCGTGGATTGTGGGAGAGCTCCATATGTCTGTCATTCCGTCTCCATCTATCTTCTGCAATGCTTGCCGCGGATAATTGTCAATGATATCTTCCATTCCTGGACGGGAAAGAAGGCGGCCTAACCAGCTCTTGAGAAGCTGGTGCAAGTAAACCCTCCGAGGACTGAAGTGGATTTTCCCTCTAAATGTCTCCTTCTTCCACAACTCCTCCCCACATATATCACTTCCTGAAGTTAACCTCTCCTGGCATACAGGAATGGCTGGATCCGGATTTTCTTGGGTTACTGGATTGTCTTTTGCTGCACAGTAAGGAGTCAATGCCCAGCAGGTAGGGCAGCATATGTAGGCTTCAGTCTTTGGATCCAGATGTAGTCGTGAATAGATGGTTCTTGGATCTTTGGGGAGTGATTGTGACCCTGTCCCAATATGCAGCATGTCTCGTAGTCCAGCCAGAAGGACAGTGCCTCCATGACGTGGGACATGAAATAATTCAGTCATGATAGCAGTGACCACCATTGAGACCAGAACCCCAGGTTCCCAGTGCGCAACTGATGCAAAGTAGGGTTCTAAAATTAATTCAGTGATATGTTCACTCATCTTTTAAAAATCACATGCATACCTGTGTTCACAACAACCCGCCCAATATCCACATCCATACGCTGCTGACTCCAATGAATCTCCTTCTCCAAAGATGCCCGGTTAAGTTCTCTGAATATTCTGTCCTGCCTCTTCCGCGCCGGTGCCCGATCCCGACCCCCCTCCCGACTCTTTGGTCCCTCCCGTCAGCTCTAGCACGTTATTGCCCACAAAGTCCTTCACTGCACCTGCCTCTCCCAACTTCTCTCCCTTGTGAACCCACTCGCGGATCTTTACCGCATCCCCGCCATCCTCCAGTCGCAGCCCGGCCTCCGCCTCCGCCTCCACCACTGCCTCGCCCCCCCTTCCCGCCTCCTCCTCTGTCTCGTTCCCTCCCCCTTCCCCTCGTTTCTTACTCGGCCCCTTCTTTCTGCCGCAAGCACCCTCCCACCCTCCTCCCCGACCCCGCCCCCGCCCCCGACCCCGCCCCCGACTCGCGCCCGGCGCTTTCGGCGGGTTGCACATGGGGCGCGATTCCGGATAGTCGTGCCTCGTGTCATCCGGCTCGCCCTCTTCCTCCACAGACGCCATCAGCGCCTTGTCAAATAATGCTGCGTCCGCCTTGCGCGCAGCCGTGCGCACCTCATCCGTCAAAGGGACATGGCTTGCCTTGCTGGCGTGTGCAGCAGTGACCACATTCTCCTCCCCCTTCTGCCTTGCCGCCGCTGACTCATGCCATGCACGCACCCAGTCCCCCGCGCTTCTGGCGGGCACCCCCGCGGCAGCTGTTCGGGAGATGGCTGCAGCGCTGGGAATCGCTGCGTCTTTGGCAGCCGGCTGTGCGTCATTAGCGCTGGTGGGCGGCATCATAGGTGCGTCTTTGGCGGCAGCCGCCATATGTGTGTCGTTGGCCTCGGTGCGATCCATTGCCGTGTTCTTGGCAGCAGCGGGCATATGCGTGTCGTGGCTGGTGTTCTTGACGGCGGCGGCCATATGCGCGTCATGGCCGGCCAGAATCCGCGAGTAGTCCATCCAAGGCGCCCCAGTACTGCCTGCCGTCACATTCACAGGGAATCCAAACTCCCCCCCACTTCCACCCCACGACGCCCTTGGTGACAGCCCCAGTGACGCCATCGCCACCACCGCCGCCCAGGTGGGCCCCGCTCCCCCTCCTGGTATGAAGCTCGTCACCTCGCTCCCAATCGCCCCCCCACTCATACCCCTCTCTTCAGCTTCTTCAAACAGCTGTGCCGCCTCAGATGCGGGCGATCTGGGAGAACTCCAGGCATCCAATCCCAGCTGCACTGGCGTTGATCCTCCAGACGAGCGTCGGTCGGCTGTCGCACCGAAGGAGGAGGATCCCACATCAAACCCCTCCATGTCGCCTATGCCTGAACCTAAGCCCTCGCTCGAATACAAGTCATTCGCATATGAGCTGAATCCCT
The DNA here is from genome assembly GCA_029282285.1 of Mycena rebaudengoi. NCBI lineage: Eukaryota > Fungi > Basidiomycota > Agaricomycetes > Agaricales > Mycenaceae > Mycena > Mycena rebaudengoi. Next base: position 124,818 of record JARJCX010000231.1, read on the forward strand.
CATAGGAAGGGGACCCCATGAACGTGCCAAATGAAGCTAAAGAGGGCAGTACCGGCGGGGCTTCGACGTCAAACGTCGGGAGGTCGCCATCCCAAGTATGCAACCGATCTGGGGCATATCCCACCACCCCCTTATACGCTGGGTGGGCTGCCAGTCGCTGCGGCTCAGTCACGAGCGCTCGCTTCTCCCATGCCGACGCTTCACTGTGAAGTCCAATATTGTCCTCCAAAGTCGCCTCATCGTTTAAGGTCGGTTCGTCGCCGAACAGGGAAGCAGTATCGTCATCCAATACCAAAAGGCCATCCAGCCACGCGTTTTGGCCCGCATTTTCAGTCGTGTGGTGGAGGGGCTGGGCATGCGACCGGTTGTTTCTTCTTGCCCGACGCCTTGGGTTGCTTGTTCTGTGGACGCCTCTGGGGTGGTTTCTTCTTCTTCGCTTTCCCAGAGTCCGAGTTGTCGCCAGAGTTGGTATCAGATCCCGAGTCCGAAGATCCCGATCCAGCGTCGTTGTCGCCACCCCCCAGTATCGATGGAACTCAGGTCGGTTTCCTTCGTCGCAACCCCCCACTTGACACGCTCTGCACGCGCTGTTTCCCACATGAGTCTTTGAAACAAGAGCACCAAATTGTTGTCGACTCATGAAAGCATTGTCTCAACCACTGGAAGGTCGGGTCTACCACCGCTTCCTGCCAATTGGGATGGCCCGTGCTGAAGTTCCGACCAGCCTCAGAGACACCGAAGCAGTAGCTGATGAGGCGTCTCATCAACAACCATACACACTTCGCATCCCAATCTGGAAACTCACCTCTCCACCGCCAAATCTCCTCCTTTATCAGGTACTGGCCCGCCTACTATTGTCACTCCCTTCCATCCCGTCTTCAGCTCGATGGCATTGTGCACAATCTTCAGTACACCCTCTAGTTCGTTGATGGAGCTGCAAAGAAGGTAATAATCGGTCAATTATATACATATCGCATAATGAACTCTCGAGCTTACATCTGCAAGTCCTCTGGGCGCCGCCTCAACTCCCCATCGTCATCTACTGCTGCTGTCTCCCTACCCCCACCCCCCTTACCCTTCTGGTCGGCGGCCGCCTGGCAATAGAACACCTTCTGCGATTCTGGCTCCGCCTTCCACATGTTCGCCACCACGTTGTGCCTCATTGCCATCCGCAATGTGCTGGTCTCCTTCATCCGCTGCAGCACTGGGTCGCCTTTTTCCCGTTCTATCCAGACCCCGCCCTCCTTCCCCATGGCCTCCTCGTTCAGCCGGTCGTAACCCCGTGCAGTCAGCAGCTGCCCAATGCGCTCCTTGTTGCCCTTCTGGTACACTTCAATCACCTGAAGTTGCCGGCTACGCTTTCCCTTCTTTCTGAACAAAAGCGCGCCCATCGAGGCAGGGTCTATTTTTCTCGAAACAACACGTAGCTTGCTCCGCGCAGCTCGGTACAGGGTCTTCAGTTGCTGCGGCAGCCGTCAGTGCAACCCATACTTAATGCCAGTATATACCCACTTTAATCCTTTTCGTCGTCGCCACGCCAATCGCCGTCAGCTGCTCCAGCGTTAGAGCTCGGCCTGCGGGTGTATTCACGTGCGGAAGCTTCATGGCGTCCTCCTCCGGCCATTTTGAGAACCACACCGTTGACATCTGGGCCCAGAACCACTCAAACTTGCCCAGTTCGGCAAATTTGCAGTATTTCGCCAAGTCCGCCATTAGGTGCTGCCGCTGCTCGGACATCGCCCATCCTCCAGGCACCATTTTGCGGCTTTTTTTGTTCTATGCGGAGGTCGATGAGGGGGGGATCAAGCCAAGATCAAAAGTGAGTGTTTCCCATATTGGAAACATATGGGAAACATCGTTTCTGATATTCGGCCCATAATCTGTTTCCAGTCGCGCCGCCTCCGGTCATGACCGTTTTTTCTACTGCCCACATGTGGCCTCATCTGCCGTGATCCCAGTCTGGTCCTTCTTTCCTTCGGGGTCTATTATCTCGATCTCAATATTGGCAATCGGGTGTACCCCATCGCATCAACTCATATATCACCTCCAATCACCTTTGTTTCGGTTTGCATCACAGGCCTTGTTTTTCCGTCTGCTGACGCCGTTTCCAGTCCTTTTAAAGTCAGGCCTGCTCTGTCTTCCTTATCTTTCATCTCATCTCCCTCCCATCAAATGTCCTCTCCCACTGATGCGACCAACGCTGCGAGCCCCGGCGATGAGCTCGCTGCGTTGATCAATGAAGTCGAGACGCTGGCTCAATTTGCTCTCAATTTGCAAAGTACGCCCTGCCCCCGTTCGCACCACTACACTACTTACTCATCGTCTTTGGCCCCTTCAGCGCGCATCAGTAACACCAACTATGGTGTAACCCCCAGTCAGGACCGCTCGGCGGTCATCAACCAAGTCGAAAGCCTTGCCGCACTCACGATCCATGTGCAAGGTACGTCGCGCCCCACCTGCGCTGATCAAATATTTTACTGTCTCCTGTGTATTCAGCCAACCTGAACCGTGTTCTCGTTGGACAATTTGTCAACGCCATGGTGCACCCAGCTCGTACGTCCCTTTGGTCTTTTTTTCTTCCTTCTGACATTCCAGCAGGTGCTACTGCCTACCTTCAAGGCACACCGTTCATGCCGAGCCAGCTTGAAGCAGCTCATGCCGGCTCTCCCGAGGACCAGCCCTGGTATGTTGTGCTTGTCGGCCACGAGCCCGGCATTTATCCCTCGCCGTTTGATTTCCTCCTTTCCCACCTCCTCCCCGGTTGCTGACCTTTTTTTTTCTCAGTAGCGCCGCCAATGCGCAGACCGATGGGATCCCCAATCAGCGCCAGCTCCGACAGTCGACCCGCACCCTGGCGCTCGCCGCCTATTCTGCCCACTTTGCGGTGGTTCAGAAGTGGAACCCTGCTTGAATATATGCTGCCGCTCCTGCTCCTGTCCGTAGTACTACTCCCTTGAAATACTTATTTTGTGTCTCTCGCTTTTTTAATCCCCCGCTCACAATTCAACTGGAAACGGTATAATATATATTTCGAAATACCCTCCACAATGAGAATAAGCCGCCACCCACCCTACTCCTCCTGGTCCGACGACCCTGCCAGCTCATCCTCCTCCATGCTATCATCCTCCGTGCTCTGCGCCTCTGTACCCTGCTCCGTCTGTGCCTCTAGTGCACGGCGCGCGAGTCTCAGGCATCGACGCTTGTTGGCCCCCAGTAAAGCGACTTCCGTCGCATAGTATGCAATCCCTCGCTTCTGTGGGCCGGGCGGTACTGGGTGACTGTTCGCCCTCGCCCAGGTACGTATCCTGGGCATGTCTCAGTGAATGGCATACAGCGCTGCCTCAGCACTCAGCACTCACCGAGGTGTTACGGCGCCGGGAGGAATGGCGAGTCCTCTCTTCACAGCCAACTCCATCACCGGGTTCATCAGCGGCTTTTGACCAGGGTCAAAAGGGGAAGGTCTACAATTATTCAGTCAAAATCCATGACAGCACGGATGCAACGCACGCGCGGGGGAATAGGTCGGCGGGGCATTCTCCCACAGCATTGACGCAGGCCGCTTCCATTTCCTCCATGTGCTGCACGTCGACACCCAGTCCGCTCAAACTAGACCGAATTAGCAACTCCAATGCGAGAAGGATATCCCCCACGCATGCATTCATCATGGCCTGTCCCAGTACCCAAACAGAATTATTGTAGGCAAACTGCAGCGCGTGGAACGGGAGCTCCGTCTCACCGAGGGCTGGGTCCCCCCCTCCTCTCGGCTTTGGGAACCACGATGCCGCAGCGTCCTGTCGCCCCCGGGGCCCACACAAGTTGGTGAGGACGTACGCCGCAATGGCTTCGCCATCACCCAATTCAGCAAGAGGGCCCCAGTTGTGAGGTGTGCCATCAGTATTCATCTTGAATCGCCCCTCATTCTCGCCGCTATCGCTTTAGAGAGTCAGCATCGCTGACCATGAAACAGGGCAAAGGTTGAGAGCTCACTTTGAGCCCTTCAATTCAGACACCTGCCGAGCTAGCTTCTTGTCAGCCCTGGTCGACGATCAGTAGCCAGTAGTAGTAGTAAATGCCGTCTTGCATATACCTGTTCTTCGCCATCCTTAATCTTTTCCACTCCTTCACATCGGGGTGCCTGCCCTTGACCTTCAGTCTTAGCAACGCGCACAGCCAGCATGGTGATTTACGAGTAATAGTACTTCATGCCTGCCTTCCGGTTATTTGCCCATTTCTCCTCCTCACTGAGTCTTGGTATGAGTCTAAATCAGGCCGAGCATGCCTCATATGACTGCACTGACCTAGGACGATACATAGGGTTGTCTTGTACCGTAGTTTCAGTATAAGTGCGGGGCGACATGAGGTTAAGACCCAAAGCAAGTTCTGATGTATTGTGTTTGTTACACTCTTACACGCCATATTGCGGGTCAAAAAATAAACCTCTCTCACATCTCAAACAAAGTCGATATATTCTGAGGGACATATGCGCTAGTCCAGTTTATCAAGTAATAAGAATCAAATTGTAACTGCGTGCTTTCTGCGGTGCGCTTCACAATGTTTCCCATTCGTTGTTGGCATATTTTTTCCCTTTCTTTTGACAACTTGTCTGGACGCTGAATTTAAAATGAACGCTGTCTTCAAAATTTTGAGCTGGTGTGTTGTTTGCCTGCGGTATTTCGGATACGGTGTGTCCCATTCGCCTCGGTTAGGCAAGTCACTCCTGTCACCACCGTGACTTCGTGCCCTTTGTGCTCTTCTTCTCCTCACCACATCCAAGTCCGTCATCGAGCGCCTAGCAACATCGGCTGTGCGTCCTGCGTCTGGCCTTACCACGTACATTCTCCCGCGATGTTTTGCCCTCCTGCCCACGAGAGAAACCCGCATGGCACGGTCGTTGCGCCGCTCTTTGCCATAGCCACTGTCGGTAACCATGTGGGGCGGCCGCCCTGGTCGCCTCACTGCCTCACTGCCCGCCTCAAACTTACTACGCCCACCAGCGGCTGTCCTGGTATGTGCTCCGGAAAGGCGTCTGGACACGCAACTTACTGCGCGTCAGTTATCCACGCCGCCACAACGTGCTCGCTCTGCTTGGTGCCCTCGTTTCCCTTTTATTTCGCTCCTCCCGCACTAGCCTAGTAGGTGTCGGACCTCATTTTGAATTTGCCTGACCAATGCCTGACAGTATTCTTCAGAACACCACCTGCACCTCGCAACAGCTCACCGCTCGGTGGTCCACACCCCCTCGCTTTTTCGGGAGCGGTAGTGAAATAGATGCCATGGCGCCAAGACTGATCAGACCATGTCTGGATAAGTGGCCAACATTTGATTGTTATGATACTTACCCTGTCTATATATACCGCAATGTACAATACTTTAATTTACCTGCAACCAACCACCACGAATGGCACCGTACCACTCGCCCACAGGCGACTTGCGTCGACAACTAGCGCACCTGCAGAGGCAGACCATGTGCAATGCTCGAGGACTGAGAGCTATAACTCAGGCCAGCGCGCAGATTGCTGAACTCACTCGCCAAATCCAGCAGCTCGAAGCCACCAGCGAGGGGGAGCCCTACACCGACATCGACTACTTTCGCCGACAATTGGCACGCCTTGAGAGCGAGACCAACCGCAACATGCGAGGACTCAAAGCTCTACACCGCATGAGGGCGCAGAGGGCGCGACTCATTAACAGCAACACGGAGCTGCTAGGTGCTAGCTACATGGGGGATGTCTGCGCCTATGTCCACTCATCATACAACATCTCATGCGCAGTGAGCTCGAGCGCGCTTGCATCTGGGTCTCAGAACGCTGACCGGTGTATTTCTCTAGGGCTCATTCTGCACAGGCACTTTGGAAGGGGGGGAGGCTACGTAGGCAGCTTGGCCTCTCTGTTTGTCGAGGAGGGGCACTTCCCTAGATACGACACCTGTTTGTTTGATCATCACAACCGCTTCTTGTTCTTGCCCTTATCCATGAACCCAAAACGACTCATGAACATTGAGCAACACAGCGTCCGCCTCCGGGACCGGGGTTTGCGTGTACTCGCTCAAGAACTCGTCCACCAGCTCAATCTGCAGGATAGGCTGGTACTCAGGGCCACCCCAATTCGTACCGTTACAGCACCGGCGAGTGCACATGATCCCTGGGTAGTGAGCGAACAGGGGATAATCCCATCCGTGGGATTTCAATTTGTCCAACTCGGGTGTGTTGTTGTTCGCCTAGGCTCTCTTTTTCTAATCAAATTTATCCCTTCTTACCACAAAGGAACTCAATCTACATCACCAAGATTGGATCAGACGAACCAATGCTGTTTGTGGGGCCTGTAATTGAGATAACCAGGGGTATGGATGGAGCCAATGTCGCTGTTGGGTGCCCTAGTATTTGAATAAAAACCTTACTTGTTTTGCCATCATTCCCCTGCAGCCATAGACAAGCGCATTACCCCAGGCCGGATTCCTACGGGCCATTACTGGATCACAGCGAGTTTGGCGGATCTAGGACTGGAGGTGGATGTCGGTCATGCCGGAGAAGAACCCTGTCCGTGCCGGACCATTGATCGTGGATTTTGAGGGCAGCCACGCGGTCCTGATCCGTTTTTTGCGGGTGTGCTACTGCGACCGTGCGCATGGACCAGTTGCAACACGCTCCGTGGTATGCCGGAGCAATCTCCGCATTGGGAGTTTGATACTGCTAAATAAACGATTATTTTCTTGCCACAACAATCGCTCAATGTCCTTATTTCTCACTCTTAACGGCTCAGACTCTGGTTATCGCAAATGCAAGTGTTCGGCGAGTCCCACCCACGACGAAGGGCCTGCCAAGAAAAAAGGCGCGTTGAACGACGCGTCTAGTGCGCCTACGGGCGTTTTCGGAGGTGGCAAGGAGAATATCGCTCCATTCCAGTTTCAATCACCTTGGTGGGTCTTTTGGTGAACATCGTGGCACAGAGTGACGGGCGACTGACTTCGAGGGCAGGACCCAGAAGTTGAACGCATATTTCACGCAGCAGTCCCGCACCCGCGAGGTGGCGGAAGCAGTGCAATGGCAAATCCATGCGGCGCGCTTGATACCAGCAGGGTATTACCAGCGGAAAAAGGTGGAGATGGAGATGAGGCGGGCGGCTGTGGAGGAATCGCTTGGCGCCGATCGTCAGGACACAAATCGGGCAGAGTAGACAAATCGGGAAACTTCCTCGCTCATCAATAATCCCATCAGTGATGTGGATTGCCCTCGTGGTATTGATGTAAACCTGCTTCTTAAAAACACGCCACTGACAAAGTGATGAATAGGCTAATAATAATATGACAGCGTCGGCTGCAAAACAATAAGCTAGTGACATAAGGCAATGGATGACAATCCCAAAAGCTGCGAGAAATAGTGAGTTGGGCGGTAAGGAGATGAGGGGAGAAACCTACTGCAAATAAAGATACGAGGGAGGCGATGGTGCCTGCTAGATGCATATGCAAACAGAAAACTCAGGGTGACGGTTGGGGAGTTGAAGGGAGTTGATCATGCGGAACAATAGGTCCATGTTAACGTAGCTAAGAATTTGCATCAGTGATTGGCGTGGAAACAAAAATAGTACTACCGTTCCCCAGGTTCCAAATCGGGGATTGCAGCGGGCCACGCAGCCAGATGGCGCTGATAGATCGTGTCGGGATAGGAAGGATGGAGGGCGACAAGGACTGGTTGGTGCTTTCCAAGGGGTATGGTTTTGACCGGTCCACCAATTTGTTCGATCGACTCGCCGTAAGAGAAGCCGCCATTGGTTGGGTCGGGAGAGGCGCAGTGAGGAGTGTGGACATTGATCACAGACCAGGCCCGCTCTACAGGCTCGCCGTCAGGGTGGGAATAAGTGAGGAGGCGACGAACTTCGTTGTTGGCTGCAAGTGACATGATGGTAAAAGGCAGGAGGTTTTCAGAGATGATGGAAAAAAGGAATAGCATTTTATGGCGCCAGATTTGACATATGGGGGAAGTACTACTACGTTTGATCAGGGGGTATCCGCCAAGGTGAACGGTTTTGGGAATGACAGTCCAGCCCAGCAGTAGTCGACGACACTGGTGTCATTCCAGTCGGGGTGATCGAAAACAATGCCGTCCTCGAGGTTGTAGGTGTGGAACGGCGGGATGGTGATTGGGCTGCGACATTTTGGACACTGCCAGGAGTCCTCGAGGGAAACACGGATACAAGCATAGCAGTGGCTATGCCCACAAAGATAACTGCGAAAAATGTGAGTGTGGAGGGCAGCGGCGCGAAGAGCAAATAAACAACGGACGAGACAGGATGGAATTTAATTTGTCCACATATTCCACATTTGTGGTGAGGGTGGTTTGTCGTCATGAGCGGCAGACCCACTCCATTGAGCCAAAGATCGCTCTTGACCAGGGGAGAGTCACGAGCGGCATGGCGGCCGACGACGCTGGCAATGGCACGAGGTGGCAGAGCCCGACGAAGATGGGCAGCGCGCGCGATGGTGGTGGTTCGAAGGGGGGTGCATGTCAAGGTGTGCGTGGTTGGAGACAGGGGTGGCAGGGTTCGTGGTATCTGGGGTGAGGGTCGCGAGCACGCGGAACATGTTCGGCGGCCGAGGCGTTGATACACGTGCCACGGGGGCCGAGTGTAATGTATAAGATGGAAGGTGTGCTCTGCTGGTGCCCTAGTGGAACACTGTCTGCAACCGGAGCGTATGAGGCGACTATGTCGGGTACAACCGTCAAACCACTACCACTCCACAAAACCAACAACCAAATATAGCTAGCTCGGCTAGGAGAAGCGTCCCAAATGCTTGACTTCCTGGCTATCTCCCTAAAGAACGGCTTGTACGCCGTATGATCGAAAGTTCGGGGTAGGGACCAAGTATTAGGCCGCTTTTATGATAGTCCTTCCGTGAATGTATTCTCTTCTCTGCTCCAATCCTCTCTTGACTTCGGATCGTGGTACACTAGAAACGCGCTAGCCTATCATAGCTAGTCGTGCTAATAGCTCTCTGTGATGTAACCTCCTATAGAATTCCTATCTGTGAACAGATGGACCTTCACAAGGTTCTTAACCAATGTTCTCGAACGTGTATGTATGTTTTACGGCTGTTAACCGGCATGTTTGTTGTGCTAGCCCACACTTGTATCCTTCCAACCAAGTCCAACCTCGACTCCTTGTCCTTTTAACCGCTCTGCTCTGTGTCGTGTATGTGTTCTGTGACGCTGCACGCGGACTCTCAACGAGTATGAAACCGATGAAACGGTGCACCCAAGTATAGCCGTGAAAAGTATAATCTCAAGATATGTGCAAGACGCACACAAAATGAACTACACCTAACACACACACACACACACACACTACTACTACTTGACTATATTGGTGCTTCTATAACTAGGGTCCTCTCAATCAGAATTGAGTAAGATGAACTGTAGACAGTTGCAATAAATGACTATAAATCTATTTGTGCCCTTGGGAATATTCGCGAGTACTACTCGAGAACCTTGACTAAAGTCTCTCACAGGAGAAACACTATCTTTGGGGTGTTTGGATGGAATGAAACACAGTCGCGAGTGTACTTGAACAACTCCGACAACTTAAGCCACACTTGGACTGAACTTTAGGTCACTTGAGACCGTTTTAGACTTTACTTCTTTGGTACTTAGACTGCAACCGAACTCAAAGGAACGATATCAACAGCTATCCTCCATCTTGACACTTAGTCGCGACTCTTAAAGGACCACTTCTGTACAGACTTGACTGTTTCTTATGACTTTCTTATTCAGCTTACTTTGCTGGGACTTTGGTTATCAAACAACTATGTTCTGGTTCTATATATATCTTTTGCTAAAAGTAGTACAACTTCGAAATGTGTTTAAACAAATCTCCACGTAAAACCCAGACGTGCACTGACCCCGTGACCCACAACCAATGACGACAATAGTCACGGCTATAGTAGCTGGGAGGAAAATACAGTCCAGAATCGTGTTATTCTACTGAGACTTTATACTAATTTACAATCTATTTTAGTACATGCCAGATAAGGAAAATGAGTAATAGAAATGAGGTATATGGTCCTTTTATCTGTCTATCAACCGCGTTTGATCGGAGATCTGCGGCCTGTGGCCTATAGGATTCAATTCCGACAGTCTAGACTAGTTCCGAAAGTTCCGGAGAGCCTTCAGGGTCCTCTATCTTTAGTCAAGGCAAGATCCGGAGTGATCTAGACCGCCTTGACGCCATATTGCGTGCTTTCGACCTAATCATGACAACCATATCTTTCATGTGAATGTCTGATCAGATCGTCGGATCTTCTCGGACTTCATCGGGAATCCTCGGATTGACTCGCTTAGTCAACTGGTTCACCATCTGACATGTGATCACACTCTCGGAGCTCGCCCAAAGGTCTGTTTTGGTAGTCGCGACTCTTCCATTATTCACGACTGTTTATCTGTGCCTGAGAATTACTATTTCTCATACGACTTGGAGTCATGACTATATTGGCCCAAAATCCCCGCTAGAGGTCTATGATCTTTGTGTAGCAGTGTTTAAATAAATATGGATATTCATACAATCTCCTTGGTATGGTTTCTAGTGATCCTGCGTGATACCGCCCTCACATATGAGTTATGGCCACTATCAGACGACTACTCACGACTAACTCGCTGAACACTGTACTGACCCCACATTGTTTAGAGTATCGTATACAGTCGCAGTATGGTCAATCGTTTGTATTCCATCACATCTTTGAGACTCAATCAGCAGCTCAGAGCTTACTCTGACTCTAATTGTGTACCACCGAGCGGTAAGATGATCAGTTTAGACTGAGTTTCGCCAAATTGTAAGCGTGTTTTCATTTCAGCTGTCTCATCGACTCTCAACAAGTATGAATCCAAACGCTCAACGCGCCCCTCAACGGGTAGAAACCGACTCTCAACGAGTATCAGCCACTCTCAACGAGTATGAAACCTTGAAACCCTCAATCCCTCAATCCCTCAGTGCACTCTGTGCGTGTTGTTGTGCAAATGAACTTCTATTGAAGGACAAATGGACGGTGGGCTAGATGCGCGCCTTCATCTGGAAACTGACCGTGGTCTGTAGCTGTCTGGGACAGACACTACAGACCACATAGTTCCATAGACCAACCCCTGCCTGTTTCAGACACCCCCAGACGCTGCCAGACCATCATCAATCTCGGCTAATCTCGGCTATCCTCGGCTATCCCAACCTGGCAACGCATCTGCTGCCATCAACGCGATTTTAGACGCCAGGCCGTGGCACTGGATTGGTTCGTATTTGCCGTTCGCTGCCTGCAGAGCATAAAAGATGAGGGCAATAAATATAGACAAAATTACTACTGCTACTACATGGGTAATACCACACCGAAATAAAAATAGTTATATATCCTACTAACTGCTCTCGACCGTCGACGGCATACTACAGCTAGAGTATTGAGGGACTCTAGTCAAACTCGAGTTGTGAATTTTGACCGGAGTGAAATTGGAGGAGCCCCGGGAACCAGTGATATTGCGTTGCAAGCTTGACTTTGAATGACCTTGAAACTTGAAAGACTTGAAGGGGGAACTCAGAGAGATGGGCCAAATTTTGGGAGAAAGAGAGTTGCGGGGAGAAAGAGTCTGTGCGACTCGCGCATTTTGGATGCGCTGTTACTTATAGAGATTCGGAGCAATCAAACGGCACGTAAATCACCATGTGCAAGAAGTGATGGTGCGGTGCGACCGTGTGGCGGTGGTGGTAGGCGATGGTCTGGGGTGGTCTGGCAGAACGTAACTGTGTCTGTGGCGGTCTGTGGGTCTATATTCGTCTGGGTCAGACGGGCCTGTCTGTACTGTGAAAACCCGTTTCCAGATGTTTAGAACGTAGGGGGTCACTATATGAATAGCTACTGCCACACTAACCGGGGTACGATCCGCTGCCCTCCTCCCACTTCTCCCCTTGCTTTTATACTACTAACTACATACATAATCACATGAAAGTACGGCGGCCTAGGCCTTGGGTATACATGCCAAGCAAAACAGAATATAAATAAAATGAATATAATTGGTCCAATCCATGAAACCCCCAGCCCGACCCATATGGTTGCTCCATCAGCAGCCACCGAGAAATCTGTTCTTCCGCGATAAGAAAGTGCTTCCGCCATTTCCGAGACCTATATCCCTTAGCCAGCTCAAGGAGTATTCGTCCCCTAGCTATAAGCTTTGAGATACAGTGCCCTAGCAATGTTGCACATCCACCAGCGTTTACTAGGTCCGATTCGTATTCCTACTGTCAAAGTCCGGATATCACCTGTGCTAGATCTGTGGCTGCAATTGCCGATCACGGCTGCAATCGCCGAGTCATAACTCCCGGCCCGTAGTACCCGACGGCCCCGCCTACTCCAGTGGGTCCTGATTCCGTCATATTGCACTACTGAAACATCATGTGTCTTGTCGCGTCGCTCGGCTAGTTCATATCAACGCCTAACAAAGTCGCTAGCTTTGTACTCATTAGCTACTGCATTGGTTTCCTCCTAGATCTTGTTATGTATCATAGTGTAAAGTCACCTAGGCTAGGCTTCTCCCATAGACTTAGCTTTAACCGGTCAAAACTGAGCTAGCAACCTCATATGAAGTATCGCTAGCAGAGTATCGCCTCGTAGCCCTCATCTAGGCACTAACACGCGCTTGATCCTAGCGCTAGCTGTCTAGTCATGGATGATTGTGCTAGATGTAGGATTTCGCAAAATGCGTGTTTACAGGCATGGCCTGAAATCCGGCTTATCACTGCTTGTGCCTTCTGATACCGCTCCTTTGCCCGATCCCGCCCCTACCCCGTCTATTTCCGATGCTTCAGTGTCCGATGATATGCTGCACCTTTCTTCTCCGCCACCAGCCCCTAGCATTATTTCTCTATCGATGGTCACATCGCTCGCACCAACTATATCTCCCTCTGTCTCTGTTCCACCGCTCTCTCCGAATCATACACCCGAAACTAATCCTAATCTTATGCTGTCAACGGAACTCCAGATCCTAACTCAAGCTAATCCTGCTGTTCCTCCCACTCCGGCGGTAAATGTACGTCGTTTCTCTACGCCATTACTTATCTAATAGTTTACACGTAGATCTCTACATCTGCGGGATCAACGGAACCCCAGATTTCAACGCAAGCCAATAACCATGCTCCTCCCACTGTGGCGGTAAATGTACGTCGTTTTTCTACCCGGTTACTTATCTAAATTTCGTACTACTAGATCTCGCCCATTGTCAATCCCTTGTATGTCAAATGCACGTCGTTGGACTTTAATATTTAATACTTAATGATCTGCCAGGAACACCGATTTTGGTGCCGCCTCCGATCCTACGGGTCGCAGCGCTGTGCTCTCTGAGCGGGTAAATCACCCGCTGGGTACATACAGAACACCCCTTGTGTCTTAGATATGTCCTTACGTACCCAAACAGCAACGAAAAAGCCAGCGAAGAAACGCAAGAGCACTTCCACGACTGCCCCATAAGCTTTGGTCTCCTCGTCTGTCCCCAATAATAATCTCTGTGGCCTGTAGGAACCTTTGCTACAACGATTACCTGTTCAGTAACGCTGCGATGACGACATAGGAATGGAATACTTACTATGCTGCCCTCCCCGCCGCTACTGTGAAGGTCTGTCGTCTTATTCTTTTCATTCGCTGACACTAATTATTGTTATAGAAATGGGACGATGCGAGTGCCGCCCTCAATGCTGCGAAGAAAATAGCGAAAAACCAGGCGGTGGAGAATTTATAACGGTGATATGTTCTGTATATCTGTCCTGCCCGCAGTGCTGAACCGCTTTCGTGCAGCCTGGGTACTCTTATGCTTTGCACAGTCGGTATGCTCGCTTCTGTTTCAGTTACTGCCAGTTCCATTCACAAACTGCAGGTTTTGCAAAATTCTATACCACCGTTCTTGGTAGGTTTCGCAGGGAATTACACTCTTCTTAGTCTAATACTAGCTTACAGATACCGCCAAATGACATGCCGGATACTAGAGACGCCAGGAGGGCAAAGCTGGATGGGGGAGCGCGGTGCAGGGTGCAGGCGGGAAGCGGCGGGGCACGCGCGCAGCGGGGTGCGGGGTAGCATACTAGTGGATTGCTTTAGCTGGACGTGCCAATTGACCTGAATTGATGTCATTCGATGTGGATTGACAAACACGTCAATCCACAGCTGTATTTCCGCCATTCTTCAATCTAAAACGAACAGATTGATATAGCTTGATGTAGATTGATCTGTTTAGCCGTTGTTCTCACTGGGGTTTAAATTTTGACATAATCATGTGACATCAAAATTCTATAATTATCCTACTTACAGATCTCACTTTGCATCCCACTGCTCTGTATATTCCCAACCCCGTAACGTGCGGCTGGGTAGGAGACTCAAGGTTCTGCCACGCATACTGTGTCCTGTTCCTGTCATTTCAGACCTCTATTATTTGAGGATTTTGTACAGTCAAAAAAAAAGCCGAGAACAACAAGCCTGGTGACCCAGCCTGGATTCGAACCAGGATGTTCTCTCTATGGAGTAGTAGGGCGGACACAGAAGTGGAAGAGATGCACACCACTGTGTGCTACTGGGTCTTGTTCCTCTTCTTTCAATATTACTGTATTTATTTTGGTAAATCATGTTAAAAAAAGTAGAGCCTGGATTCAAACCAAGGTCTTCTCCTGCTGGATGCTTATCTCATAACAGGAAGGGCACACATGCGCAATGGGAGTACTGATTCCCTCACCATTGATTTCTGAAAAACTCGGTGGCTCATCTGGATCCTGCCCGAACGGTGTACAACCTCGTCTACGGCAAGGTCACTACACACTGTCCTTGGCAAGGGGCCGTCGGCTTTCGAAAAATGGAACTAGGGTTGAAAAGTTTTTTAAGGTCGACTTCGGAGACCCCCCCCCCCCCCCCCCCCCCCCATACCCCCATCAAAATGCCTCCCACGCCTTCAAAAATGACCCAAATCCCAAAGTTTTTTTACAGGGCACCTCTACCTATGTGCCTGCTCCTTCCTACAGCATCTCCAAATTTTCCGGGCTGTTCTTGACATCGTTGAAAACTCGGCGGCTAGGTCCGAGAATCACTCACGTGATAAATTACCGTCTTCGGAGGGGCTGTACATGTCAAATGCCCATCATTTCACTCAATCGGGTAATAAAGTATTGTGTTCTAGTGCCGTGAATACTCATCCTAGAGCTTAGGTGAGTGTATTTTCGGATTCAGCATCAAAATTCACGTCAAAGCCGAACATTATATCCAAACTTCGAATTCCGATGGCCCCTTGGTCCTTGGCCTATTATGCAGTCCAAATCCTGCTTTCATTGTCGTCAGCAAAACCCCTATTCTGGCAATGAGCGGAATTCAGCTCCATTACCATCAGCTGGATGAGGCCTCTGAGACTGGTGATGCAACTGTCAAGACGTCTCTGCTGTGTACTATGACGGGCCCTTCGACCAGAATCATGGCTGCTGCCCGGTAATGGTGAGTACACCAGCCTTTTGACAAATTTCTTGTGACTTTTTCGGCCTTGTGAGCGTGTTGACAAGTTGACAAGGTAAAAAGTACGAAAAATGAAAAATTGTCCTACTTCAAACTGTGTAATGAGATCCAGACAATTTTCCGAAAAAAAAAATTTTGGGGGGATATTTTTGACTTGAGGAAATGGCGACAAGACTTGTTATGAGTACTTGTGTAATAAGTGATCGTCCCTTTCAAACTCCCCATCAGCCAAAATTGCTGTTTTTTTCTATACTACCATCGAAACGTTGAGGGACTTTTTAGGGGCAGTGCTATTGAAATTAGAGGCGGTGCTTAAAATCGTTTCATATTTTAATGATGATTTTAGTGGCTGAGTCATTGTTCTTGTTATTTGATCTCATTGATGCCATTTTTTACCGAGTAATCCAGTGAAAAAAACTTTTTGTCTCCGGCCACTCGGGTAGTGAGGTAGCTGAGCAGCCCCTGTCTCCGATTATGACTTCTGTCACCTTGTTTGGCACGCACCCGAGCCATCTGACTTCCATTCCTCGCAGCATCCGACCACCAGCCACTCTCTAAGCCCTAGAACAGCAAAGTGAGACAATTTATGCTACGAGGATAGGTGGAAAGCAGGTATTTAACCAGGATTAAATTTAGCAGGCTTGTAAGTAAATTTAGGGCTGTTCCTTGGCTGTTCCCCGCACCGGGGGCGACGCTGGGCGACGGTTCTACGGGTCCCATGCTACAAGTAGGCATCCTGTTCCGGCGGGTTTCTCAACTCTTTTCCAACGGGCAGCAGTAGGACAGTTAACTAACCCACGGCCGGCAAATCAACGGCCGTCGAAGGCGAACGGAATTCAACGGGCTAGGGGTGTAAAGCGCGTAGACAACGCGTAGATAATCAAGGGTGACAGGTCGGCAATCACTCCGAACTGTTTTAAATTTAATCTCGCATCTTTTTGGTAAATTTCCCAACCACATCTTCACACATTCTGCCTGTCCAGCGACGCATTTAGCGTGTTATAAACGCATAACACATCGAAATTATCACTCCCCAGGCTGCCTACGCCCTCTGAGTATCCAGATGGGCCCACATTCATAAAAGGATTGGGAATCAATGTCTGCATCGTGAATTTTAAGCTAGACACCATCCGAACTATGGTGATGGAAAAGCAGCTCCTTGAATTTGCTTGAAAGGCGGTGAAATTCTCCTACAAGTCAATTGATATATATATTTAAAATTGCAAATCTTGTATTCATTTTGTTCCCTAATTTAGCCCTCATTGTGCGAGTTTTTTGTGAAGCCATCGAAATTATCATTCCAAGCGCCGAGTAAGCGATATGTTTTCCCTGCACAAGCTGACACTTTATTGTGAGCCGCCGGTAGGCCGTGACGGCCGTCCCGTCACCTGTCCCATCCCGTAGAGATATTTCCGAACCTCTAGACGGAATGGGGCCAAGTTAGATGTACCCATTCACTGCCTGTCAAAACGACCACCATGCTCCTCATGGGCAGGGGGCACAGCCTTAAACAAATTTTCGCAACACCATGAGTGAAGTGTAAAGGAAGATGGATCATGGCAGCACCTTCAAAAAAAACTCGGGAAAAATCAGTGCAATGTTGATTGAATTTTTCTTCTCCTCACGCCTACCTGATTTGTGGACAACCGTTTTTTTAGGACAGTGTTCAAAGACATCGCAAACGGATCTCAGATATATTAAAATACTCAATTTTTCTCGTCGAGACTGCACGTGGGGATCAACTGTCGTCTTTCACAAAATGTGTCGCGAAATCTGAATGTGTGATGCATTTCACTACCTAAATATGTGGTGAAATTCAAGGCACCGGGGCTGGTATTTAATTAATTGTGTACTTCTAAGTACTGCTTTAAAAGCCGGCGTATCATTGAGCATCGAACTCAAGCCAACCAATCATCAATGCATATCTGTTAGGGATGTGCGCTTTCACGGTCTTGGAGACCCCCTGTCTACTCCGGGGTCTCCTGGAGTGGTTGTATTAGGATCGCAGGACGACCTTCTCGTATAAATACTGTACAATTTATTTACGATACTTTAGATCTACCTTTACCCTTACCACTACGTGCGGCTTCAACAATACATTTTGTTCGAAAAGTCAGGTAAGTACGAGTCCTGCCGGGCAAAGCCACGGCCCTACTACCCAAGTGGCTTCTGTCTTGGTAACCCAGACGGTCCGGTCTGATCCGCGCCACGCGCGCTCGGGTAACGAAAATAAGGCAGAGATCAGACCTGAACGTCTGGGGTAGTTGGTGTAGTAACACCCCCCATCGAGTCACATCCCTCGTCCCTCCCTCCCTCAGTCCACTTTCTGGCTTTGGGACTCATTCTATTGAAGAATACTCCTCTTAAAAATGGTGTGGCAGCTTTCCTGCATTTTTTGGTCTGCTTTTGTGCTTGTCTGGCGCAGGCTAAAGAAGTGCACAATTTTCTGCTATATCAGCTTCAGTTCGGCCCCAAGGGCTCAGGAAAATTCATTAATCTTCACAGTTATTGCATATAGATGTGCTTGCATAATTCTATCACTTCTCCGCGCATCCTGGCCCATGGACGACACGATATCGGCGGATGTGTGACAATGCAGCTGTGACTCGATGGGGGGTGTTACTATACCAACTACCCCAGACGTTCAGGTCTGATCTCTGCCTTATTTTCGTTACCCGAGCGCGCGTGGCGCGGATCAGACCGGACCGTCTGGGTTACCGAGACAGAAGTGGCTTGTGAGCTTGCTGGACTTGTGGCCACTTTTTTGGCCTTGTTTGGCCTTGTACAAGGTCACAAGTAGAATGTCAAAAGTCTGATATACTACATGTCTCAGATCGTATACAAATGTGCACCATGGTGTATAAATGTTGCGCATTTTCGGACCCATACCATAGCCCCTATTATCAGAAAGGCTGTCCTGCATCTTCATGTGTCGGTCTGCTGCGGCGACGCTCCGCACGGATGTCGTAGTCCCTATTTCCAGCCGCACCAGATTTGAGGCCTTGAAGCCCGGCCCGGATGTCGAGCCGCAAGAGAGACACCGCTGCCTGCGACAAGAGACAACTATCTTCACCGCAGGCATGGCTTGATGAGTGTTGTAGTGAGCTCAGTGCAGGAGGTGATCTTCCACGACCATCGCAGTCAATGATCCTTGATTCTGTGAAGAGAAGACCGTTAGCTATGAGCCGGTGAACTCAACAGTAACAAGGAGTTCTTACCATGATAGGTTGGACTTCTCTTCGACGCTGAAGTGTACGAGATCATAATGACATCGATGTAGTCCTTACATGGCGCATTTGTTTTTGGGCTGAACCACAAAAATGTCCAATCTAGCAGTTCAGCTAAATGCTGATAACCGGAGCGCTCCCAAATGCTAAATAATATGTATGGAACCTGCTTACAACACGTGTTCATGCCCTGATATTTGAGCTCGCTGCTCTCGTGGTTGCATCGCAAAGCCATTCAGGAGTCTGACAGTGTAACTTACCTCGGGAATAGTAACCTGAACATGGGCTGACGTGGAGTGTTCCCTGCACCGTAGGCGAACGCCGCATCGCTTATCCTGGTTTTCAAGATGGTGGTAGATGATGCATACTTGCGACCCGCACTGACGGAGAACATGATTGATTTGTCCCCCCTTTCTTCCCCGCTGGTTTACAGGATCCCCCCCCGTCGGCCTATTGTCTAACTCGTGAGATATCTACCTACTGATAAGTAGGTTCAAGGGCTACCGCAGCGCCGTGAGAGCCGATGACTGTAGCATACATTTGGACATTGTGTACGTAGGTACAGTACCTGCTTGTTCCTTTTAGGGACCACCGCAGTAATACATCCTCCTCCTCCTCCCCGCGCTACTGGGTCTTGCTATCCATATTTTGAACCTGTATTTACTTCAGAGTTTTTGCCACAGTCGAAAAAAAAGTAGCCGAGAACAAGCCTCATGACTCTCAAACCAGGCATTTCACCGTCTACATTATTTTGGGTACAGAGTCTTATGCAATTCCCTTCTTTTGGTGTTCTATTTAAATCAGTTTTCTGACTTCAGTTCAAAAAAAAAAAAGTGTTACAAGACGGAAAATGACCCTGCCTGGAATCGAACCACGGGCTTTTCCAGAATTCCTCCTGGCCAATACGCTAATGATTGGAGATGCACACCGCGTGCTACTGGGTCTTGTTCTCCACCTCAGTGCCACCACCTGGTCGTTTAAAAAAGCAGCATGCAAAGGCGAACCATGACCCAGCCTGAAGTCGAACCAGGATTATATTTCTCCTTATCGCATCTAAGAGCCATGAGATTAAGTAGAGGAGATGCAAACCATGTGCCACTGGGTCTCAATTCAGGTGCAAAATGCGGTAACACCGCAATACTTGATCCAAAAGCCAAGCTAGGTTAGAGTCGAGTTATGCCAAATACAAACTCTTTCAATTATTGGGTTCTTAACTACATGGATCCATTTGGCCACACGTAGACTCGTGGCCAGCCTGTATACAAGATACCGAAAATATGTGGTGAGCACTTCGGCTATAACTCACCGAAGCGCTCGCCGCATTTGTTCGGTAAATGTTTTACAGGCTGGTTACGAGTCTATGCCACACGACAGACAACTTGAACATCTCCTTTAACAATCAGACGGCATTGAATGTTGAAGCCAGCCACTGAGGTGCATTGTAATGTGAGAAATTACATAGTCGCGTAGGAATGCCGCACCTTGTGTTCTAAAGCCTGCCGAGCTGTTGGCCGATGCTCGGGGTTCATGTCAAGGCATGCCCGGATGAAGTTACAAGCGTCGTTGGAAATATTCTTCCAGAACTCCTTCGGTTCAAACTTGTAGTCGCCGACAATGATGGCCTCAATTTCATCCTCAGGTGTAGCGCCGTCGAACGGTGTGTATCCCGCGAGAATGAAATACGAAAGGACACCCAATGCCCAGACGTCCACAGGTTTTCCATGACCGGCTACAATGAGAAGTTAGTGCTGGTAAAGTGGGGATGCGAGAAACCAGACTCTTCAAAAAGATCTCCGGTGCCATGTAGTCCAAAGTGCCGTAGACCTCGGTGCTTATGTTGAATTTCTCCCCCTCTGAGTCCACGATGCGACTGAACCCAAAGTCAGTTATAATAATGTCCGCTTCATCGGAGGATGTGTTGAAGAAGAAGTTCTCCGCACTGAGATCTCCGTGCACGATTCCGGCCCCGTGAATATCTGCGACCGCAGCAACGATGGTCCGTACTAGATCGGCCGCGGCTCTGCAGAGAGGTAGAGGTGAGATCGCTTACAGTGATACTGTGAGCACGACTTACGCCTCGTGGTAGCCCCCCTTGGAACATATCCGATCCAAGAGTTCACCGCCCGTGCACAAATCGAAGCACAGATAAACATTGTTCGAAGTCTGTCGGGATGTGTAAGAATACTCCGAATTTCTTCAAGACAGAACACATAATCAAGGGAACAACGCCCGAATACTGAATTACGCGTACCTCAAAGTAGTCGTGCAGGGTCACAGAATTAGGGTGGCCGCCCGAGATTCGTTTCAACGCTGCGATCTCGTTCTGAACCTAAGTCACGTGCCATCAGTTCAAGTTGGTACATCTCGCAGGTCGCCTACCATGCGTTGCTGCCCCTCCTTGAGGTTCTTACTAATTATTTTACATGCGTATGACTTGCCGTTTTGGATCTGGACGGCTTCCTTCACAATGAAATCCATCTCACTTCGGAGGGTCCTGCCTATGCGATACTGCCACACGGGTTGCCAGTGTGAGATGATGGACAATCTAGGAATCGTACCTGGTATGGGAGATGTGTATCCGTCATGGGTGCAATATATGGCCCAAGATACCGGGAGCGTCGCGGGGAAGGCTTTCCAGCCTCTAGTCTGGGTTCTGCTCCATTCTCCATGAGGGTTTGAATCACGTCCTGCCATCCCAGCCTACAAGCGATTTGCAGCGCAGTCCCATGATCACCTCCGTCTGCGTTGACATTGGCGCCAGCCTTAATGAGTGTCTGCACGATGGTTTCGTGCCCACCCAATGCTGCTGCTTGCAATGGTGTGTTATTCCTTTCTGAAGTTGAATTGGGATCCGCCCCCTTTTGTAAGAGTAGATGAACAATCGCTGAATTCCCGTTGCCCGAGACGATTCCAAGTGAAGTCCACCCATATGCCCCGGGGTCGTTCACATTGGCTCCGTGGGCAATAAGCACACGAGCAACACCGTCGTGGCCACAGCACAGGGCCGTCGCTAGTGCCGTCCCATGCCTTCCTCCCGGATTAATTTCTGCACCGTTACCTATCAGTAAAGATGCAATATCCGTATGGCCCCCCAATGCCGCTGCCCTCAGGGCCGTTTCGTACGGTTCGACACGAGAGTTTGTGTCGGCGCCTGCATCGAGAAGGGTGCGTACTACTACGGTGTGGCCTTGCACTGACGCAACCTGTAACGCAGTGCCGCGTACCCCGGCTGGCGCGTTGACATCAGCACCGGCTTCGATCAGCATGCGAACAATTTCAACCTCTCCTTTGGACGATGCTAGTTGCAGCGCGGTGCCACGGTTCGAATCCTGTGGGGTGGCGTCGGCTCCAGCTTCAATCAGCCGACGTACGATGAGCCCCTGCCCACGGAATGCGGCCTCTTGAAGCACATTTCCGGTGAGATTTTCCTTGATTAGGTGCCGACAGGTTTCCTCCAGATGGAAAGCCGCGGATAGCCAAAGTGCAGGAGCCGTCTCGGGCACATTGCGAAGGATAGCAGGATCCGACGAGGTTCTATTCCATAACGGACGCCATTTAGAACCGTTTGCGAGGAAGGTCAGAAGTGGCTGTCTGATCCTTGATTCCGGCTCGCCACGCACGTGCGTTAGGCAATGTTGCACAGCGTAATCTAGAAGGGAACGATAATTTTGAGCCATATTCCTGTGGATGTTAGATTCCTTGTCAGATTCCACGCTGTATAGCCGAAGAGACAGATATGTGATACAAGTTGACGCGATCTCGGTTTGTGCTCCTGGAAGGATAGTGAGTTGGATTCTGTCCAAATAGATGTGGGTAGTATGGTGGATGAGCCGGACTAAGTGACTCTTTTCATCGACCACAACCAGTCCAGCACAGACAGATGGAATGAAATGCATGTCTAGCATATTATCCGGGTCGATGTATGTGGCACCTGGTTCGGTAGATAGAGCTTCCCGGAGCTCAGAAATATTCAGTGGTCTCTTGGCATTCAAAACCCAGGAAAGCGTGCGCCGGGCGAGGTGTCTGTCGTCCTCGCTTTGTTGATTAATGCGTTCCATCGCTTCGTCATAAGTGCCGTTCAACGTGCTCTGCATATCTTCCAAGGCGACGCGGACTGCTGTGACGGTGTTCTTGTGTGTGAGGGAATCAATATGAAGCTTGGCGAGCAGAAACCTAGATAAGTTGAGTTAGTTGAACTTGTAGCCGATCGTTGTTGCCGCTCACATTCCATCACTATGTCGCACAATTTTTTCCTCAATGGCATCCATCAAGGCAGGCTCTTTCTCGATGTGTCTGAAGAGACGAGGCTTCTGGGTCTGTGCACGCACATACCGGCGTATGTCATCTTCGTTTGCACAAATTTCGATTGTGAAGGTTGGGATAAGATGGCGGATGGCGATGTGAGGTCGAGAAGTTAGCATCAGATTGACACTGGGTTCCAACCGAGAGAGATAAAGAAGTAAGGAATCGCGTTCGTCCTCAGGATATTCGTCAAGCGCATCAACAAAAATGAAGACGCGAGAGTATTCGGAAATTGTCGAACAGAGTATAGCGTGATCCTCGTCCAAGGATGGCCGGGTGCGTAGCTCGCGGTGGTGCTTGTATAGTTTCTCCAGAGTCGAGGGAATGAGTCTCCCGACTACAAGTTGGCGCCAGAGGCCGGCGAGGAGGTTTGGAAGAGTGTGTGAATGTATCTCTTTGTAATTGAGATAGATGGCAGCCACACCAACGTTGAGGTCTTTTGAGCTTATTCGAAGATCGTCCACCGCAATTGAGCTATTGGTTATTTAGATAATGACGCGTAGGGCAGGGCGGGAGAGTACCCACGTAAGCACAGTTTTGCCAGCGCCGGCTGGATAACATTCTCTTAGAGTCGAGCAGTCAACCTTGAAATGCATACTTACGCATCCCACAACACCAGAGTATTTTTCCTTCGGCAGCTTTCCACCTCTTGAAACTTTTGTCTGCCAAGAACCATCCACCACTGTCCCGTTGCCTAGTCTTCAGTATTTCTTCTTGTCGCTGGAAGAAATTCAACGGCGAATACCAATCCAGTATTTTTTCTCGCCGGGTATCTGCATATGTATGAGTTCGTATATCTGTCGTCATGCCGGGGGGAGAATGCTTACCATCATGATCATCCTCTTGGTTCCGTTTAATATCCCTGATGTTTTTGAAAAGATCTGCGGAGCTTCAGGTCGGGGTCAACTAACATTGAACAAATGAATTTACATATATTATCAACCCGCTTCTCTTGACTTGCTTCTGCACGAACATTATATTAGCAAATGCTGAGCGACATAAAATAAAATCGAATGACGGTTGTGGTATTGCCTCTGGTCTTCCGCGAAGTCCTTGATAGTTGACGCGGCATCTGGCGGAAGATCACATCAGTATAATGACCTCTTCGGCTTTATGAATGTGCTTGCCTCGAAGGGAATTCCTGAAGTGAATGAGCACAGAAGCGGACAAAGGCGAGCAGGACTGACCGGTTATCTATCGCCAGCCATATGCCGACCATACCCTTGAATCGCTCAATCGTGCTCAGTCCTTGTTGTACGTCTTCCTTTCCCCAGAGTGGCCAAGTCAAACGACTAGAAAGACCGTCCATATCCAGTTTCTTCGTCAACCCCTCCATGACTACTCTCAGCTGGAACAGTACCTCTCGAAAGTGCTCCCCGCCAACTATCTGATTCTCCGAATCGCTGAATCGCTCATCGAGAACCACGAGCACAGGCTCAAGACTTTTGATTTCCTGAAGTAGCTGTTGTTGTTCTGTCGGCGCATTCCGAAAATCGTGCAAATAGCTGCGAGCCCTTGCGACTGTATCCACCAGTTGCAGGACACTTGCCACAAGCCCGACGATTTCTGCCATGGATGCTGAGGACTAGAAAGAGAAAGGCACGAGGCGTGGCAGCTGACACGGCCGCACTTGCCGGAAAGGCTGTGCTTCTTCACGCCCAAGCCTGACCGTTGCCTGACCGCACCACCCAGAATGCAAACTACTGGACCAGGGATTGCTTGTCCTCCTTCAGTGGCAGGTTTCTCAAGGATAAAGATTGGGCGCTACAGTGGCGTGAAGCACTCGTCGATCCCAGACAATGCACCGCCAAAGAAGAAAGCTCTACTCATCGGTGTAGCGTATTTCAAGACTAGCTATAGCGAGCCTAGCAATTTCAGGTTAACCGGAGCACATGTGGACGTCGACCTCATGCGTAGGTTGTTGGTGGGGGTATACGGATATGCCGAGAGCGATGTGGTCACGCTACTCGATTCAGAGCACGGTGTGCAACCGACGCGAGCCAATATCGTATGCTTTATTTGGTGCCCGCATTTTCACTGTTTTAAGCGGGCGATTCATTAGCTACGAGCTATTGGAGATCTCGTACGGGGCTCGCGCAGAGGGGATCGGTTTTTTTTCCTGTGTGAGTCTGCTATTCCGCAGGCCATGCGTGATGCTCATACTTGTGGTGCATAACAGTCCACGGGTGTTCAATGGAATTTATGTCGAATAGCAAGGATGAGACAGACGTAGGTCAGTGCACAGTGCCGCCATTATGTTAACTCGGACACTGAAACCGGCTCGCAGGTCTTAAACCGGCAGATGGCGAGGTGATAACGAATACTGTAGGTCCATGCTACTAGTAGACATCATGGTCTCGCATTCGATCAATCATCCATCCTTCAACGAAATACCAGTTGTTGATTCAGATATTTACGCAGGAACTTCGGCGTCATCTCATCGAACCGCTCCCCGTCGACTCTTCTCTGGTCGCAGTGCTAGATTGTTCACACAGTGCCGCCTTGTTAGGTGGGTTTTCGCGCAAAGGCCTCGACTCTGGCTGATCCCAAACCGCCCCAGACCTTGCTCACCTCTCATGCAACCGTGTCTACGTCCCGTGGATTTCGGGGACCCGTGTCCAACGGCGAGATGCCCTGCCTCCAATGCAACGGCGAAATGCCCTGCCTCCAATGTCCATTGACCACTCACAGGACGGGAATGGTGCGGTAAGGCTGGAACGAAGACGGCGAACTATGTCAACGCCTACTTCACCTGACGGTGCTACTTTCCGGGACGTACGCGCCGCGACGCCCCCTTCTTCGGACAACGATTGACCACTCACAGGACGGGAATGGTGCGGTAAGGCTGGAACGAAGACGGCGAACTATGTCAATGCCTACTTCACCTGACGGTGCCACTTTCCGGGACGTACGCGCCGCGACGCCCCCTTCTTCGGACAACGACAACGATCACCTGCAAAAGGAAGTGCTACCAGCGTCGTCTTTGTGGCTTGACAAAGATGGATGTTACTGCGAGAGTCCGGAACCATACGTCATCCGACCGCGCTTCCAATCGGTACCAATGTGGTGGCTGGGCAAAGACAACAATGCTGACGGTGGTGGACGCGCTTGCGACAGCCCACCGCCAGTATGGGCCTGCCAAGGGTGGAACTGTCGCGACCCAAACCGAACAGTAGCAAGCGAGGCGGATGTAGTGCGTCTCCCATCGTCATTGGACTTTCCAATTGATCTATATATATATATTCAAGATAGTGCTGGCGGCGTGCCGAGACGACGAGATGGTTTGGGAATATCCGACGGGTGACGGGAGCATAACACGCCTACTGGCCCGTCGGCTGGAGTATGACCCTCATCCGATACTCCGCTCCTTGGTGACTGAAGTGAGGTGTGTCCTTTTCCTATCGCTGCTACTGTATACGATTCTGAAGCTCTCGCTCTGTCCAGCCACGCCATGCACGAGGTCAGGGTCAATCAGCATTGTGAGATAAAGACATACAGACGTCGCTACGCCCGATACGTGGCTCGGTTGTGGAAGTTGCGGCTACGCGGCCGGCTACCCGTCCAGGATATCACCAACCTCTTGAAAGACCATCGGTCGGAGGTCGATACTGAAACATTCCAGAACCCTCAGCTCTTGAGTCATTTGCCGCTGGACATGGAGCGCATCTGGGATATGTGACGGATGGCACGCCTTAAATTCTTTTCTTTCGTTGAACCCAAGTACATGTATTCTGTCATTGGTTTCTGCTATGTTGCGTATTGCCGCGAGATATTTTCAACATGGCATGCGACGCACTGCATCAGGAATATCCTGCTCAAATTGAAAAATAAAAGAGAGACGGTCGTGGTCAATGATTCATGTACTCATGACTTAGCCTGGAGTCGAACCAGGGCCGTCTCCAGCAACCATTTTAAGTAGAGGAGATGCACACCGCGTGCTACTGGGTCTTATACCCTTTCCATCTATCCTCCATTTATGAGCGGCTGTGGGCGCGTCGACGACACCCGATCAAATTTTCAACACGCCGCGATGTTCTTATCACTATTTCTTAAACACCTTTTCCTGGTACCGACTCAGGTACCAGGTCTCAGAATCAGAATTAAAACTTATCTATTGCATGCGCATTTTTACCGGATCAGCCGGACCGCTTATTATGTACCTGCTGACAGGTCCGGACCAGACCCGCAATGGTGGGGATTAAACACTGCACAAAATGGACACCGTAGTTTACGCATAGTTCAACACAGAATCTTGGTCTGTCGCAAATACAACTCCGTCCCAGTCATATAACTTCTCTGGTGTGTCGGACATGGATGGTTCCACCAACCCTTCGCGAACTGCATCTGACGACTCCATTTCGTATAGACTCGTAACCAGTCTGTAAAATGGATGCCGAAAAAATGCGGCGAGCGCTTGGGCCTTTTACAGACTGGTACATCTCGGGAAAGGGGATTGAGCTGCCAACGGAGTTTGAAAAAATTGGCAGGTGCCGCGATCGGCCGATAAGCGAGCCATCAAAATCGATCAATTCTGCCCCAAACTCGATGGCGTTTTCTGCTCTTCCATCCGCAATGAAAAAAAATCTGAAGAGGCAAATGTGCTTATTTCTAGCATATAAAGGTTCATGAAAAATTCAATTTCCTTAAATTTCAAAGTGCAAGAGAGAACACGGGCCTCAGCCAAATTTTAAACTCCGCTGTCAGCCCAATGCAAGATTCCGAGATGTACCAGTCTGTATACAACCGAAGTGCTTGCCACATATTTTCGGTATTTTGTATACAGACTGGTCACGAGTCTACATTTCGTATGCGTTACCTCTGATCGGGGCCTCATAGATAGGCGCTTTGCACACAGCAGTTCCGAATGCCCAATGAATGCCCAAATTTCTGCGAGTATAGTAGTAGCAAAATATATGGGCCTACTCAGACATTAGTAACTGCTCAGACTTTGCCCGAAACTTACATGACCGGCTTGTTAGGCATCGAAAAGCATGGAAAATGCCGACGTTTGCTGAGAAAAAAAGCCGACAGAAAAAACAAACAGTTTCCATTCAGCGCTTAAATAGAGCATGTAGCTTACCGGCACACGCCTTAGCCCACACTTCACTCAAAGAGGGTATGGCTGTATCTTCGTCGTTCACTGTCCATGAGCCCAGTGCCTCGCTGAGAGTAGTCCAGGCCTCTCAAGACCCCTGTACGACATCGAGGCTTTCGCATGAGCTGCGGACCTGGGCCTAAGCCGCACCCGGCAGGGTAGTAGGTCCATTGACTCCTTTCACATATGCGCTCTAACTGTGTTACAGGCGCCTCGTAGATCAAAACGCTGACACTGACTAACTTGCGAGCTGCAAACTATAACTACATATACCTCCTAAATATAATTAGTTTTATTGTTGACTCCATGTTTCCCGAGGTACACACTACAACAACAATATTGCCTTGGTAACAGTTTATATGAGCGCAACGTTAGCGACGCAATAAATACTGCATCAGTAATTCACATCTTGCCTCTCACATTCTACCTCTCATGGCGTGCGTTGAATTTGGAGCGCAAATGACGCCGGCCGACTTTATCCACCACCTGGAACAGCACCCTGATTTCCTCGCTCTCTTGGAGTATCGTGCTGACTTTTTCCCACCACAGTCTCCCAATGACTGCTTCCGCACAGCCCATCGTATTGAGCGTACCTGCGCGGGATGTGGATCCGCTACAGTCTAAGGGGACTTCAGGGCGAGGATTATTGGACAACTCGCCGAACCCATTGTAAGACGTCCCGTCATTTGGGTTCGGTGACTAGTGGTGGGAAAGTTCGGTTCAGGCTTTCGGTTCGAACTCGAACCGAACTGAACTGAACATGAAGTTTAGGTTCAAGGTTCAGTAGATTCCTGAACCTGAACCAAAGTTCAAGTTCAGAGTTCAGTGTAGGATCACTTTTGCTGAACGCGTTCGAACCCCGAACTTGATGCCGAAGTTTGCGCAGGTTTGGTAGCCCAAATAAGGTCAAGCAACGCGTCTTTTCCGGCGTGCCCTGACCATGTCAGCAGCAAAAGGTCCTCAAGCAATCGGCTATCACATTGAGCAGGCATTCCTATAGGCTGCTATTGTCTTTAAAATCACATTCCATTGGCCACCGTCGCGACAACAGATGTTCCCAATCACGCGATTATCTACCCATCCGGGGATCGTCGACCGCTGCAGAACGTGCTTTCTTCAGTGGGACTCTCACCGGTACCAAACTTCGCAACAAACTCACTCCAGAAGTCTTCGAAGCGTTACAGCTTCTCAAAAGTGCGTACCCCAACGGCCGTATCAGTGCCGCCAAGGATGCGGCCAAACACATGGACACCCTCATTGCAGAGCTAGATGAGGAGCACTACGGATTTCCTGCGGATGTTGTTGACATGATGGAGCTGGATGCGACGAATATATTATGTAGTTTTTATAGTACCTGACTTCAATCAAGGGCTTCTTTTGCGTACATTTACTGTTTGATTTTGGGTGGGAAAAATCATTTCGGTTCACGCGTTCGAACGCGCTCTGAACGCTGAACCGAACCGTTTGAACCTGAACCTGCAGTTCAGGTTCGGGGTTCAGCAAATGTCTGAACCTGAACCGAAGTTCAGGTTCAGCGTTCGGGAAAAACAGGCTCTGAACCGAACTGAACCGAACTTTCCCAACACTATCGGTGACTGACCATCCTCGTCTAAAGCAATCATTAAATGACCATCACACCTTCACGCTTCAGGCTCCGGATTGGACCGCCCAAGGCTGGGAAATTTCTGTCTTCCATGACCTGTGGGCTCGCTAGTTGGGAGTGCTCAACATGACAGAAAAGGACATTGAGATTAGAGCATGGCTGCAAAAACTGGTAAGTTCTGATGCATGTTCCTGGGGGAAACTTGGCGTCTCAATGCAAATTACAGTCGCCGCGCATTGAGTCTTGGTCCTCAAAGGCTAGGATCAAAGTGAATGTCTTTCCCAGCACTATCTACTCATGGCCTATCCAGCCAGGGGTACTGGCTACGTCTACGCGGGTCCATCAAGCGGGCTCCGAGCTTCATCATTGGCAAGGCCGGACTTTTGTGTTGGAATGTACATTCCACTGCGCGGTTGTGGACGGTGAACATCTAGTGAGTGCCATCGTTCGTTTTCACTCACCATGATGTCTGCGCTCTGCACATGCAACAGTTGTATCTCGCTGTTTATGCGCCATGATTGGAAATAGGTCGCGCTCATCTGTTTCCAACCGGTGTGATCCGCTAATACCAACTTCTGTGAAACGTTCGTGCTCGCATGCTTCTATTTTGCAACATTCCTTTCCTAGAAATGAATTCCATATTCTTAATACAGTTCATCCCATATTATGATTTCGAACCACATGCCGTTTCAATTTGGGACCGCGCGCCGGCAATCCTCCTCCTCCACAGATTTAGGGTGCCTTAGGTATATTTGCATCGTTCATTTCCAAGAAGTGGATTCCATATCCCTGATGCATTTCCTCTCGGAGTACCCACATGCAACAGACTTAGGGCTCATGCGGTTGTTTCATACATTTCATCTGCACCATGGATCTCCTTGCTAATCCACATGACTATATTTCAATTGACAATGCCTGCCTGCCAACCATACACAAGTCCGTTCCAGAGATGCAGTGCTGCGGCTGCAGTCGTCGCTCTGCTCAAAATTGTCAAAAGAAGTTGCAATATTTTTAAAGTAACGGGCCACCCCTTGCCGCCCAACAATGTCTAACAACCAACAATGTCTAACAACCAAGAATCTCTACTCCTGCCTGAACTGCCGGCCCCACCCATTACCATCCTGGTCTAGATGGGATGGGTTATGTTGGACTACGTTCGGTACAATATTGCGCGCGCTATTCCCGTATGCTGGATCGAACACCTGATCCCATTCCCGACGGACTACTGAGACCCATCTTTTGCGCTTCACCACTTCCTTTGCCAAACAGCTTTTGTGTACCTGACAGCGATCAGGTTAGGGAACGCATCTGGGTCAGGGTGCCTGTTATGCACATTAAAAATGGCGCCTCTAGAGGGAAAAAAATCATCAACATGGACCGGGAGGATGGTGCACTGGTGAGATGTATTATTATTTGGTTCTCTGCATTTCATCGTTTGATTGCAGTGGCAAACGGAACTGAACATCAATTCAGGCTTCTGCGCGAAGGTTTGCTCGGATCTCATGAGTGATGTCATCCTCGCGGCACTTATCCTACATATTTGTTTCATGTCTTCGTAGTTGAATGTCACAAGGATTGCAAATTGTTTAAAATATAAGATGCTGTACAGCTATCTGAGGTGAATACCAGCCATCTCTACTCTCTCCCGTTTCACGCGGTCCACTATGGCCCACCAATCTCGCCGCCCTATGGGGGTGGTCCACGTCCCGACGGCCAACGATGTGCACAGTCCTGTACCACTCAACGACGATGTAGTCAGAGAAATACTGCACCGACTTGACATCATCGCGCTATCGCACTACGGCCTCTTCTCGAAGGCACATGCCGCCACCGCCCTTGGGTTGCTAAAGGAGAGGGTAAAGTGTTATACTCTACCTTTCTTCCCCAATGAGAGAGCATGGACCACCTTCTTCGAGGCCTTAGAGGAGTTCGAGAGCTGGATTAACGGCTCTGTCCCACTCGAGGCGCTCTCACTGCAAAGTCGGCCCGAGGTGCCCACCAACCTCAATGTCCTTCTTTCCCATGTGCACGAGTTGAATTGGGCAAACAGTGATGATGTGCTAGGTTTCCGTCTAGACTCCTCGGTCACAAGTTCCGGAAGATGGGACATTGTCGGGAAGAGATATACGTCATTCACTCACCAGCATGTCCCGGTATGCCGCCTGATCTGTGCTGCTTAAACTACTCATATTTTGCTCGAAGGGAAAAACTATCAGCAACACAGAAATATTCGAGTTGTTTTTGGCCGGAATGCATATGGGCCAGCTAAACACCATTTCCGCTTGAGAGCTAATATGCTTCAATGTTCACCCGACCGCCGAGCAGACAGTAGTCGAGGGATGGAGGCACCCCGGAGAGAACGTGCGTACACCTTTCCGGATGCCGTAACACATGAACGGAACACCGCCGAATGGTCCGAACCCTGCGGAATCTACTGCCCACGCACGACGCACGGCCTCCGAGGTGTTGGTCACTGGAAGTGGGGAGGTGTGAATGTAAATGACCACAGAGAAATGGACCCCTCGTTGAGGCGAATGGGGGAACAAAGGATTCTTTGGCGTACTGGATTTAGTGATGCCCGTGGTCCGGCGTCAGGCCGTCAAAGCCGCGAAGCCGGGGAGTTATATGCCCGGACTATGAAAAGACGCCAGTGGACGCCGGACCCCGGTATCCATCGGTGGCTGACGGGATCAGTTGATAGGAGATGTTGATGAGCAAAAGATTAGATAGTGTCGTCCACCGATTGCCGATGATAACCGGCAATCTTTCCTTGCCATTTATTTTGATATAGGGTCTCCTCATCCATCAGACCTCAGTGGAAAATCGTGGATGGCCAAGAAGAAGCAGTCACTTACGCAAGTGTCAGGTGAAGAGTATGGATTGATTGATAAGTAGTAGGTATAGTCAAGGTGTAACATAAGTATTTACTAAAATATTTCCATCGGACCCGGCGGAAGCCAGTAGATTCTGTTTGAGAGACGCTGGAATCTGTTGGATGATGGCTATTTACCGGTGTATTTCGGTGCAATAGGACCAAATTCAACGGAGCTACACTGACTGGCAGTGACCTCCACTGTATTTTGTACGAACATCCAATAGAATTGCCCGCCCATCCAATGGAATCCACGGAATGATAGGCTAAAATTATTGATTGTTAATGGATTCCTTGCTGATTCCAGTAGAGTACATTGGACATTGAGGCAATGTATAACGGTATCTGCCGGAAATTCGCGAGTGGGTGGATGTGAGTGTAAAATAGGTGGAATGACTTGCACAGCTGGCTACCTATTTCATAACACATCCAGTGGATGGCGATGGAAACTCTATCATGCGCAGTGGAATCCAACGGAACCTGGGCAGCATTTTTGTGATATTGAAAGATGAATCATATCGAAATATATTCAGGGTGTATGATGGAATACATTGACTATCAGTGGAACCAAGTTGAGGCCCATTCCAGTTCAGTGGACGGCAAGACGCGGACACCGAATTCCAGTGGATGATGTTTGAAGTTCCAGTGGAAGCCGGTGGGACGGAGCGGCTTTGCGGGTCCGCGCTTATTACACAAGCCGGGCCCGCTCAGGCCCGAGCCACGCCGGGCCCGATGCACGGCTTCGTCGGGCCCTGGGCTCGGGCTCGAGATTTCTGAGGCCCAAGCCCGGCCACCAAGCCGCGGCCTCGAACAGTAAGAAACCTTGTCTATTTCATCTTTAATCTCCTACGCAACGTTGCCGAATTTCCTCCGAAATATTTGATGTATAGCTTGAAATCTCACCGGACCTTCAATCTCTTCGGATTGTAATGTTATCGACTCCAAAAAAAAGTGTGATGAGCCCAGGTTTTGTATTCCGTGAGCTGAGTGTTTTTTTGGGTGTGATAGACTTCCAGAAGTTTGTGTAGATGATGAGTGGGATGATAGGAAATTGTTTTATTGATAATAATGGAGAGGTACACCACTCGAAATTCTAATATCCTGTCTACGTACCTGAGGCCGCGGCCTGAGCCCAGGCCAGGCCCTGTTTGCGGGCTCGGGCTCGGGCTTCAGATTCTTGAAGCCCAAGCCGTCCCAAGCCGGGCCCAAGCCGCGGCTTTCAGGCCGGGCCGGGCCGTGGGCATCACTAACTGGATTCAGGTGCCTTAACCGATACTGTGAGCACGGGAAGAAGGGGTGGACCGAGCGTGACGACTAAAGAGGTTTTACGATGCAGTTCCAATTTCCTGTCGCTCTAGTAGTGAAGTGTACACAGAACTGTTGTCCAGTCGTCTGCTAATGGTGTCCAGGTCGTACTGGGAGGTACCAGGGGATGCCCAGAGGGCCTCAGTATTCTTATCATTTTAATTTATGGGAGAAAGTCTCTCCGAAGAATGCAAGCAGCATAATTCGCGCAGCTGTGAATTGAAATGACAATTGCTGTGCGGCCCGGCCCTTGCACCGCTATGACGTTATCGTTCATGTGCATCGATCACATCGATCCCCGCTTATAGCCGCCGTTGTGCCGCCCATACCTTTCTCCTTCCACCACCACAATAACCCTCACCCACACCAAACTAAATCCAAGAACAAGATGTCCTACGGCGGCGTACGATTATTTCTTATTCTTACTGGGGAACATACTAATTGATTACTTGGATTATCGCCGATAGCAGCAGCACTACGGCGCCCCTTCAGGCGGGCCTCCGGGCTACGGCGGCGCGCCTCCCCCGCAGCAGGGTTATGGTGGCGCGCAGGGGCATGGAGGTGCGGTTGTCTCTTATACTATATCGATTTTACTGACTTTGTTTATTAATATTAGGGTATGCCCCGCCCCCAGCACACAGCGCCCCGCCCGCACACGGCGGCTATGGCGCCCCACCCCCAGCCCACGGCGCCCCGGCCCATGGTGCGCCGCCCGCACACGACGGATACGGCGCGCCCCCGCCCGCGGGCGGCCCTGGCGGCTATGGCGGCGGGTTCGCGCCCCCGCCTGCCTCGGGCCCGCCACCTGGTGCGGATCCGCAGTGCGTTCCCCTTGTCAACAGCATGTATTCAATGGACTGACTGATTCTGCGCCGCAGACTCTGGTCGTGGTTCTCCTCGGTCGACACGGACCTCAGCGGCGCAATCACCGCGCCCGAGCTCGAGCGCGCGCTGATCAACGGCGACTGGACGCCCTTCGACCTCGACACCGTCAAGCTCCTCATGACCATCTTCGACACGGACCGCAGCGGGACGATTGGGTTCAATGAGGTGGGTGGCGGTTTCTTTTCTTTTCTTATTTTGCGATGTGTGGCGGTGGGCGCTGTGGCATGCGTGCGTGCGTAAGCGTGCATGCGTCCGGTGTCGATGAATGCCCCGCGAGGCGCCCGTCATCGCGCGCGCGATATCGATCCTGTCGGGTCTGGCCGGTGGTGACATCATGGCGCCGCAGCACATCCTCTCGCCTCTTGCGGGAGCCTGTTGCTTGCTTGCGCCCGCGCTATCGCTTCTGCTTGCTCGCGCGCTGTCGCTGGCGTGGCCGTCCATCCGGCTATGCGAGGCACCCACCTTGTGTGCGGTGCAACCGCCTTGTGTGCGCTCTGCGGCGATACCACCCGTCGGCGCTCAGTGGCGCAGATGCGTGCCTGCGCCTTCGCTTATGTGCTGCTCGGGGACGCAGCAAGCCCGTACTGTCTGCTCGGTGACGTGCGATAACGCGGGTGGGGGCGGACCCTGCGTGCGTGAGGCACATCGGCGGCGCGCTACTGTGGCTCGAACATGCAGCTGGCGGCGCACGCGCGGTGGCCGCTCCCTGCGCAGGTGCGCCTTGGGATGTGCTCAGTGACGCAGCTCCGTGGCCTACTGCTCGATGGTGCGCCTGTCTACAGCCCGGGGCAGTTTGGGGCGACCGTCACCGTGGCGCTCACTCGCCCTATCCACGGCTCCGACGCGCTCGTCCGTGGCGCAGCGAGCAGGGGCGACAGTTCCACTCACACGCCGCCCAACTGCTACGTGGTGCAGCACCTTGATGCTACGTGTGTGTGTAGCGTGCGTGGGCGGTGCAGCTCTATTCTCTACTCCGTGGGCCGACCGTCGTGTCGTCTGGCGGCTCTGGTGCAGTACACTCCGCAGCCTGCGCAGCCGCTCGGGGCGTGGTGGTGCAGCTCCGTGCGTGCGTGCGTGCCTCTACGTGCCAGCTGCGCAGCTCCCCTCCTGCCCTCCCGAGAAGCCGAACCCGCTGTACTGCAGGTGAGTCCTTGCTGCAACTACCTCCGTCCCGTCCTGTCTCTTCCCTCCGCTGCCTTGCTGCCGCTTCCTCCCCTCCGCTGCCTACCTCTGTCCCGTCCCTCCGCTCCCGTCCCGTCCCCTTTCTCCCGTCCCTCCGCTCCCTCCCTCCCATCCCTCCGTAGCTACCTCCCTCCCGTCCCTCCGCTCCCTTGCTTCCTCCCCTCTGCCTTACTGCTGCCGTTGCACTTCCCACGCCGTGTTTGTAGTGGTACAAATGAATATATTCATTTTCTATCTACTCCCAAAGGAGGTATGGCACTTACATAAATGGTCCCAGTCATGCCGCAGCCTAGCCCTGAACACACAGGCCGGCTTCAAAAAAAAAAAAGAAAGCGAGTTAATAGAATCACTAGGGATTGCTTACCGCGTTATATTCACTGAAAACAAGCTCACCTGATTAAAAATCCGCGTTGGTTTCACTTAAACCCGTGTTAGATTCATTAAAACCCTGCCTCGTTAGCACTGAATTAGCCCGTTAGATAGGTTCACCTGGCTAAAAACACGCGTCAGAATCATTAAAAACAGATCCAGGTGGTTAAAAAGCGCATTAAAGTCAGTACACAACGTATGCTAGATTCATTAGAAATGGCTCACCTTGTTAAAAAATCGCGTCAGATTCGTCAGAAACTTAAGAATACTGGTTAATGCGCGTTAGATTCATTGAATACACTGGCTATGGTTAAAGATTGACCTCGTTCAATCCATTACCTGCTTTAAAAGCCGTTAGAATCATTGGAAACAGAAGAAAAGGAGGCTTAGGCTGCTTAGCGTGAGAGACCGCGGTCATTCGCTCTTAATTGCCCGCTCGATTCATTACCTGGCTCAAAAACGCGTGAGAATCAATAAACAACACGTGTTAGATTCATTAGAAACCGCTCACCTGGCCAAAAAGCGCGTTAGGGACACTAAAAACCCAAAGAAAAACGTGTTAGAATGGATACAAACAAGAAAAAGGAAGCCTTAACGTGAAAGATTCCCTTCATTCGCACTAAAAAAACGCGTTAGAATCACTACAAAACCAATAAAA
Organism: Mycena rebaudengoi; assembly: GCA_029282285.1. NCBI lineage: Eukaryota > Fungi > Basidiomycota > Agaricomycetes > Agaricales > Mycenaceae > Mycena > Mycena rebaudengoi. The sequence goes on from JARJCX010000231.1 coordinate 161,821, forward strand.
CGGGTTAGAATCAATAAAAACCAAGGCTTGCCGAGAAATATTCGCTTCACTGGCACTAAAATACGCGTTAGATTAGTTAGGAAAGCGGGTTAGATTAGTTAAAAACACGCGTTAGCTTCATTAGAATAAGAAAAACAAAGAAAGAAACTCACCGCACCGGCGTCAGAACATTAGCGTAGAACAGAGGAACAGGGTAAAGATGGCCACAGTTGAACACCAACCAAACTCCCAATTTGATTCACATTACATGCGGCACCTAGGGCAGTAACATCGGCACTGCACAACAATACTGTATTTACAGTCCCCATCTAATCTTTTTCCTAACGGACTGCAGGCAGAGGACACTCACTGTCACTTAGCCCTAGATTCAAACTCCGAAAGATTGCCGATGTCAGCCGCCGGTGACATTTGCCGGTACGGTAATCTCGGCTCCAGATCTCTGGGTGGCGGAGTTCCAAATTTGAGGCAGAAAAATGATGAAAAAGATGGGCGGAACTCTCACCTTAAGATCTGGTGCAGGCTGCAGCTCGTATAGCATGAGGCATTTGTCACATCAGTCACGTAGATGTCACCTAGATAAGATTCAGATCGCCTCCTATCCAATCCACCCATGGCCGACGAAGACTATGACTTTCTCTACTTCGATGACCCAGAATTCGAGCTTGATGTGATTATAACCCTTTTCTTGAATGCGGCAATTTCCTATTCGCGGGGTGATCAATTAATTATGAAGTATGTTACAAGCAACGCACCTTGTGTATCTCATCATTATACGTCTCGCCGTTAATGGCTGCGGCAGAGATTCCCATTGCCTCGAATTGCTTTGCCTATGTAACGAGGTCAGCCAGAAGAGGTAAGTGAAGATGGGATTACACGCCTGATCTTCTTCCAGCGCGTTCAATGGAGATATTATTATAACCATCTTGTCCGGATTGGTGAAGAGTGGGAACAAGAATGGCATCGTTTTCCCAGCACCTGTCCCGGCCAGCAGCGAGCAGTCCAGGCCAAGCTCCAGGGCTTTACCTATATCAACTTGCCACTTGTGCGCTGTCTTGCCCGGATTGCACGCTGCAAAATCATTCCGAATTTTGGCGCGTACTGCTGCTGAGCAGTAGCCTCCCTCGCGCGTCACTGCGGCGTTCTTGCGGGCCTTCTCGAGCAGCTTCTCGGATCTCAGCGCATCTCTGATATGGGCATCAAGTCGGGATTGGACAGGCATGAGAAGCAAGTGGTGGGAGGCAGGCCGACACGACGAGGAAGGAGAAGATCTTGAGCTGTCAGATGCGAAAAGTCACAGCGTGACTCGTGCGCTTGCTATACGAGCTGCACCAGACGTTATAGGGCAGTGCTCCGCGATCAAATTTCATCAAAACTGTGCCTCGGATCTTTCCGACCGGTCCGGAGGACCGCTTGCGCTCGAGCCCAGCGAGCAAACTGCCCTATAACGTCGGGAACGAGACTACCGGTACGGCCAATTCCCAAACTTTGTGCTCCTTTTGCCATCTCGCTCTCACCTATGAGTTATGCATACACACTATGAGGCCAAATTCCCAAAGGTAGATGTAATATAACGCACATGCATAACAACTGCGTCGGCAGATTGCACCACAGCCTCAGATTCAACCAAGTGGGGCTGTTTTCCTTCAGGATCAGTGCATCCTACCGACAGGAAATAACACACCTTCAATGATGCGAAGATGGCTCCCAAGGTCTTGAGCTGTGTCACGAACTGCGGCTTGGTTCACACAGGTATCCCAAGTGACTTGGGAAAAAAGCTCCATGTGAAATCTTCAGTCATAATGGTCTCCAGTCCTGCAACGTCGCCCATGGATAAGTGCACCAATTACACCTGGGCTATTTTAAGCGGGGTGAATGACCATTGCTTTTGCCGGGTGTGGCAAGGGTGCGGCCGAGTGAAGATGGAAATGGACCCGGACAGATCAAAGACAGATGGTTCGGTGAACATATTCTGAGGAGGCAGAAACTATTTTTCAATGTTTAAAAACATGCCTGAATATTTTGGGGGCTTCAGGATCAACGGACACGGAGAAAGTGTATAGTATTCCATATTACCCTCTGATCACCATGCCCGGCAACAAGCTATCTATATGTTCCTCTCCCCAAATCTCTTAGTTTTTTTTGCATGTATATGTATCATGCTAAAGCTGGCTCTCATGCCATGGTACATGGGTGGCTGCATTTAAATGTTTAAACCTTCAAATAAAATAAGTTTGGAGAGAAGCAATTTGCTCTAGCATATGCAAGGCTCAGGATGATCCAAATCACAGGTGATGTTCTCCTCCCAACTGGGCATAACCTTCAACCACAACCTATGGCAAGGCGTCACAGAGTCAGCCCTTTCCCAAATCCTGTTGGATTTTCTTCTTGGCCTACATCATGAGGTAGTACTATTACATGCACTTGGGGACAAAAGATCATGATGAAATGATTTTTTTTTTCACCTAATGGGTGATAATCTCCGTAGTGAGCAACTGTAATTCATGGACTATCACCTCAGGGAGGTGCAGGACCATACAAGGACCTCTAATAATAGCCACGGAGGCTAGATACCAAAATCCGGAATTCTGCGGCGGGCCATGTCCGGACATAGGGGTGGAAATATGTCCCAAAATGGCAATTTTCTGGTCCCCACGGCCTCAAAAAAGCTAAATCTCCCTCGCACGCGCTGCGGGATGAGTTCCTGACTGAATGAGATCAATATGAATTGTTTACGGCTCAAAACCAGCCTAAAATATGTCACCTGATTCAAAAACTTTGTCCTGAATCACCATTTTTTATTTTTTATTTTTTTTATGGTACATAGGCCAGTAGCAACTAACAATTGGTTAGCCCATCTGGTTTGTAAGGGTTGGAGTGTCAGCTCCAGAGGGAGTGGTTTCCACCACCCAGAGAAATGCTTGTGCACGCCCAAAGGGCAGTGTGGGACTATCGTGCTACCCAACACTTCGGCTATTGTTTTGCTGGGGTTGGGAATGTGTAAAAGCACGGCTACCCATTAAAACTCTGGGCTCCCGTAACCAATCGGCCAGTAAGCTACACTCATTATCTAGAGTATTTGACCATGTCCCCAGGACTAGTGGCTTGGCCAACACAGGACGTTTCCCGTGCAGTGGCCTATTTGCGAGCGTTATGTTTGTCTGTAGTCTCTGATTTATTGTGAATTTCCATTTGTTCATTATTTCTCCCTCGGACGCCGGTTCACTGTCCCGAGATATGACCCGATTATTTCGGAGTGTCTAAATGAGGTACACGGACTCAGACATCAAGATCCGGTATAACCATTGCGCACCATGCTTCGTCTTACCCTTCTCATCGCGGAACTCCGCCAGCCCGCACCTGAGTATCGTGCCCAACGACACTGCCAGCCATTCAGCCTCTTTTGCAAGCCACAAGGTCTCTGCTGCCCGCCATACTAACTCTTGCCCAGTGATAAGCTGGATTTCAGGCCATGCCTGTAAACACGCATTTTGCGAAATCCTACATCTAGCACAATCATCCATGACTAGACAGCTAGCGCTAGGATCGAGCGCGTAGACGGTGTTAGTGCCTAGATAAGGGCTACGAGGCGATACTCTGCTAGCTCAGTTTTGACCGGTTAAAGCTAAGTCTATGGGAGAAGCCTAGCCTAGGCGACTTCACACTATGATACATAACAAGATCTAGGAGGAAACCAATGCAGTAGCCAATGAGTACAAAGTTAGCGACTTTGTTAGGCGTTGATATGAACTAGCCGAGCGATGCGACGAGACATGTGATGTTTCAGTAGCGCAATATGACGGAATCAGGACCCACTGGAGCAGGCGGGGCCGTCGGGTACTACGGGCCGGAGTTATGACTTGGCAATTGCAGCCGTGATCGGCAATTGCAGCCACAGATCTAGCACCGGTGATATCCGGACTTTGACAGTAGGAATACGAATCGGACCTAGTAAACGCTGGTGGATGTGCAACATTGCTAGGGCACTGTATCTCAAAGCTTATAGCTAGGGGACGAATACTCCTTGAGCTGGCTAAGGGATATAGGTCTCGGAAATGGCGGAAGCACTTTCTTATCGCAGAAGAACAGATTTCTCGGTGGCTGCTGATGGAGCAACCATATGGGTCGGGCTGGGGGTTTCGTGGATTGGACCAATTATATTCATTTTATTTATATTCTGTTTTGCTTGGCATGTATACCCAAGGCCTAGGCAGCCGTACTTTCATGTGATTATGTATGTAGTTAGTAGTATAAAAGCAAGGGGAGAAGTGGGAGGAGGGAAGCGGATTGTACCCCGGTTAGTGGAGGCAGTAGCTATTCATATAGTGACCCCCTACGTTCTAAAGGCACGCATCTAGCCCACCGTCCATTTGTCCTTCAATAGAAGTTCATTTGCACAACAACACGCACAGAGTGCACTGAGGGATTGAGGGATTGAGGGTTTCAAGGTTTCATACTCGTTGAGAGTGGCTGATACTCGTTGAGAGTCGGTTTCTACCCGTTGAGGGGCGCGTTGAGCGTTTGGATTCATACTCATTGAGAGTCGGTTTCATACTCGTTGAGAGTCCGCGTGCAATGTCACAGAACGCATACGCGACACAGCAGAGCGGTTAAAAGGACAAGGAGTTGAGGTTGGACTTGGTTGGAAGGATACAAGTGCGAGCTAGCACAACAAACACGCCGGTTAACAGCCGTAAAACATACACACATGTTCGAGAACATTGGTTAAGAACCTTGTGAAGGTCCATCTGTTCACGGATAGGAATTCTATAGGAGGTTACATCGCAGAGAGCTATTAGCACGACTAGCTAGGCTAGCGCGTTTCTAGTGTACCACGATCTGAAGTCAAGAGAGGATTGGAGCGGAGAAGAGAGTACATTCACGGAAGGACTATCATAAAAGCGGCCTAATACTTGGTCCCTACCCCGAACTTTCGATCTTATGGCGTACAAGCCATTCTTTAGGGAGATAGCCAGGAAGTCAAGCGTTTGGGACGCTTCTCCTAGCCGAGCTAGCTATATTTGGTTGTTGGTTTTGTGGAGTGGTAGTGGTTTGACGGTCGTACCCGACATAGTCGCCTCATACGCTCCGGTTGCAGACAGTGTTCTGCTAGGGCACCAGCAGAGCACACCTTCCATCTTATACATTACACTCGGCCCCTGCGGTGCACGTATCATCTGGTGCCCTCTGAGAGGGGTAGTGATTGATAGTTCAGATCTCTTCGAAAGTCTAAACTAGTTGGAGATTTTGCGATTTCAACCTAGAGGAGCTCTAGTTGGATTTCACAAGACTCAGGTTTCTAGCGAAACTTGAGTATAAACAGGCAACCTGCCGCCGAAGGCACAGGCGTCCAGTTCATCACAGGACAGTGAAGAGCAAAGTGAATACATTGGAGAAGGAAAAGAAAGTGCATTATATTGGGATAGAATCAGTCCAAGAGCGACAACAAGGTCCTCTAGTACAGTTCCACCCTCTAATAAAGCCCCTTCAAAGACAACCTCGAGAGTACCTGCTAAGACAAAGGCACTTTCGGCAACTGAACGAGCGCGAGCGGAAGTTGCAGTGTCTACTTCAGCAAGAGAAGTCGCTTATAAAGGAGTACAACTACAGCGAGCGGGATCGGAAGCTAGCTCAATACTAAGCTCAGTTCCCTCACTGGTAGACAAACCCACGAGCGAAGAGTCAGAACTTGAGGAGTCCACGCCTCTAGTTCAAAATCCAAGTCTAGTTCAAGCTAGCACAACACCGGTTGTAGTCACAGTTGTACCAGTTCAGGTCACAACAGTTTCTGCACCACAAATACAGACATTAGGAAATCAGATAAAAATGGCGACTACGGTCCTCTCAGGAATGAAGTCTAAAGTGCCAGAGCCTTGGAATACCAAGAACTGTCCCACTTTCGATGGATCATCTGCTGAGGATTTGGTGAAATACCTGGAACATTGCGAAATGATTATATCTAGCAATAATATTACGGGTAATGAGGAGAAGAAGAAGTTGATTGGGCATTATGTGTCTAGTCGGATTAGAGAAGAATGGGCAAATTTGCCAGGATTCAAAGTTGGCGATGATTGGACCAAATGGGTCTCGTCTATAAAGGATTTATATCCTGAAGTAGAGGAGATGACCAGTGGCTCCTTGCGAAAGCTAGATGAAATATGCAAACAATATCATGGTCTCACCAGGATGGATGAGGGGCCTATTAAGCGCTACAGTCTTTCGTTTAAAAACGAAGCTGAAAAACTTATGAAGCCTCCGGCCTTGGTTTTGAATCAAGAACTAGTAGCTCGCTACTTGTCTTCTTTTGAAGAAGGGTTCAAGGAAGAGATTATGGCATTGGTCAGGCAGGAAATCGTCAGGGATGCTAAGGACGCAGCAGCTAAACCACCTGTTGCTCCGGTCGTAGGAGCAGCTCCAGTTAAAGCAGCTAGGAAAGGAGAAACCATCGAGCTAGCGAAATTGATTACTCTGGTTGGATTGTTGACTGAGAATTTTGCTGGAGGCTTCGGCTTTCGTAGTGATTCTCATCTAGCAACAGTAGCCCAGGTTGATCATATCCCGGCGTCAGAGAGGTACTCTTTAGCTAGCGAAAAGTTGCGAGCTAAGGGACTGGTTAAAGGGGAAGATTCCGAGAGATATGAAGGATTTATGAATGATATTGCTCAGTTAAAGGACGCAAATAAGATCCAGACCAAGGGATTGGAGGCGTTGGGCAATGAGATCAAAGGAATAGAGACCAGAGTTGTCAGTAGCGTTAATGGCGCTTTGAATTCGTTCAAGCAGTCATTTACAAATGACATCAAACACTCTCTTAACCTTCATAGTCAAGGGGATGCTCCAGCTCAGGATTCGGGGACGCCTAATGATCTAAACAATCAGCAAGGCCAACCTAATAATTCGGGCCAGTATAATAATTCGGCGAATCAACGAGGACAACAACAAGTGAGATGGGGACAGCCGCGTTTTGCACCGAATCAGACGGACGCTAGGGAATGCTTTTATTGTGGACAGACCGGTCATATGGTTCGAGATTGTGAATACAAGAGAGAACATATTGACGCTGGCAAAGTCAAAGTAGAAGATGGACGTCTTCGCCTAGGAGATGGTTCTATGATCCCTGGTTGGCCTAAAGATAGGACGCAGAAGCAGAAAGTGGATGATTATTATGGGTCGAAGACAGTGCCAGGAGCTCAGACCATTTCTATGCTAGCTTATTATCCACCTACTGATACTACGTCTGCCGCGTTCTTAACTGAACTAGGCGATGCAGCTGGTACGGTATATGATACAGCTGGGGATGAACTAAGGACCTTCAGGGTTCAAAAGTACATCAAAGAGAGACTTGAGTCGGCTCAGTCAGCCTGTGAATTATCCTAGTCAAGCACAGATGGGTTATTTCCCACCTCCGCAGGCACAGCCGCAGTACCAGGCGCCGGCTCAGCCAGTACCACCACCAGTTACAGCACCCTTAGCCATTAATGTTGGGTCTAATACGATTGACTTGCAGACACTAGCTCAATTAATGGAGACTTTTCAGAAGATGACAGGGAATTCTTCGGGCAATGGTAGATTACCTAGCATGCAGGAACAATTTTCTGCTGCTACTAGGAGTCAGACCAGGCCGGGAAACTAGTGGGTCCGATGAAGGAGGGAAAAGCTAGGAGAAATCCTAAGCTGCCGTCGGCTAGACCTCCCAAGGGCAGTAGAAAAGCTGATAAAGCGGTGCATTGGAGAACTGAAGCTACTAGGGGAAGCAGTGTTGAAATTAATGAGGAGGATGATAATGAAGGGGACCCGGTGCAGTCCGATGATGATAATGATAGTAATGATGATGAAGATGACGATATGAGTGAGGAGCGAGAGTTCGAGCCGGTAGTTGAGGTTTCGCCAGCTGGGAAGCAGGCGAACCCTAGAAACTTGGATGACAGAGAACTCGAGCAAGGAAGTGATGATGATGATCCAGAGTTACCTTTTGGGGATGTACCAGAAGTCAACCGTGGGGAACAACTCAGTACTAGTCGAAAGAAGAAGAAAACTCAGTCGGTCAACTCAAAGAGAAGGCTTATGAATTGGTTGCACCAATTGAGGAGAGATCTAGAAATGGGGGAGACCTCATGGATCGCTTACTAGATAATGAAATACCAGTTAAGACGGGGGATCTGATTCGTGCATCTCCTAGCTTAGCTAGGGAGTTGAAAAACGAGATAACTAAGCGAAGGTTGCCCGTGGAGACAACTAGGGTGATGCTCCAGAATACGAAAGATAACCCACGAGGGTTGCTCATAGTACGATCATATCTCGCTGCCAGAAAAGACTGGGATGGGAGTTCTCAGAAGACGGTTGTGGCAATGGACCCCGTTTTACAAGCCTTGAGTACCACGGACAAGGAGCAACCGGATAAGCCAATACAAGTGGCCAATGCCTCGGCATCGCTACATGTTATCTTTCCGCAGGTTAACTCAGTCCTGATCATTGAAGCAATTGTGGATAGTGGATCCCAGATATGTGCCATATCGCTAGAGGAAGCAAGACGGGCGTTGTTGGTCTGGGACCCGGATATACAAGTCATGGTGGAGAGTTCGAGTGGGGAACTGACACCTTCCTTGGGGATGGCCAAGAATGTTCCTTTCTTGTTCGGGGACCTGACGGTATATTTACAAGTCCATGTGTTGGAGGATCCAGCATACAAACTACTCTTGGGAAGGCCCTTTGACGTTCTAACTGCTAGCACAGTCCAGAATCAAAGGAATGGAACCCAGACTATGACTCTGAGCGATCCGAATTCTGAGAGGAAATGTACTGTACCGACATATGTACGAGGAGTGTATGTGGTGGTTGAGAAACCACAGCTAAACTCAGTACCAAAGATTCTATCAAGGCCAGCGGTTACGCTAGGAGAAGAAGGAGTCAGGCAGCCAAAGCTAGCTTTGGTAGATGAGCTAGAAGTGTCTGCGCCCGAATTGGTGAGTACCGATACTCAGAGGAACCCTGGTCCTACTCGAAGAGCCACTGTAGAAGAAGTCCCGGATGAGGAAGATAGGATTCCTGACAGGACTACGTCAGCAGGAAACTTCTGGGATAGTGACGCAAAAAGAGATCCCTGAGGGAGAGGGAGAACCAGATGAAGGCCTGGCCATCCTTGATCAGTTGATACAAGAGGGTGGAGGAGAGCTAGGAGTAAAGCTAGGATACGATGCGAATGGGGAGTTGCAGATAGAGGGCTACCTACAACCTCGGAATGGAAAATTCGTAGGAGATGAACTAGCGACGGCGTATATCAGTGCTTCTACGGATTGTAAGGGATTACAAGAGGATGTGGCCGCCGCATCTCTCTTCCAGGAATTCACTGCGCCAGTCAAAGACAGAGAGCCGAAAGCTAGCTTCCAGGTATTTACCTTTGATGAAAGGGTACCTGAACATCTCCAGTCAAAAGGAAGTACCAGGAGTAAAGCACAAGAAAAAGGCATATAAGGAGGCCAAATCAAAGCATAAGACGGTGGAAGGAGTAACATGTGGCTGTTGTCATGTAGTGGATCCTGCGATCCCGATTGGGGGCATAACTCCGAAGAGTCAGCCTAGTCCTAGGGACAAGAGTGAACCTCATTTCTCGACTTTTGTAGGAAAGAAGTATAAACCGGTAGCTGATAAAGTCAGGCCAGTATATACAGATGTCCCGGAGAAGTTCAGAATAAAAAGGAACATAACAGGGGACCCATTAAAAGACATGCCCAATTTGTCTCCGAATCCGTCAGACTATTGTCCGACTGGGAGATATACCTTAGATAGGAAAGAAATCATTGATAAGATTCATGCGGGTGATTTTCTATGGGCAGAAGAACGAAAGCTTCTACATCACTTCATGATGGTTCATAATCAGGCATTTGCTTGGGATGACTCAGAGCGAGGGACGTTCAGGCACGATTTCTTCCCGCCGGTAGAAATTCCGGTGGTAGAACACAGTGTATGGGTGGAAAGGAGTATTCCGATTCCTAGGGGACAGTTGGAGATGGTATGCAACATTATCAAGGATAAACTTGATGCTGGTGTCTACGAGCCTTCAAATGCTTCCTACCGCTCAAAATTCTTCGGGGTTATCAAAAAGGATGGCAAAAGCATTCGCCTAGTCCATGCGTTGGAACCCTTAAACGCTGTTACCATAGCACATTCAGGTCTGCCTCTGGCAACTGAAGAGCTAGCTAACCACTTCGCTGGGAGAGCTTGCGGCGCTGTTTTGGATTTATATTCTGGCTACGATCATAGGGACATAGCGGAAAATTCTAGGGACTATACTACCTTTCAGACGCCGTTTGGTGCACTAAGGTTAGTAAAACTTCCCCAAGGATGGACCAATTCAGTTCCGATATTTCATGACGATGTAACATATATATTAAGGGACAAGATACCACATGTCACGATCCCCTATATAGATGATGTTGCAGTCAGAGGGCCTGGAAGCAGGTATGAACTAAAAGGAGGGGGCTACGAAACTATAAAAGAGAACAAAGGGATCAGGTGGTTCATCTGGGAACACTTTCAGAATCTAAATCGGGTCGTTGTCAGGCGTATAAGTTGTTATACGTGAGGTCCGCTGGAGTTGACTTTATTTGAGCGTTTCTCACTAAATATAAAAGATTCTGTAAACTCGGATTCTTTACAATCTAGGTGTATTTAGAAAGTATAAGAGTTTAGGCCGCGAGACTGCAAATCGGAGGTATAGGGGTTTTGAGGAGATTTGGGAGGGTAAAAAAATATGAGGGGAAGGGGGGGTCGCGTATAAGGGTAATGACTCTGAGATCACCAAGTCACAGCAGTTTGAACCCAAATGAGCAGTACAAGAATTCGTGTAATTTCTAGAGTCTACGATCACCAGGTCGCAGCAAACTAGAGGTAGCGTATAGGGGCAAAATTCTGGGATCACCAAGTCACAGCAATACAGGCCTGATAAGCAATAAGATTTCGTATACGACAAGATTCTGCAAGTACCTGATCGCAGCAATACAAGTCAGGAGATAGCGTATATAAACAAGAATCTGAGATCACCAAGTCTCAGCAATACAAGTTCAATAAGCAATAGGGGTTCATACGAAGGAAAGGAATCTACGAGTACCTGATCGTAGCAGTACAGTTCCAGTAATACGAGTGAGTCACAAGCTAGTTCAAGAATCTGAGATCACCGAGTCTCAGCAGTGCAGGTCCAGCAAGCAACAAAAAAAGATGGCAAAAAGGGCGAGACTTTGTAGGTCGTCAACCGATAAGACTTTGTAGGTCGTTATCCCAGAAAGGACTTTGTAGGTCGTTTCCAATGAATAGACTTTGTAGGTCGATTCGAGCAGCAAGACTTTGTAGGTCTAAGCAGAAGCAAACAGCAGCAAACAATAAGCGGCTTGAGGCACACAAATAGAGTGTAAGAAAGTGGGTAAAATTAATTCAATATAGTAAACTAAGGGGGTTTATATATGATACAGAGTGGGTGAGTCATTTCTTTCTATGACTCTGATTTAGTCATTACGACTCTTTGTGAGTCAGAAGTAGTCATGTCCAATTTTTAGAACGTGAGTCAGAGTGTTGAGTGTTCTAGAAGCTTCTTTAAAATTCCTGGATAGTGGGAAACTCCTGGTGACACAGAAATGGGTGTCGATTCCAAAAGTTGGTAGTTAAACATTATTTTTCCAGGATCATAATTGGAAGGGCAAATCCATCCTGTCTCCAAACCAGTTGGAGACATGACATCGTACAGAGATTGTTCTATTGTGGCGGCACCGTGTCAGGAAAGAAGGCGTTAATATGCCTAGATGAATTCCCGGTGGTAGGGCATATGTGTTCATACGCTGGGAGAAAGCCTTCAACAGACAGGGTTGGTGTAATCTCTAGGTGGCCACCACTCAAGGACGTCAGTGATGTGCGGAAATTTCTGGGGACCATGGGTGTACTAAGGATGTTCATAAGGAACTTCGCCAAAGTTGCCGGACCCATTAATAAGCTATTATGAGATGATAACGAGTTTGTGTGGGGGGAAGAACAAAAGGAATCTATGCTAGCTCTAAAGCATGGGATAGAAAATTGCGAAGCCCTGAAACCCTTGAATTACAACTGGGATTCGGATATAGTTTTGGCAGTAGACTCCTCTCATGAAGCAGTAGGGTTCGAGATCTATCAGTGTGACCCATTAGAGCCAAGGAAACGTCATTACGCAAAATTTGGCTCCATCACTATGAATGATCGTGAATCTAGATTTTCACAACCAAAAAGAGAGTTATATGGGCTTAAGAGGGCTTTAGAAGCAATGCAGTATTGGCTTCTAGGCTGTCGACGGCTAGTGGTTGAAACAGATGCCCTATATATAAAGGGAATGCTGTCAAACCCTGGGATGGGCCTGAATGCTACTATAAACAGATGGATAGAATCCATTCTGATGTTCCATTTCAAGTTGAAACATGTTGCTGGGAGGAACTTTCCGCCGGATGGTTTATCGAGGCGACAATTTCAACCTGGAGACGAGGTGTGGGAAAACAATGAGGATGGGTATGACGAAAACCCTCCTCCTGAGGACCATCCTGATTGGGACAAGGAAGGGAGACAGCCTTTGGATTTCGAAGATTTCAAGAGAGAAATAGACACCAGGGGTGGATATCTGACTGAGATAATCGGAGGAGGGCTGCCTTCTGTACAGCTAGCATTAACCATCGAAGAGTTTGAGGAGCAATGTCTGGAAAGCGCTGTCTCTGAGGTTGGTGTCCAGCGACAGATAGAAGCCGCATACCAAGCAGAAGGAATAGCTATGCCACAATATATAATGGCTCAGGTGGAAGATGAAGAGATGTTACTGCCTTCACCCTCGTTCAAATATGATGCAAGTAAAAAGGAACCATATCTAGAGGAGCATAGGTCAGAAGCTGGGCGAAATCAGGATAAGAGGCTTAAGCTAGTCCAGAAATGGTTAAAGAATCCCAAGAAGACGCCTTCTGGGTTCAATGACAAACAACTAGCTAGCTTTGTCCGGTTTGCCAGGAAGTTTTTCATTAGCAAAAAGTCTGGGAAGATGTATCAGCGGAATGATGAGGGTGTCCATAAACTAGTTGTTCCTAAGGATCAACGAATGTATATGATGAAAGCCTCTCATGATAGCCTAGGACATAAGGGTCTCTATGCGACAAAGTCAATGATTGGTCTACGGTTTTGGTGGCCGGAAATGGAAAGGGACATAAGCTGGTATATAAAGACCTGCCATCTCTGCCAGATAAGACAGAGGAAGCTCTTGTTAATACCGCCTGTGGTCACCCAGACGCCAAGTGTCTTTCAGAAAATACATACGGATGTTATGGTGATGGGAGTCCTATCCAACAAATGTAGATTTGTGGTCTCGGCCAGAGATTCCTTGACTCGTTGGACAGAAGCCAGAGCCCTCCAGGCAGACAATGGGGAAACGCTAGGAAAATTCTTGCTAGAGGAAGTCATTTGTAGATGGGGTTGTCCTGCCGAAATAGTAACCGATAATGCAGCTCAGTTTATAGCCGCGTTAAAGTGGCTCAATGCAAAATATGGTATAGCGAGGATACGAATCTCCGCTTATAATTCCAAAGCGAACGGAGCTGTGGAAAGGGGACATTGGGATATGCGACAGTCCATTTATAAAGCGACTGGAGGAGATGTCAGGCATTGGTTTTGGTTCCTACCGCAAGTGTTGTGGGCGGAACGCATAACAGTCAGGAGAGGATTGGGATGTTCACCGTATTTTGCGATGTGTGGAGCCCACCCCGTAATACCTTTGGATATTGAGGAAGCCACTTGGCTAGTTGAATATCCTGGTGGAATTATATCAACGACAGAACTGATTGGGCTTCGGGCTAAAGCTCTCTCTAAACATGCTCATTTTATTGAGGACATGAGGAAGAGGGTTACAGCGGAAAAGCTAGCAGCAGTCAGGAGATTCGAGAGGATACATGATAAAACCATCTGGAATTTCGACTTCAAGCCCGGGGACTTGGTATTGGTCCGGAATACAACTGTGGTAAAGTCGCTTAATACGAAGCTAGCTCCGAGATATCTCGGTCCAATGGTGGTTGTAAGGCGCACATGGGGTGGTTCATACTTATGTTGCGAAATGAATGGAGCCATGTTACATGGCAAAATTGCGCAATTTAGAGTAGTCCCTTACAAAGCTCGCAAATCAATTGACTTGCCGGACAGGATACTGGACTTAATAGATCTGTCTAGGGAGGCTCTGGAAAAGCTAGCAGAAAAAGAGGACAAGAAGGACGAATATCTCGGGAAGGATATCCAATTCCATAAGATTAAGATTAATCCAGACTTCGATAAAGTTCCTGAGGATGATCGCTCTGATGAATACGAGAGCAGTTCTGAGTCAGAAGAAGATGAGTTTATGGAGGACAGAGAATATACTAGGGAAGATCCGAGACGCTCTGGACGGCCTAGGAAGGTCCTGTTCAATTGGCTAGCTTAAGGACTTCGCTATGAAGCTCACAACTCTACATTAAACGGACATTTTATTCAAAGGAACGGCTACTCGAGTTGGACGATAACAGGTACTACGAATGGGATACTAGGCGGATGCGGAAAAGGAGTATGCTAGCTAGTCTTCACGACGACACTTAGACACTCTGGATACGCATAAGTCAAATCTGAGCATAGCGGTGATACAGGACGTTGGAGTAGGACCTCACGGGAGGGTCCTCGGCTGCGGCTGCCTCAGTAGCAAAGATGGATTTGCTGACTTCGGCATCTGTAGTAATGGGTGCAGCTTCAAGAAGAGGGACAGCGGCGACAGGCATGTCTCGGTCACCGGACTCCCTTTCTTGGGGACCTTGGGTCCCTTTACGTCCTTCAGTCTCGAAATAAATCTTAGTCGGGTGGTTATGCTTGAGCTAGATGGACTTATGGGAAAGACGACGGGGACACAAGTGAAGTCAAAGCTTCCAATCTCGCTGTACCAGGACGCGAGGCGGCGGTGTTGCGCATGGTTGCTAGCAAAAGAGAGCATGGTGGTATGCTCGGTAACGGCCTTGATAGGAAGGGGGCAGTGGCACATGTACGATTTCCAGGCACGGAAGGCGCGGACCATGCCTAGCATTTCCTGGTCCAGTGCGGAATAAGTGCGCTCTCCAACGGAGAGGGACTGAGTAATATAGGCAATAGGGACCCAAGCGGTGTTCTGGAGCTGAAAGAGGCATGCGTTGGTAGCACTAGCATGCGTTCTAATTTCGACATGCCATTTGCCATCGCTGGTCGGATCAGCTAGCGGAGTGTGGAGAGCATCGGGAGCATAGAGGAAGGTTCCATTGTCAGTGGGAGAACTGGTGGTGGGAGCCATGATCAGGATCCACAATTTGTGCGACCGATTCACTGGCTTTTAACTATTGGAGGACGCCTAGGCAACTGGGGAGTTGCAACATATTTAAAAATGGGGGAGATGAGACGGTGTAACCGATCACACTCAAAACCTGAAACAAATTTTAAATTATTTGCGACTAGTTACCAACAGACCAGCCACGGGGGACGATCTGGCCAGCTAGCTTAAGTTTCGCGCTGAAAAAGGAGGAACAGGTTAAGGGCTTTTCGGACTCTTTCACACAATTGGCTTCAGAAAGTAGAATGCATTCTGAAAAGAGCCACTGGCTAAGACAAAAGAGAATTACTATCTAGGGATTCTATCCTAAGAGGACAAAATGATAGTAAAAACTCGGAATGCAGTAGATGGATAGTAACATAAAATCAGGCTACACCTCCCCGGTGGCTTCTGCGACGGTCTCGACACCAATAGTGGAAGTTTTAGCCTCGAGGGTTGCTTCCGGCTCTTCGTCAAGAGTAGCGATGTTGGGTGGAGGAGACGACGGCGCCTCGGATGCTGAAACCGGTGAGCTAGCTGAAGGAGAAAAATGGAAGGATAGCTTACGAGGAAGGGCGGAGTGCTTACTATGACCGGCATAGTTGATACGGTCGCGCACAATGTCTCGAGCCTTCCGGGAGTCCTCGTAGGCGGCAAGGCTCTTGATGGCCCAGTCAGCTAGGGCGACAGAGATGTCGGTGTCAGAGTTCGGCCAACGAGTAAATCGCTCTTTGAGGCCATCGACACCGAGATCGTCGGAGATCTCTTTGAGGTGGACCAAGAAGTCGCAGAGGCGGTCTTCGAAGGCGTAGGTGCTGGAAATGGCCATGTTGGTTGCGACAAGGGACTGGCGGTAGGCGTGGACCAGCTCGTCAGTGAGCAGGGAGACATCTAGCGAGAGTCAGCTTTGACAAAAGAGGGAGAGAGAGAGAGACTCACAGAAAGCGCCTTTAGTGACCTCGGGGAAGAGGTCGCGGCGAATGATGTCAAGCTCTTCCTCGCCCCGCATGAAGGAACAAGTCTCTCCGGGTTTGTTGAGCTCCTCGCACTGAACGCACTGGAAACCGTATGAAGCGGCGTCGCATTTGCGGAAAGCGAGTATGCAGTTCAAGCAGGACGGAGGGAGCTGAAAGAGTTGAGTAATGGCCTAGCTCAAGAGCAGGAAGAACTTACTCGGTTAAGGACCTTGGGGTTAATCTCTAACAAATCGTTGACGGCTGCCTTCGAGAGGTCGGGGTAGTACGAGACGAGCTGGCGAGAATGAAGAGAGGTGGGACCAGTGCGAAGGTTGGTCCCGAAGGGTGAGAAGAGTGTAGTACCCATCGTACCTGAAAAAGGGAGGTGTCAGAAAAGGACAAAAATATGACGTGAGCTAGCTCACGAGGATCGAGAGGAGTAATGGACCGGTCACGGGCAGGGGCCTTTTGTTTGCCTTGCACCTTGGTCGGGGACACCTCTTCAACGTCTTCATCTGCTACAAACTAGATGAGTCTGGAAGATGACTAGATAAAAGAAAACGGCGAACCTGGGGCTTGGCCTCGGAGGGCTGGGTTCTTGGCGGTGGCGACATTCCGAGAAGCGTTGGCCGGGGTAGGCTGAGGCCTAGCGGCGGACGAGCCGGCCGTCTTGGTTGGCTGCTTGGGGACCTTGTCTGGTTTTGGTACTGAGGCATGGGGCTCCTTGGGTTCGGTCTTAATGTGTTTCGCCTCGCTAGGTTTAGTCATAGCAGCAGAAATCTGGCGAGTCAGGTTGAGCTAGCAGAAGAAAAAGACGAAAAATGGGGCTCACGATGAGGGGATCGTCGTTGTCATCGGAGTCCGACTCAACCTCCTTGCGCTTGCGAGAGGCCTTGGTAGCGGAGTATGTCTCGATAGGCGGCATGACCCAGTCGGAAGGGAGTGGTTGAACAGTACGGCGCTGAAATGGAGGGGTTCAGGAAGGGAAGATATGGGAAACTACCACGTACCTCGTTGCCTTCAAGGGTTGGGGGATTGATCTTCACCCAAGCTGGGTGACAGTGGTTTCCCAGCGCCCTCAGGAGGTGATCGTGATTGGAAAAGAGGGTCCGGGCGATGAGAGGGGCAGGGTTGGTCTTGTCGAATCTCGCAGCCCACTCACGCTGGTAAGGATATCAGGAAACGGATGAGCTAGCTCAGAGGGCCTGACTTACAATCGTATCGGAGCAATTCCTATAGATGGTGGCCAGTTTGTCGACCTTGGTGGCACGGAGCTTGGGGAGATCGACCAAGTACGGGACAAGCGCCATAAAGTCAGAGGAACAGAGGCCATCGAAGGGATCGGCGACGACAGAGCCTTTGGGTTTGGGAGTAGTATGGCTGGGAGACATAGTGAGAGAGG
This sequence comes from Mycena rebaudengoi, assembly GCA_029282285.1. NCBI lineage: Eukaryota > Fungi > Basidiomycota > Agaricomycetes > Agaricales > Mycenaceae > Mycena > Mycena rebaudengoi. The sequence continues at coordinate 179,519 of JARJCX010000231.1, forward strand.
CGGGTGAATGGTGTGGCGATAGTAGCAGAGGTAGTGGTGGGACAAAGGAAAGAAAGGTGGGCTTGGGAATTCCCCAAGTCCGTCTTTTAAACTTCGTCTCCAAGCCGAACCCTGCGGCTAAGCGATGGGACAAAGCCTACCAGAATGCCTTGAGGCTGCTGCGTCAATAGAAATCATAAAATGGAAGCACACTCACTTTCGTTGTGATTTTCTATTGATAGCACACCAATATCAAGTGATGAGTCACTACACGGGCAGAGTACGTAATGGCCGGTTCAGCTAGAGATAGGCCAGCTAGCAGATGAAGGATGGGCTCGTTGGCAAAGTCTAAGACTCAGAAAAGGAGGGAGAAATGATAAAGTCCAAAAGAGGCAATTAGGGATTAGAAGGCGTCGATCAGTGATCGAAGTGCACCGCCGTAACAGGTGGTGTACGTGATCGATCCGCGGAGTCTAATACGGTGGGAAAATTGGCTAGCCCAAACTGCGGAATTGACTGGGACAGTCAAAATTTAAAAATGGGGGAGATGATAAGCCGGATTTCAGGCCATGCCTGTAAACACGCATTTTGCGAAATCCTACATCTAGCACAATCATCCATGACTAGACAGCTAGCGCTAGGATCGAGTGCGTAGACGGTGTTAGTGCCTAGATAAGGGCTACGACGCGATACTCTGCTAGCGATGCTTCATATGAGGTTGCTAGCTCAGTTTTGACCGGTTAAAGCTAAGTCTTGGGAGAAGCCTAGCCTAGGCGACTTCACACTATGATACATAACAAGATCTAGGAGGAAACCAATGCAGTAGCCAATGAGTACAAAGCTAGCGACTTTGTTAGGCGTTGATATGAACTAGCCGAGCGACGCGACAAGACACGTGATGTTTCAGTAGCGCAATATGACGGAATCAGGACCCACCAGAGCAGGCGGGGCCGTCGGGTACTACAGGCCGGAGTTATGACTTGGCAATTGCAGCCGTGATCGGCAATTGCAGCCACAGATCTAGCACCGGTGATATCCGGACTTTGACAGTAGGAATACGAATCGGACCTAGTAAACGCTGGTGGATGTGCAACATTGCTAGGGCACTGTATCTCAAAGCTTATAGCTAGGGGACGAATACTCCTTGAGCTAGCTAAGGGATATAGGTCTCGGAAATGGCGGAAGCACTTTCTTATCGTGGAAGAACAGATTTCTCGGTGGCTGCTGATGGAGCAACCATATGGGTCGGGCTGGGGGTTTCGTGGATTGGACCAATTATATTCATTTTATTTATATTCTGTTTTGCTTGGCATGTATACCCAAGGCCTAGGCCGCCGTACTTTCATGTGATTATGTATGTAGTTAGTAGTATAAAAGCAAGGGGAGAAGTGGGAGGAGGGAAGCGGATCATACCCCGGTTAGTGGAGGCAGTAGCTATTCATATAGTGACCCCCTACGTTCTAAAGGCGCGCATCTAGCCCACCGTTGTCGTGCGTATAATTTGTTATACGAGAGGTGCGCTGGAAGTGTCGTTATTCAAGTGATTCTCTCTGGTTCAAAAAATTATTGTATCAGGGAGTTGTCACTAAATTGAGGTGATCTCGAAAATAGTGAGGGGTGGGAATTAGTAAGTGCGAATCTAGGATATGTAGGTAATGTAGGTAGTCCTGGAAGAAGAGTATTCTAATGTAGGTAGGGGAGGTAACGTACAAAAGAACAGGGGGTAGCTAAATAGAGGTAAATCTAAGTAGACGCGGGAGCTCGTATGAATGTAGCTAAAATGTAACTACGTGTAGCACAAGTATTACCGTCAAAGAGAAGGGTTACTTGGGTATCATATGCCAAGGTGAGTAAACCTGCTGATCCGCAAAAAGTATTATACTACGTAAGCTTTTACCGATTGATTCTCACGACTAGAAGGGTTAGGCGGGTATCGTATGCCAAGTTGCCCAAACCTGCAGGTAGTAGAAAATTTATTCGAATGACTAATTGGGTCAGTCGGGTATTGTAAGCCAGGGGTGACCAAACCAAATAGAAAACAAAGTAGCCAACGGGATGGCGATCCGATAATATACAGTTGATTACGAGGGTCCCTTGGGTATTGTATGCCAAGGGTGAGAGAACCTAGCAGTCGTAACAGTCACTTTCGGTGTGAAGCGCTGAGGTACTTATTAGGCAAATGAGCTAGCTGATGACTAACTAAGATGACCAAAAGCAGTGTAGAGACAAACAAGAACAAACTTATAGACGTAAAGTACTGGTGGGCTAATCTTCGGTGCTTTATTACTACGCAAATACAGCGGCTTATATACTACTGGCTACATTGATGAGTCATCCTGATTACAAAATCCATCCCTTGAAACACAATTTAAGTTGCCAGTCGCTAGGCGACCCTAGTTTCCCATCGCAATTTAGCTTGTCACTGTTGCCTGGTTGTCAAGCAATTTATCACCAAGCTGTGCGTGATTAATTAATCTTGCTGTGCTGTTTAGTAAGTGGCTGTGCAATCCTGTGCGTAATTAATCAGGTGGGCTGTGCGTGATTAATTAACCATGCTGTGCGGTGTGGTAAGTGGCTGTGCAATCCTGTGCATAGTTAATAAATTTGTAAGAACAAGTGACCAATCGTGTGCCTGCTGCTTCGTAGTGCAAAAAATGCGAATCTTGTCCATTCGTGATGATTTGAAAAATAACGCTAGACCGTCTGTGAAGTGGGAAGTCATTGAACTGCCATCAATTTCTTAAAGGCAAAGTGTGGGTCATAAATCGATTCTGACTCCAAACACTTTTGAGTCATGACACCGTCCATTTGTCCTTCAAGAGAAGTTCATTTGCACAACAACACGCACAGAGTGCACTGAGGGATTGAGGAATTGAGGGTTTCAAGGTTTCATACTCGTTGAGAGTGGCTGATACTTGTTGAGAGTCGGTTTTCTACCCGTTGAGGGGCGCGTTGAGCACTTGGATTCATACTCGTTGAGAGTCGGTTTCATACTCGTTGAGAGTCCGCGTGCAGCGTCACAGAACGCATACGCGACACAGAGCAGAGCGGTTAAAAGGACAAGGAGTTGAGGTTGGACTTGGTTGGAAGGATACAAGTGCGAGCTAGCACAACAAACATGCCGGTTAACAGCCGTAAAACATACACACACGTTTGAGAACATTGGTTAAGAACCTTGTGAAGGTCCATCTGTTCACGGATAGGAATTCTATAGGAGGTTACATCGCAGAGAGCTATTAGCACGACTAGCTAGGCTAGCGCGTTTCTAGTGTACCACGATCTGAAGTCAAGAGAGGATTGGAGCGGAGAAGAGAGTACATTCACGGAAGGACTATCATAAAAGCGGCCTAATACTTGGTCCCTACCCCGAACTTTCGATCTTACGGCGTACAAGCCGTTCTTTAGGGAGATAGCCAGGAAGTCAAGCGTTTGGGACGCTCCTCCTAGCTGAGCTAGCTATATTTGGTTGTTGGTTTTGTGGAGTGGTAGTGGTTTGACGGTTGTACCCGACATAGTCGCCTCATACGCTCCGGTTGCAGACAGTGTTCCGCTAGGGCACCAGCAGAGCACACCTTCCATCTTATACATTACACTCGGCCCCCGCGGCGCGCGTATCACCGGGACTCATACACTGGGTCAAAATGTGGTCAAGGTCTTCAATTTCCCCACAATCCTGGCACATAGCGCAGTCTCTGCACTCAGGAATGTGAGTCCAATATTTCCCTATTCTGTGCGAGTTGTGAAGGCTCCTCCAGAGGAACTGGGTCGCTCTAGGGAGGAAGTCTTTCGATGCGGTCGCCTTCCAGATGTCGGTGTCTGATACATATTTGTTGAATATGTCTAGTGCTGCAGTGCGTACCAATCCAAGCATTTTAACTGTCAATGGCCTCGGGGGAAGTGTTTTGATCTTTTCTTTTCTGATGTTGCAGTAGAAAACTCGCTGGTGATTTTCCTTTAGACTTAGCCCCGGGAGCGCAGTGTCCTGCGGCAGTGAGAGGTCCCACATCTCGTCTATTGCAGCTCTCGCTGCCTTTTTTGCGAGCACGGAAGCCTGTCTGCATAGTACCCGTTCGGGCGAGTCAGGTTTTACGACCTTGAAGACAGTGGGCGCCTTCCGGGCCTTGAGTTCGGCTGCCAAGCATCGTAGCACTTCGCGGTGCTTCACCCCAGCCCATCCTTCATGCTCCCACGAATCACCAAATCTTGTCCGGACACCAGCCAAAATGCATCTAGCCTCCGGCACCAGATGGTCAAAACCGTGTCCGGATTGGTATCTAGGCTCTCCGGTTATTATTAGGGGTCCTACCATACAGCTACTAACCCTTTGGTGGATTCAAATATTTGAGGCTACATCAGTGACAACTTGAAGGTAATGGTAGTTACTTTGCCTTCACAATTCAGACCACACTTAATCACCATTGATGTGGGTAAAATGAATAAATAGGGAGACTACATACTGGACAAAAGGCTATGATCTGGACATGGCATGCTGTGCACACCAAGAACAGGTAGGTATGTATATGTCCAAATATGGGTGGAGCTGTGGAAAGTTGAAGAGAAAGAACAATAAGGTTGAAACACAAACCCCGACTATCCAATATCCAGAATACAATTCAAACCAACACTCCATGCCTCCCCTTGTCCCAAATGTCGCTTCCTTGAGCCAATTTGTTATTTTCCTCCTCCTCCTCCAGTGCACTAACAGGTACATGCAATTCTGAAAGGTGTTGAAGTTGTTCCTCATACTTGGCCAGAATGGCAGAGTCAACCTCTGCTATCTTTGTATCAATCTTGATTACATCCTTCTTCTGAGAGGACCTTTCAAACAAGGGCCTGGCTGTCTTCCACAATTCAATTGCTTTAATGACCTCTCCACAATTATTCAGTATATCACCAATTCGAACCATGCAATCTGCCCGCCAGCGATGGACATCCATGAAAGTGAATCCATCAAGAGCAACATTGAATAGGTTGAGTGCTGTTTCATCATCACCTTCGACAGAAAAAATCTGGCCAAGGCAGCGGAATGCTTGCATTGTCTGGCACTTGTCTTTGCACTTCAATGCCAGTCCAAGGAAGATCCCAGTCCATCGCAGTGTAGTTGGAATGTCATTCATACCAGTGGAAAGATCTCCAAGCCTTTCAGCACATAAGAGTGCCAGCTCCGTGACATACTGAGATGATGTGAAACATTGTTCAAACATTGCATTCGCAGTCCCAAGGGCTCCATCGTGAAGACAGAGCTCAGCAGCTATATAATCATTGAAAGTGCATAACTGTCTTCCATGATACCCATGTAATGCCTTCAAATGAGACTGAGCAATGTCTAGATTTTGGTGAATGATTTTTGAGTCAGCACCAGTACTAATATCAATGAAAGCATTGTTCAAGTTTGCCAGGATGGCAGTGTATGAAGTTGCCTGGAAGCCGGATGCCATGGCTACTTGCAGTTTGCGTGATTCCAAATATTCAGATTTCACAAGGTGTATCTCAGCCTGGAGACTTAGGATGAAAAGATTCAATCTACTTTGTTGTTGACCGAGAGTAGCCAGGATATGTCTGGATTTTTGCAGAAGATGCTGAGCATGCCAATAGTTTGCTAAATATATGTGACTTCTTCCTTGAAAGCTGAGAGAGAAAGCTTGTCCATGGATGTCCCCTATATGCTCAGCATATCTATATGCCTCCTTGGCATATGTGAGTCCACTCAAGGCCTTTCCAGTGCGAAGAAGAATGCCACATATGCTGGTCAAAGCACTGTGGCCAGCAATGGTTGGGTATCCAGTACTTTCTGCCAGAGAATATGCTGTTTGAAAATACTGCAGGGCTCCTGCTAAATCTGACTTTGCAAAATGGAAATACATTCCCAGAGCACGGTACCATTTGGCTGGTGATAAATTAGTTGGGTGAACACAAGGACTGTGATTGTGTCTTACTCTGTTCCAGTGGATCTTTTGATGTGAAATGCTGAGTGCCTAGGGCGATGTTGCTATTGAGATCCAGGTCAGGCAAATATTCCGAAGTTTCCAATAGCTCAATGAGATATTCCCCAAAGATTTGATTGTCTTTCCAATGCAGCATTTGCCCAGAAAGCTGCAGCAAAAGGGGTGAATATGTGTTTTGAAACCACCTGTAGAATTTACTGAGAAACAGGATGCTCCTCAAATTCTGGACAATATCAGGCCCCTCTGATTCAAGCCCATCATGAAGAACAGTGTTGAAGTTGCCCAAATTTCCTGAAATTTGAGGGAGTATATCTGCTACATTGAGATTCTTGAACTGGTTCCAAAGATCAAGAATTTGATGAAAATGTTCTCGTAGTTTTAGTTTTAAGGCATTTGCTGGAGGATGAGTATGCAGGATGTGTTCTCGGATGGGAACCAGAACTTTGAGATGTTGATCCTGGTCAATAAAGGCAAGGGTTGTTTGAATCAGAGTAGCCTTGCAGGCCAGAATATCAGGGATTGGAAGCTTGGCTTGCACTAAATCAGCATCCACAAGCCCATCTGGTAGCATGGAAAGAATACTGAGCAACTCCTGAGCATCTGGGGTCATACGGGAGCTGGTGTATGACAACATGATGGATATATCCAGGCTTGATCTCTGGTCATACCCATCTGAAAGCATCCGGGTACTTTCCAATTTCCAACGAGAAAGTGCCTTTGCACATCCTTCAGAACTTGCAACACTTGCAATGAGGCTGACTGCCAGTGGAAGATTCCCTGTCAGTCCAATGAGTTCTTCGATGGCAGCATCATCATGGCCTTCATCAGCAACCTCAATGAAGGTCTGCCGAGCAGCCACATTGGAAAGTGGCTTGAGAGGGGCCAGGAAGGGGCGGGTCCATTTGACTTTACTTGGGTGCTCAGCACCTCTCAGGGTGATCTACAGCAAGTTCAAGGTATAATTTTATAAACTCACAAACATTACTCACCATGAGACCCAAGTGTGGGGCATCAGTCAGAAGAGATAGAAACTCTTCAACTTCAGAACGAGATGAAAGGGATTCCCATGGGGTTTCCAGATTATCTAAGACCAGAAGGGAAGGGGGAGCATGGCAAAATAATGTGCAACCTTCTTTGCCATGTTTGAGCCCTTCTCCAACCCAATATGGTCTGCAATTGTTGCTGCCAGCTCAGAGCAAGTGCGGCTTGAGTGACATGTAACGAAGTATCGATGTGAATACTTGGCTTCCACTTGTGGATTATGGAGGGCCGCTGTGGCAAGGCTGGTCTTTCCCATGCCTCCCGCACCAAGAATAGCAATGTGGGGAGAATCCTGTATGAGAATATTCACCACATCCTGGAGCTCTGATTCACGGCCATTGAAGATTTGTGGGCAGGGTGGAAGTAGACCAAAAGATCCTGAGCTGTTCAAGACCTATAGCAAGATTGATGGTGTTTGCAGGTTTGGCTCACCTATTATTCTTCAAACTTGCCAGAGTTCCTGCCATCTAACAACCATGAGCTACAAATCCCAATGGTCATACTTTGCCACTCACTGAAGAGTGATCAGATCCAGTGAGGGCAGAGTCATTCTCCAAAAGGGTGACAAGCTTTTCATGTTGTTCCTTAGCATCCTTTTTCATCTGTCCCATTTGAGACAAGGTTGAACCTGTAACATGAGCCTGCAACAATTTGAATGTGCACTGAAACACATTTCATTTGATATACCTTGAACAATCCAAGCATCCGGCTGAGCTCTTGCTTGCATGTTTCCAATTTTTCTCTAGCCTCAGGCTGTCTGAACAGTCCCTTTATTTTTCCTAGAGTTCCTTTTTGTTGCCCATTCAGAACTGTGAACAACTTTTCAAGTGCCCTGGTGTGAAATATAAAATGAATGCAATGTCATCATCAAATGGGACTCACTTGGTGAAATTTGCAATGTCATATAAGAGTGCTGTTGGAAGGACACCCTTGGTTTCTGAAGTTGAATGAAGCTGGATGATGATACACAGGATTTCATGAATCTGCTCCATAATCTCCACATGATCTTCCTTGTTTGTTCTGGTTGTCTATTATTCCAGTTGATCTTTCGCTGCACAAGGTGGCAAGAGATGAGCAAGTCCAAGGAGCTCCTGGAGACGATTTTCATGCTCCAGGAAAGACTGATTGACTCTATCCCCTGGATTCAACATGAACTTCCCTGTATTGGGAATATGTGTGAATTTGTGTTCATACATTCCATTCTCTGATGGTTGCTGAACAAAAACTAGTGGTGTTGCCAAATCTGCAAATGAAAGCCAAGAACGCGCCCGGATTTCAGATTCCATGAGGGCTATTGCTGCCACTGTACTGTCTGAGACCAGGGGTTGAGGAGGAAGGGGGCTCTGTGGCACATTGGCTGATGGAGAAACCTGTCCTCCATCAGGAGCTGGATGAGTTACATTTGTTGGCCTATGTGGTGCTGATCTGTGGTGAGTATTTTGTGGTCCAGAATTGGACACAAATACTCGATGACGATGGGTATGAGATGATGGCTGAGTATGTCCCAGCTGTGCCTGTATAGCCATGATTTTGTCATCCTTCCTATGATTGCTCCGAGTTCCCCTCGTAATTTCTGGAAACTGGTGGCTGCAGTTGATGACACAATCACAATTAACTAGACCACGGGACATGCTACAAGGCTTGAGCAAGAGTCAACACCAAAGAACTTACTTGTAGTGAAAGGATGGTGATGGTGTAAGACAGAGATTCATTCAGGTGTCACAAATATATGTCAACATTGATATTCAGCTAATCATAGTCAAAAGATGGTGTACAGTGATAATCCAGATGAGGCCTAATTATAAACTGAAAACTACACAGACTCTGAGTGCTGTTTGGCCCTTTGAACAGACTTTTTCTCTGCACTAGTGCGGAGGATCCAATTTGGAGTCTGATTTGACCTGATAGTCAGAACACGATCTGCATGTTCTGGATGCACGAGTAGTGTTTCCTTCATCCATTCCTCTGTAATGTTCTCCCATTTCTCCTTGACAAACAGCCACACCTGCCTGCCTGGTGGACTAGCATGGGTATTGATGTGAATATAAATGTCACCTGCATTAGGAGGGGGAGTGAAGGTTGCAGGCTTGTCAAGTGGGCCGGCCAATTTGGTAGTGTAGTAGTGGAAGAAACCACTAGAGGTAGTGGATGAGAATGATTGTTTGGTCTTTGTGATATTTAGGCTCTGAGAGCTTGGCTCTATGACCCTGACCAAATGCTTTGATTCTTTGGCAGATGTGGTGGAAGCACTGGAGAAGGCTTCAGATGTGGGAAAGACAGAAGTCCCCCTAGTCAGAGGTGCTCTGGTATTAGCTAGTTTTATGTGTTAAAGGTGTATGTCCACTCACGGAGTATTACTCTGATAGCTGATTGCCCTAGACAAGAGGGCATCGGTAAGATTTGTCCTGCTCTGTGAGCCCAGCGGCTTCTCTTTGAGCATAACATTGATGAATTCTTTGAGAGTTTCGGTTTCTGTGGTGCCAACCACAATACTTGTGTATATATCCACCATCTGATTTAGAGCTTGTTCATTGGGCAAGTGTTGGATTAGAAGATCCTGGACATCCTTTTGAAGATCGGCCAAGAGGACCTGTGCTTTAGAAGGATTGGGTGCTGCCTGATGATGCCTAGATGAATATATAAATGGATCCATGTTACTGAGCTGCCATACCTTCTGTGGGGATGGTGGAATATCAGGTCTATGGGATATGTCAGTAGAGAGTGTGAGTTATTCTTGCAAGAACCCACAAGACATTCAATGTTGTTGGTTCTCTAGAAGAAAAAATCAATTGTGAATGTTAGAAAGAGGATTGGTACAACATACTTCTTAATCTTGACAACCTGAGAAGAAAATCGAATATTATCTGTGGCTTGTATGCCCCGAGATTGAGAAGTAAACCGGTGACGGCGGGGCTATATTTCAGAATATCAGGGAATCAAGTTCTGAATGTAGGCTGATATGAATACATCTGAATGAAGAGTGCTTTGTGGCACTTGTGATCCAGTTAAAGTGGAGTCCAGATCAACAATGGGAGGGGAACGGCGCCCAGAGGAAAAGAGAGAGCTGAAGAAGAGAGGCATAGATGGTGGTAAAGAACAAGATGTGCTGTCACACTGCTGTTACACAGGAAGGGCAATTTACAGAACGATTAGCCAATCACATTCATAATCAAGATGGAATATAACAGTGCTGATTTAGTTGGGGGTGTGGGCCATGGTGTTGCCTGGGAAAAAGTTGTATTTCTTGCAAGTATATTAAAATGAGCGACAATGGGAGTTGATACTGCCATATGCCAGTGATTATGCAGGGATGCGGAATTCAGTGTGAGTTCAATATTTGGATCCTGCATAGGCATCATAACACGTGCAGCAATTATGGCCCACCACCTGATGGTGAATGTATGTGAACAGCATAGAGGAGGCAAGGGTGGGGATAGCAAGAGTTGGATGCTGCAGGGAGATCAAAACTCAAATAAAGAATCCACATCAGGGGATGGCTGCACATCATGAACACGGGGGTGCTGTAACTTGAATCCCAATGCATCTGGACATGTGTGAGGGTGACAAGGAGACCTGGTGCTGAAGAAAATGCCGCCACAGTACCATGGACATGTGGCAAGTTCGTAGGGCACTCAAAAGTCAAATGAAAATGCCTGCAGCTGCGCTGTGCAGCATCACCGTATCCTAGAATGGGGGGAATGTGTGGCCCAGGTCGTGGGGGCAGCAGAAGTGAAATTAAAATGTTGGTGGTGGTGCTACACAATGAATGGGAGGCTACGGAGGTGCACAGCACCGCCACCGCATCAGGGGATGGTGAGGATGTGTGATTGAGCTCGCAGAAAGTGTGGAACTTCAATAAAAATTACTGGGAAGTGCTACACACCACCAGCACATCACCATGTGCATAGAAGCTACAGGGACATCAAGAGTTGGATAAAAGCTGCAGCAGTGCTACATGCCATCACCACATTGTGGAATGGCTAGGACACATAGCCGAGGTCCCACAGTGCACAGAACTTGAATCACAATATCTGGGGCAGCAAAAAGTTGAATAGAAAAATCCCCTGCACCACTGATGAGTGGCAGTATGCCGAGGTTTCTGGACAACCAGATCACAAATTTAAATTGCGGAATGATGTTACACCCCATGCACATTGGGACACAGTGAAAGCATGAGGGAGTGCAGACTATGAATCAGTTTTGTGCGGTGGCACTACCCACTATGCGGGAGTCTGGAGATCACGAAAGGGCATGGCCCAAGCATTACTGACTCCGCAGGGAGCATAGAGGTTGAATCAAACTCATGAGGCAGTGCTACACACCAGCAGCACATAGGGAGATGGTGAGGAAGTCGTGGGGCAAATGGAGAGAGGGAATATACCATGCACAGATGTTGAGGCCTCAGCTACAATGAGAGAGCAGATGCAGCAATAGGTATGATGGCATCAAAAAAAAGTAACGACGGTAGCTCGTTAATGCTGTGCCGAGTTCAGAAGTTCCGAGAAAAATGCCAAACTCATGGTGCACCACAGAAACCTGCCAAAAAAAATGAAATCCTGACACAGATGTAGTAGACAACATGTTATTAGATGCCATCAAAGGATAAACAAATATTGACCATAGCCACTATGGAGTTGGTAAAAAATCTAACAAAAATAAGGACGGCCACTAAATGCATAAGCATTTTTTGGAGGTGACAAGTAACCCACTGCTCTCAAAACATCTCACTGCACGATTCTAAAAACAAGTATTATGTAAACATAAGTAGTTGTACTACTAAATATACAAACACACAGATAAAACATGTATGGCAAGCAGAATGTGGGAGAGATGAAGACAAGCAGTTTAGCCACACTATTCTTCAGAGAGAATAGTGGTTCTGTGAGGAGAAATAGCAACCTGTGATTTCTGAGACACTGGTTCATACATATGTTATGTGCAACATACTGGAGTGGTTTCCATAATTTCAATTGTCTTTGTAACAATCGCTGTATGTGTCAAAATGGTTGTGGACTCTTCAAGCCTATCCTGGCTGGGTGCCCAGAGATGGGGCATCTTTGCAAATAGTTGCTGACCAGATCCAAAAAGTCTATGTTGGCCCTGAATAAACAAAGACTTCATGGTTTGACCATTCCGGGCCAGTGCAAATGCTGCCATAGTAGTAGCGAGGGCATAGAGTAGGCTGCGAAGACCAAAAATCTGAGACAAACCAGAGAAATAAGCATGGTTCAGTAAAGCATGAAAGCAAACTTTACAAAAGGTTTAGCCTCCTCCTTAGCACCTTCAGCCTTCCATATTTTGAGAGCGCACTGCTCAAACTGCTCTGAAATCCCGGTGATCAAGAAATGCGATTGATCATGTTCATTGTAATAATGGGCCTATTGCAAGGTGAGATGAATAACTGTGCAGCACACTGAATCATGCAAACCAGAGCTTGAACCAGTTCATCTGTGTGATAAATCAGCAATCTTGTGAAACTTAAATTACAGATTTTACCATTGTGATGCAAAATCTGGATTGGACGTGCATTTCCAGACTTGAAAATTGATACCTGACCAGTTACAGATCCTACTGTGATGATATTTGGGCCAATAAAAATGACTGGAATCAAGACATTTGCATTGGTTGAGGCTGTATGTCCTATGGTGGACACCAGTTGTTTCTTGACTGTATCATACCAGTGGATACCATCAAAAGGAGTGGTCACTGCTAAAAGGCGTGAAGATGCAGACAATGCAGATTCTCCAGTGGGAAAATGAAATAAGAATTCTAACACAGTAAAATATTTGAGTTCCTACCAGAGGCCTTCAACATCAATGTGCCAATGCAAAACTCCAAAGTCTTCTTCTTCAGTCTTGTACGCCCTAATGCCAGGCAGATTTAGGGACTTCGAACATGGATTTTGGAATTAACAAACATGATCCCCCCAAACAAGTATGTGACCAGGATCAACTTTTCTTTGGAATGGAATTGAATAGAGCGTGTGATGTCTTCTTCCCCTCTGAAGCCCTGAATTGTTGGAAGGTGGCGTTCATTGCTCCACACAGCTAGATATTGGATGAGCTTCATTTATAAGGGAACATCATGAATTACATATGGAACTTTGCTTCACAATGACCACTTGATTATTATATCCAATTGCAAGTGATTTGCCTGTCTCATTGAATGCCATAGAATGAACAGTACCGTCGACAGAATGCTCAAACTGGAGGCATTTCTATAGTGCATAGGAATAAGTTTGGTTTCTAAAATTTGACTGGCCACTCACATTGTTTTTTTGAGTTTGAATTGTCAAAATGAGGCCACTCCGTAGGCCAGCCGTAATAGCATTGTTATGGCTTGGATGCCAGAGGATGGAACGAATGGGGGCTATGACCCTGAACCGATGGGTTGCTTTACCGGTCTTAGTGTCAGTGACACAGAGAAGACCATCATCTCCTCCACTAGCAAAGTGCTTTCCATCCTTAGCAAAAGCAATGGTGTTAATATTGTCTGTGTGAGCCTTGATGGACAAAGCTAGATGAAACACTGGGATGGCTGAGGCCATGGTAGAAGTGATGAGAGAGAGGTGAAAAGTGCAACTGTCAAGAGGAGGAGTGTGATGAGAGATCAGATTGGTAAACCAACATGACACTGATCATGGAACACCTTATGTAAGAAAGTGATGGACATGTCCAGTGATCACACTTATCTGTGTGGGACAATCCAAATTTGGGAATACATAATTGCCCTTACATGTATATTGCATGCAGGAGGTACATCAGCAACTGTAAGAAAACAATCCAAGATTCGAAAGACTGCCCGGGATGAAAGACTAGCATAAGAAGACCCAGACCCAAGAAATAGTTACATAAAGTCCTGAGGCTTTTTAAGCAGGAGGGGCAGTTTGTTTGCCCATTGTTTGGCCTCCATTTTTTTTCTGGGCCAAGAAACCAGTTTTCGCAGGGTCTAGTATTGCCTAAGGCCAGGTCCTAGGAGGTTGCAGGACCATACCAGAGGCCATGGCAGGATGGCATGGCACAGTTTGTTTGTACATTGTTTTGTTGCATCCCTGGAGTCACTCCTGAAGGGACTCTAGTTTTTTTTCTGGGCCAAGAAACCAGTTTTTGTAGGTCTAGTATTGCCTAAGCCCGCGTCCTAGGAGGTTGTGGGACTGTATGAGGGGCCCTGGCAGGATGGTGTGGCAGGGTTAGTAGATTTAGGACAATGAGAATTCAGTTAGTGTAGAACACAACTTAATTCCTCAGTTTGAATAGAGCATATAAGTCGTAGGAGTTGTGCAACTTAATACTTAATAGAGAGATTGAGTGTGAATGTGAGTAAAGTATAATGTGTATCTAAAGACAGCAGCCCATCTTTTACATGTTTGTGGCTACTTGTACCTATAGAATGTTCTAAAGGGTTCCAATGACTCAATATAACTCATAACAATCCAATACAAGTCATAAGAGTGATAATTTGGACTTTGTGGAGGTAGTCTGCAGTACAATTCACTCTGTCGGAGCTGTTCCAGGTGCGGTCCGACTCAAGAACCCCGATTTGGACAGTTGACAAACATGTGTCAACTATGGTTGATCTCCACAACTGAGTGATCCAGCACCTCAAATGTGATTGTAAAATTGTGTAAAAAATTACTAAATGTCCAGGGCATCTAGTTGAACTCACTGACAAGGCCGGTGATGCAAAGAAGAGATAGTACACCATATATTCCGTGTTTTATAGATTTTGACAAGAAAGTAGAAGTAAATAGGACATTCTGAAGCTCATAAAGTTCGTAAATTTATAGCCAGACCCTAACAGAGATACTAGGAAATAGTAAGAGCTACATATCAACCTTCCTTTCCTTTCCCTTTCTCCCTGCTACCCCTCCTACTGGATTTCTCTTCTTCACTCTGCTCTCTCTCCTCTTTATTGAATATTCGATGCTATCCATGTCCCATGGCATGAAACTGCCTCCACCAGGAGGTGTTCCAACCTTCAACCCTGTCTCGTAAGAGCCTACCAGTTCCGTGTTGTGCAAGGCTGCCTCCACAGTGTTGTCTGGGTAGTAGGAATTCAGTGCATCTGCAATCTTCATTGCAAATTGGTGTTCAGTCCAATTGACGGCACTGGGCTCTACGACTCCCTCAGTGTTTCTCTTGTAGAAAGTCATCACAACAGCCAAATGCACAATAGATCTCTGTAAAAGACATTCAGAATGATTCATTACTGGTGGAAAACGTACATGAAAGATCTCCTCCACAATATCTAGGCTACTGGAGCCCTGAAAGATCTCATAACGTTCTGAGAACCAATCCCGAAATTCTGCGAATCTGGGGAGTGTGTAGCCTATACGCTGAGTGGAAAACTTGGCACGTCGAGTCTTCTCTTGGTGAATTTCAGCTTCGGTCAAATTGTCATCTGACTCTGCTGACAGATCCAGGTACTCTCGATAGTCAAGGGCCTCCAGGAAGACAGTGAGATTTCCAACCGCAATGACTGACAGTAAACCCTTCCAGGTCTTGATGTTGGGTATGTGTACAGTGGTAAAGTGATCTGTTGGGTGACCTAGTAATGTTATGAAGTAGTGCAAGGACACAACAGTTGCAATTATCATACCTTCATCAGCTAGCCTGAGATTCTCGAACCAAAAAGCCTGAATTTGCACAAACACAACAGATGCATCCTCGTGGCTTGCATTTGTTAGAGCACGGTCCAGAATTGAGGTATGAATGTGTGCTGAGCAGCTGTGGACCATTGTTGAGTCTGCATGGAAATTCAATCCCCACTCTAATGAATTCTCAATGGCCATGACTGCATGCATGGAGTCAGGTTGCATGAACCTGTGTGCATTTTAGCGCAACAGTTGAAGACCAGAAAAAAAAACACACAACATATCCCCAGCCATTAGATAGGCTCCTTCCCACGTGTAGTCTTTAATGCAGGATGAAAAGGGCCCCCAGTTGTCAAAGGCAGAAATTTTATCCATGCCCTGGTGCCCATTTCTATGTCTGGCAATGTACCATTTCTTGCTACCTGCAAGAATGATGATGACGACTGCTGAGCGATCCAGATGGGGAGGAGTTGGTGCACCAGCAGTGGTGGCAACTGCCCATTTAATGTGGGATTCTGGAGACTTTGCCCCAAGCCACTGACAGCCTGACATGCCCCTTGTGGCAGTATATGCTGCACCACTTGTGTTTAAATGCCTGCACACTAATCAGCTGATGGTTGAAGATAATGTAATGAATCACCGACATAAAGCCCTCCGGATCCACCAAGTTACTGACTCCATCCAATGGAATGTCCAGAATATTGAGGACATGCCCATTCTCCTTCCTGGCCTCTGCCAAAAAAGATTTTACTGTTGCTCCTCTCACAGCATTCATTGGTTGATCGGGATTCCTTAATCCAATATCTAAAAAATGTTCAGTGTGGTGGATAAGAGTGTGGTGTGTACAAACCATGCATCTCCAATTTTCTATACACTGGGACTCCCAATTGTGCAAAGGTGGACTCATCAAGTGGCATTGTTGTGTCCCTCATCTGACCCCGGATTATGATATTGCGCTGTGAGAAGATCTCCATCCTTTCTGCTCCAGACAGAGCTGACCATGACTCCTTGTCTGTGTTATAGAAAACAGACGAGCCAGGGTATACTCCTTTGCATAGGCAGAAGGGTGATAGAACTTTGGCACAAAAGCCTCATTGGTCTGAGGACCCATGAATGAGTCTTGTATCTCCCCAAACAGTCTGTAGTCATTGTCCTTGACCAACTCTGGCTCCTCTGTCTCAGGATGAAAGGACTGTCATATATTTGAGCATATCTGAGCCAAATTTAAAACAGCAGAAATCACATACTGGGTGTTGAAATGAGTAATATGTATACACTTTCTTGGGAGATGTTCTGTCGGCAGGAAAGAGGTGAAGCCCCAATCCGTCCTTGTCCCGGGGAGGATTGGGTTCTTCATAAAGGTTGTCCCCAATTATATCCTAGAAAATAATTTGTGAGCTATACAGATGCATGACGAGGAAATTAGCTGTTACATCAGATCCTGTCAAGTCAAAGAAGGGAAGTTCGACTATGTCATTATCATCAGTCAGTCTCAGAGTACTGGGACTCCGGCTTTGGTTTGATGGGTTTGCGCTTGATTTGGACTTTGGGCGGGACGGAGATGCATCTACAACAGCCAGTGCAACCTTCTTTGTTGTTCTGGTTCCCTTCCTCAGTGCAATGGGCACAATTTCCTCTATCTCAGGAATTGGCTCCGAAAGAACAGGTACACCAATAGTATGACGGACATCGGATGATGTCCGTTCAATGGGCGGACCACAAATAAGCAGCTGTGGTCTTGGAGGAGAATAATCAGAGTTGAAATTGACCAATAGAGGATCATCTTTATGGAGCCAGATAAATGGGCAGGCAGGAGGAAGACTTTGGGAAGCCTCAGGCTCAGACTCCTCTTCAATCTCGATGATTGTTCCTCTGTGGTCTACCATAGCCATGGCAGGAGAGAGAGAAGAGAGAGAAGGTGTTGGTGTTTCTGAACACACAGGAGTAAAATTGGTGCCAAAGGGGAGGTCCAAGTCCATGGAAAAAGAGGGGTCCAAGCCTAAGTTGTGGTCTGGACCCGGCTCATATTCTGGAGGATTGCCCCTCTCATATTCCGGAGGTGGATTGCTGCTGTGCTGCAAATTGGCTCCTGGAAGAATTGTAACAGGAACTGGTGCCTCAGAATCACTGCATTGTTAAGTTAGTATAGCAGAAACCCAATTTCGCATGACTCACGTGTTGGATAATATATGGGAAGTGGACAGAGGAGAAGGAATATGTTGAGGAGCTGCAGAAGGAGGCTGTACATGAAAACCACTGACTCAATAAATTAGCACAGTAAATTTCAAAGATTGATTATCTCACAAGGCAGAAGACATAGGCGAAGGCTGCACAGGAACCTGTACATTGAAACCACTGGTCCAATAAATTAGTCCAGCAAACTTCTTTAAATTCAAAGCTTAATTATCTCACAAGGTGGAAGACATAGACAAATTCGAATGGGACCCAGATGTCAATAGAGAGTGTAGAGATGGATGTGGAGGCAAACTTCTCAACTCTTATTCAGTAACAGTAGAAGCTGAAGGTCCATTCACCCACATGTTTGAGGTAGATGGAAGGTATGTGTCCTGAGGGGCAACAGTAGCTTCGAGTGGGAATGTGTCCAGCTGAGCATCACGCATGTGTTGCCTGTCAGCATCCGCTGCTGAGTTGTACGCATCTGCAACTGATTGGGCTAGTGAAGTTGAAGGCTTTTGCCTTGGCAGATGAAAATTGTCAACCATGCACCTTCTGGGCTGGCTAGAGACTCACCTTTGGGCCTTGCCAAAATTAGAATACTCCGGAAATTCGAGGGAACCTCAATTGATATAAGCCATGACCAAAATAATCAAGAATCAAGGATGCTGCTCACTGAACCAACTCTCTTCCCCATTTTCGTGATTAAAATAGCTGATTTTCTGGCTTGCACTTTCCACTATGGACTGGAGTGCTTGATGGGGCTCAATGGTACCCTCTGCGAACTTCCAGATGGTGGTGAGAATGTCGGTTTCCATCTCAGTAAGCAGCTTTGGCTTATTGGTGTTTCCGAGGCTGTGAAAAATCTGTCCCAAAATGTGAATATTTCAATATGAATGACAGCCTGAGACTTACATGTATGAGGTCCAAGCTATTGTATGACTCCAGCATGTGATCTTTAGGCAAGAGGAGCACCAGTGGCGAAATCATGAGAGCTAGCATAAGAGGTTTTACTAAGTCTTTTGGCTTGTAGGATGAAAATCCGCTCTTCAAGTCATTCTCATCATTCTGGAGCTCAGTTTGGAAGCCATTGCTACAATTAAGGTTGAGGACACAGTAACATGGTACAAAATATTACTCACTTTTTGAAATGGGCTAGCAAGAAGTCGACTTCATCTGGCATTTGGGAATAACCCTATATAATGGTTCTGAACCCACAGTGCACATACAAGCAGACCAGCAACAACCTACCTTGAAATACCAGCCTAGTGAAAATGCTGCTACTGTGAGGTTTGCCAGAACCATCTGGTAAGGGCCACGCTTGAACGCAGTCCTAAAATTTCGGAATAATGCTATGTCTTGCTTGGTGCAGCCATCATGAGTTTGCAGGGAAATATTCTGAGGAAGATCTGCCTGAAGCTGGGATGCATCAAATATAATTTCATGCCAGTTCGCCAGGCGTCGTTCAAGCTAAAAATATGACTTCAATAAGTCTCTCCATAGGTATTGAAATATTTGTTCACCCTTTGAGTTTTCCCAACAAGTTCTGGCATACGAAGACGCTCAACAACATGTTTGCTCCTAGTCATGTGCAGCTGAGATCCGATAAAATTCAACAGCACAAGACTGTAAACCCAGTGGCCAAATTCCGATGTCAAAATGGTACTTGTAGTGGTAGTGCCGCTATCGAGCCCACCCACGATTCGGGCAGCATTGCATCGGCGACTCTTTTCAGAGAGGTCCAAGCTGGTGTCCTTTGCGATCCCTTTCACTAGGGTCTGCATTATTGAGATATCAAGCTTCAATATAGTTCACCAGAACAAAAATTCATCTCACATGGAACTTGATGTGGTCTGGTATATCTACCCCAGCAGTCCATATATCGGGCTGCCGCCAGGCATCATCCTGCAGTCCCAGGATGGAGAATGGAAGCCCCGCTACTAGGGGTGTTGTAGTGAAATACATCTTAGCATTGATGCTGCTGAAGGTATGGCTTGGAGTTGGTTTGAACATGAGAGCTGGGGAAGGTGGTGGTTAGGAGGAGACTTGCTGGGGGTCCGTGGCTTAGAAATCACCTACAGCCAATAATATCTCTTCTAAAGCTAAAATGTTCACATGCCTTGCAGTCCAATGGGATTTTTCCAAAGCTAATGCGGGATCAAAATTGCTGGACATGTCTAGCAATTTTGATAGATCCGGGGGAAAGATATTAAAAATATGCACCTGTCAATCTAAATTTAGCCTGAAAAATATAGGCTTTTCACATGATCCCCCCTCTCACGTTCCGCATCAGTTGTCACTCTCCCATCAACACATCAAATGTCCCGCCACCGCCGGGGATCAAAATTGCTGGACATGTCCAGCAATTTTGATAGATGTGGATCCGAGGGAAAGATATAAAAAATAAGCACCTGTCAATCTAAATTTAGCCTGAAAAATCTAGGCTTTTCACATGGTCCCCCCTCTCATGTTCTGCATCAGTTGTCACCGTCCCATCAACACATCAAATGTCCCGCCACCACCGCTCCCCTTGCCCCTCCTGCGCTTGATACATAGCATAAAATCATGAAAATATTAGGGTGGGCACATAAGACCCATAGGAACATTATCCCATCAGCGCGCCCACTCGCGGCTGTGCGTGCGCGATGCGGCGCGCATTTGCGCCCTTTCGGCGCATTGTGTATACACTAATAATAGGTGCAGCGCTCCCAAAATATTTGGGGGGATGCGCCCAACGTTAAGATATGTGGGCGCACCCACACGCCCACTTGCGGCTGCGCGCGCGCGGCGCGGCGCGCATTTGCGCACTTTCGGCGGTTTGCGCACGGACTAATAATAGGTGCAGCGCTCCCAAAATATTTCGGGGGATGCACCCAACGTTATAATATGTGGGAGCACTCATGCGCCCACCTGCAGCTGCGCGTGCGCGGCGCGGCGTGCATTTGCGCCCTTTCGGCGGCTTGCGTACGGGCTAATAATAGGTGCAGCGCTCCCAAAATATTTGGGCGGATGCGCCCAATGTTACAATACATAGGCGCACTCACGCGCCCAGTTGCGGCTGCGTGCGTGCTGCGCGGCGCGCATTTGCGCACTTTCGGCGGTTTGCGCACGGACTAATAATAGGTGCAGCGCTGCCAAAATATTTAGGGGGATGCACTCAACGTTATAATATGTGGGCGCACTCATGCGCCCATCTGCGGCTGCGCGTGCGCTGCGCGGCGCGCATTTGCGCACTTTCGGCGGTTTGCGCACGGACTAATAATAGGTACAGTGCTCCCAAAATATTTCGGGGATGTGCCCAATGTTATAATATGTGGGCGCACTCACGCGCCCACTTGCGGCTGCGCACGCGCGGCGCGGCGCGCATTTGCGCACTTTCGGCGCCTTGCGCACGGACTAATAATAGGTGCAGCGCTCCTAAAATATTTGGGGGGATGCACCTAATGTTATAATATGTGGGCGCACTCACGCGCCCACTTGCGGCTGCGCGCGCGCTGCGCGGTGCGCATTTGCGCACTTTCGGCGGTTTGCGCACGGACTAATAATAGGTGCAGCGCTCCCAAAATATTTCGGGGGATGCGCCCAACATTATAATATGTGGGCGCACTCACGCGCCCACTTACGGCTGTGCATCCGCGGTGCGGCGCGCATTTGCGCACTTTCGGCACCTTGCGCATGGACTAATCATAGGTGCAGCGCTCCCAAAATATTTGGGGGGATGTGCCTAACATTATAATATGTGGGTGCACTCATGTGCCCACCTGAAGCTGCGCGTGCATGGCATGGCGCGCATTTGCGCACTTTCGGCACCTTGCGCATGGACTAATCATAGGTGCAGCGCTCCCAAAATATTTGGGGGGATGTGCCTAACATTATAATATGTGGGTGCACTCATGTGCCCACCTGAAGCTGCGCGTGCATGGCATGGCGCGCATTTGCGCACTTTCGGCACCTTGCGTACAGACTAATAATAGGTGCAGCGCTCCTAAAATATTTGGGGGGATGCGCCCAGCATGTTATAATATGTGGGTGCACTTGCCCACCTGCAGCTGCGCATGTGTGGCAGGGCGCGCATTTGCGCACTTTCGGTGCCTTGCATATGGGCTAATAATAGGTGCATGCCAATCATTTGCTGGTGCTCCTCTTCAGGCTCATAAGTCTTTGTGCACACCTAGCTATGAACACTTTACAATTTGGCGGACAAGCTGCAATGGCACCACTAATTCAACACACAAACTTTTTTATGCTGTCAGCTTCTCCGCTGACTATCCCATCCGCAATGCAATGGATCTGCCCCTTGCTATTCTAGGATCACTGTCCCACTCATATTTCTACTATCACCTACTACATGCCGCCAACCAAGAAGTGGATTTGCTGGATTTTCTTGCTCTCTCACCCTAGGCCCATTCTTCACAATGCTCAAACCTGTCTCAGGGTCTCAAATGCATTTCACATACCACTGAAGTGTCAGAATGATGAGATAATGAGTGCTCAGAAACTCAGAATGAAGTGAAAGTGACTGTATGGCAGATACACACTGCATTCTGAAGCCCTGCAAGGAAACAAAATATTAAAACTCATGAAATTCATCTCCACTGCTGAATCCAGTGCTCGGATGGTTACATGAACTCAACCTATCAGCTGATCTTCCTTTCAACCACCAAACACCATTGATGTGTCCTGAGTGGCTCAACCACACCAACTCTATCTACAGACTTCAAACCCACCTCAGCCCTCATATTCTGCACTAACACACTGCAGAGTCGAATTTTTCATCACCTTTGTGGATGTCCTGCAAACCAGTTGATTTATTGTGTGTAAGTTAGATTTTCTTGCATCTATCCACATATTTTACTTATTTAATACAGTCTAGACCATGTCTTCACGTGGCTGTGGTATTACACACCTCCAAACTCACCCACTGTCTCACCATCACTTCACCATGTGCTGCTTCACTTCTGTTATTGGAGTTCTGGCACTCCCGGGAGCCAGATTTCTTATTCCTTTTTGTGCTCTCCACAAACCATCCTTCAATGCCTGCAGGCTCCTATCATCCTGTATATATTAATTCTGAACTCATTTCAGATGTATCTTACATGATCAAAATGTGTCTGCAGTGCAAAGCACCACCCCAAACTTTTGAATCCAGCTATCACCTTTCCGTGAAACTCCTCTGTGCACTTGTCATAATGCTGGAATCACCCTTGGGCCTTGGATCACCCAAATATTAATGAATGCAACAGAAACAATGGGGTGTTTCAGATATTGCACAAGCAACTTCATGTTGCAACCTCTGCCATCTGATTTGTGCCCTTGCCAGCGACTCCCAGAGAAAAAATGTTACTCAAGTTGGCATCAAGTTGTGTTCTGAGTTGGACCCCCAAGTTGAGAAAAAAAAACCATATATGAAACACCCCAATGAATTCAAGTGCAAATGGCCAAACACAGCAGAACATATGAACTGGCCCCATTTCTGATCCCAAAAAGTGATTGTTAAAAACTCCAGACCTCAGGTGAAGCTCTCAGTAGGAGGAAGAACCCATTCTCTATGAATGAGATGGACTTGATTTCGACATGTAGGGCCTAAGTAAAGGGTGTCAATTAGCTGTGCAGAAACAGAAATAGATTGCAATACATGTTATCTGCCCTCTCTCATTTCGCCACTTGCGAATGCAACTCTGGAATGCAGTCAGTTGCAAATCCAGTTAAATATGTCAGGGAAATTTCAGATACCAAGTGGTAGATTGTGTTGTGACACTTGCAACTCAGGAACATTGAAGGTTGTGCATGCCCCAAAAATTGGTCCCTGCATATCTAGAAAGAAAAGTCAGAATCAGAATTGAGTGCTCATAGTATTGGGCTCATTACTATGCATTCAGCATCGGCCCAAGATATGCCCTATGCTTGTTTAGATTTTTTTTCTTAGGTATTCTCAAACAAAAGAAAATCAATTTACCATTTGTGCATCGGCCCTGGTTCTGTCCATGAGATTTGCAGCCGCAGTGTCCCCAAGTATGAATTCCAAGATCTGAAGGAAATATGAGGCATTGCATCTCAAATGTGGGCTGGGACAAACACTCGTCTTTTTGTCTGAACCTATGTTTGAAGTCCAAGGAGGATAGACTAATGGATCACATGGATATGATCCACCCTCAATGGTACTAACATATCGGATTTCACAAGTTATGGTCTGGACATATTCGATTTCGGTGATTTCATGAGTTATGGTCCTGATATATTGGATTTCAGGAGTGATTTCACGAGTTATGGTCCTGATATATTGGATTTCAGGAGTGATTTCACGAGTTATGGTCCTGACATATTGGATTTCAGGAGTCAGTTCAGATCTAGACATGGTGAGAGGAGAGGCAGAGTGTCACAAGCAGGTCACGATGTTTGCAGATCAGAGCCTGTATCAAATTGAACATATTGTCATTTCCAGTTTAATATCGCACTTTAACCCTACACATGAATGCCACAGTTAGAGTCCAAGCCTTGAGGCTACAAGTTCAAAAAAGAAAGATTATTTGTTGACTGGGCATGACACAGAAAGAAATTGCTGGAGTTGCACAACTATAAATTGCTTCTTGACCCCTTGGGTAGTTCTAGCTTTATTTAAATTGCACTAGTGGCAGTCCTCTACTATGATCCTGTGCAATAGAATTTTGTTCTTGGCTTTCCCGGCAGCCATGATCAGGGCCACTGAACTGGTGCCATCAATCTCAGACCTGATGGTTGGTATTTAAATCAATTCAGGGTATCAACACAACCAAATCATTCTTCAACCCAAACCACAAACAAGCACAGATGGGCAACAAACTCAATGATCAAGAACAGATGAGCAACAACCAGTGTGTGAGTTTATCATTGGATATCTCTCATATAACTGACAGCTGGTTATGTTTCCAGAAACCACTGGGTGCTTGGGCTGAATATGCTACAACAGACAAGTATAAGACACAGAAGGTGGGTGTCAGTCAACCTGTTCTTGATACTTTACTCACTATGCATCAGCTCTTGCACGAAATATTCAAGCTGATGAATCTCAACCAGCTTAAAAGATTTATCCGGGAACTGAATGCCAAAACACCCCGCACTCGCCATATCAGGATGAGTGGCTCAAAGGAGAAGATCCAGGATGTTCTCTCTGACACAATCAAGAAGTGGTGCAATAGAGGCTCTTCACACCTGGTGGAGCTAGCAATGGAGGCAATGGATGAGGTTAGATATCCAGCTTCCCATTGAGTCTTAGGTCCAGATTGAGCATAGTGCACAATGTATTCTTCCCAATGATTTTCTTTTGAAAAACCAGGCAAGGCTCCCAAAATGGGATAACTACACCACAGAGAAGACAATGTATTGTATTCCCTCTACCTTTAGGTATGGGTTTTATGGGTGCCCTAATTTCAGTCCCACCGAAAATCACAATTTGCTCATTTCTTTTATGTCAGCACTGATTTCCCCCAATAAAGGTCCAGCAAATTGTCAGCTGGTACACATGATGCGCTTGGCATTGGAGAGTTGCATAACCATGTTTATGAACTAATCAGCATATCTCAGAATATAGCTACTAGGTCCTAAACTCAAGCTGCTTAGATGATTTTCGACATCCCAGGCAGATCTGTGACCTTGCCTTAGAATATTTCATTTAGCCACACAACTAAGTATACAAGAATTATTATGGGCTCACTCATTGCTCACTCATGTTTCTTTTTTTTCTTTCTTTTTTTCATATTTTCTTTTGGAGTGGTTGGGATGATCAAACTCAGTCTGCAGAAGCATTCCAAGCTCATCTGCTTGTGTTAAAACCCTCTAATATGTCTGGTCATCTGGCAGTGAATTTTCATCCACATGTAGGCTACTCCACATGTTTAAGACCAATTATTCTTTCAGTGCAAGGGGTCCAAATTTAATCTTATCAGCTAGAAGGCGGTTGTGCCTCAAGGCCACATTCATGGCTTTCAACCTCTACTTCATATTTTCATGTTTCAGTCTCTACATCTCTATGCAATCTGTAGGGTATCTGTATTCCCTATTGAGTGTGGTTTTTTTCAGAGCTCCTATAATATTCATGTGAGTCAAATAATGACAGCTTAGATGTCTTGTTAAATCCACAGTGCTGAGCCAGCTCTTGCCAATATTTCATTCCCGAGTGTAGTTTAAATCATACCTTCTTGGAACAAATATCATCAATATTTGAGGACAAGTGAGCATCCCAATCAATGGCTGCTTCCCAGTACCTCGGAGCCCAGTGTTGGTGTCAGCTCGGCCACTGGAGCAGCTCATATTGCGGTCAAAGGACATTTAAAAAGATTACACCATGAATGTTATTCTTAGACTGATTTTATCATTTCTTCTGGCCATCTGATGACTCAAATGGTCTATTTCACTTGATGGCTGCTTCGATTTTTGTTTCAGCCTATCCCTCAGCCACTGGCACAGCTCAGATTGGGATCAAGGGACATTCAACAAAATTACACATGAATATTATTCTTCAACTAATTTTATCTTGTCTGTGAAGGATCAATCTTTTCTGCTCCTCAGCCGCAGCCCCATTGCAGTGTCATGGGTCAAATAGATATCTATAAATGTATGGGTCAGTGGTGCTCCGAACTCCTCCAAAACAATATCAATATGCTCACAAAGACCATTTAACAATCTAACAGGTCAATATTCGTCTCTGTACATAATAAGTACTTAGGTATAAATACCTTGACAGACCCAATAGAGACGAATGGACAGGAGAGTATCGTAGTTTGTATTGTGATGTCATGATTGCCAGCACTGAAAAACCTTCCAAGTAAACCCAGCAGAAGAGAAAATGGAAGGAAAAATGTAGGTCATGAAGGCATGAGGGTAGAACTATCCCCTTGCACTCCGGACAGAAATCAGTGCGTTGGATACTCCCAAAAATTCGTCCTGCAATGTTTCATAATATTATTGGCCTTGATTTAGTTTATTTTACTAGCCATGGCTCATTTGAACCTAGGTATTATTGAGTCTGACTGAATGGATTTTATGCACTCTGACCATTTAGCTTGACCCTGGACCAATGCGAGACAGTTAATGCTTGCACTTTGACTGAGTGAGTTTGTGGTGACATATTCCGATTAGGGTTACCCACCATCCCCATCTTTACCGGTTGACAGGTGCCTCTCACTGCAGTTTGATGGTGGTATAGTGGTATTTCAGATCTACGACAATGGCTACAAGTTGGTTTTTAATACATCTCAAGTCAGGTAAGTTCCTCTCTGAGCAGGGTCTAAATAAACACCGAAGTTGACCTGTATAACGGCTCAAGGAATTCAAGTAGGTTGCAACTGCTCACCTGGACAAATCTCGAGTGTGTACGAATCTAGTTTTCCTCTTGCGAAATAATTATAAAAAGGTAAGCAAGATGGTTTAAGCATTCTGGGTCGGATTTAGACTCAGATCCACCACATAATTCCCCTAGTGTAAATTTGTTGCCTTTATAAATTGGCACCATGATGACTGCATCCCATAAATTGGTGGTTGGCCCATTCCCCCCCCCGTCCCATATGTACTGTCTCCAGGTCCAAAAATGAAAAAGATGGCTGCCAAAGTGATGATCATGAGCCATACCCACTGCAGATATTGAAATTGATGGCCGTCCCTGTTTATTGGATGGTGGGCAGCCTTGCTTTATTCAATTGTATTCCAAGCTCAAGGGTTGGAGCCAATTTCTTTTAGCAACTCTGAGACTAGTACTGCCTGTCATCATCGCAGAGAACTGATGCTGACAAAAATCGGTAGAGGGCTGTGCTGCCTGTCAGCCTTACCCACTTTATCGTGTCTGAGTCCTGGGCCAGGGTCATCAGCTGACTGTGAATCTTATAAATATGAATTTTCAGACAGTCTAGAGCACTGAGTTTGAACTCTAGAATTTGCCCACCCCTGATGCAGCTAGCAACCAGCGGCATCAGTCAAGATAATCAGCTCCAAAAGAAGAAATGGTTTGCTTGCTGGGTACTGAGTTCAGAACCAAGTTTTTTAGAATATACACATGTATATATGTCTGTTTACATCACTATGCCTGTTGGCCCACTGTATTTCACTGACATCAGGGTGCTTCCATAGGGGCTGACCACCAGGAGTTTTGTCATCTTGCCCTCCTCTACATCTCCCACATCGGTTACATCCAATCTGATGCCCATTGACCAAGCTTGCTGGTGGTCAATTGCATATTCAGCTGTAATGCCAAACTCTAAATCACTGCCTTCTGTTTCCCCGTTTTGGCCGATGTGGAAAACCCAGATGTACTTGCACAGATTATCAGGCTTCCGATTGGCATGGAGGTTATGATAAGCACCCCTGCAAAATCCATCTTTGTGTGAGTGCATCCAGCTGAGGAATCGCTGGTGCTCTTTGGAGATCAACTGTGGTGGCTGGCAATATTTCTTGTGAATCTGAACTAGTGATCAGTGCAAAAGGGATGCTGTTTGAGAAGAAAAAAAGTATACAGGCCAATGCTTTCTCTGGCATTCCATTGAGCAATACCTGGCATCTACTATGTCAGTACAGCCTATACTTCATAAGTAAAAACCTACCGTGCAGATTTACAGACACTGCATTTCTTCATATGGGTTATTCCCACAGTTACAGGCAGTGCAAAGCAGGTATCACAGCAGAATCCACCAACATCACTCTGCTGAGGGGTTGGTGGGCCAAGGTCCGTAAACATAGGTATGATTGGGAGAATCTTGGTGCCACTGGTTGCAATTGGATATAAAGACAAGAGGGGACTATAAATATAGCTCCTGATCATGATCAGAAGTTGTCTGCCATCAAAGTTTTATAATCAAAATGACACGCTGTCATCAAAAATTGATGGACATGTCCAGCAATTCCTGTTTTCAGCTGTTTGTTTCTGGGCATAGTGCCGAGCACAAGTAAACATACATTACTATGGATGCATTCACCACCAACTACATGCAACATCCTAGGATGGAAAAAAATTCAGCTAGGTGTTACTCAAGATATTCTATGGTCCACCTTTCACAGGGGAATATTATCTGTTCTCTTAACGAGATGTCTCGGATCAGTTTGCATGTCTTTGGCCACATCCCCTTTAGTTGTATCCCTATTCTGGTGTCTCCTCAGTAGTTCTTCAGGCAACAGAACTTCAGCTCCCACCATCCCACAGCCACGACACAGCACTTCCTCGTTTTCCATAGCGGAACTCCATGCTGCAGCTCGGGTGACTGACCATGGGGATTTAAAAGAGCTCAGGTGTTGAACTCATGACCCACGACCAACTGTGCTGCAGTGCAAGCCTGTGGTACTGACTGTGCCAATAGGACACGCAATTTACAAGCTCTGGTGCCGTGCTGTGCTTCAGGGGAAACTAAGCTGCAGCCACGTATATCAGCATCGCCGGCTGTTGTATAAAAGCCTTGCATGCCCACCACTCACAGATGTCACTTCTGCATCTTTTTCTCTGTTCTCATTCGGCTTCTCAAATATTCCTGCAAAATATTCACGACCAGGACCGATAAAACATAAAAACACCCTCGCTGTCTGGCTGGATCAACACAACCATTTTTCAACAAGAAATCTTCCTACATGTTTGGCTCATATTGTGCTCCTCTGCTCCTGCTCCTCTTGTTGTACCTCCGTATCTCTGTCTATCTGCCTGCTTTTCCGCATTCTGGGCTTATGTGTGTTTTGATTCTGCCCTGCCTACGTGCTGCTTCAACTATATGAATGAATGAAGAAGCTACCGATCTTTCCAAGCTCGACCTTCTGCTTTCCCACAATTGTTGCTTGCTCCCATATCCTTCAACCACAAGTTGCTCGGTGGTCTCTCATATGAGTTGAACACCCTTTTTCCTTTCAATAATGCGGGTTTCAGCATCACAACCACGATGTATTCAACAGAACACCGCCCATAATATTCACGACATGGTCTGTTATATGCCCCACTATGCATCTACTCAATTGGGGTCGTCCCATAAGACTGCGAAAACTTGAATGCGGGCTCTGAGTACGTCCTATCTAATTCTGTACAATACCTCAACTCATAGAACTGCTAGCTGAACTACTTAGTGGCTAGGCCTGAACACGGAGCATTACATCTTTCTTCACCCACTACAGTCGACTGCCAGCCTTGCATCAAAATTGTGCTCCCAGAAACCCATTTCACTAATGGAATTTGGTGAGATTGTCTCAGCTTCTTCTGTCCAATCACTCTGCCCTTTGCACTTGCGGAAGTAATCAGTAGATATCATATCCGTCATGAGTTCGCCATACTTGACCTCCTCAATTTACTCACTTTTTATGGTTCAAAGATTAAGTATCTGGGCTCAATTAAATTTGCTGGAGTGAAGCGAAGGCATGGCTTGTTCATATTTAAGCATTCAGGCATTCACATCCTTTTCTGGTAGGTGAGGTTCAGAAAGTTGGTACTTGATGCCTCATGCTCTGGTCTTCCCTTCTTTTCCCAGGACCAGAATCTCACTCTTTACATCCATGGGCATTCTTCGCAAAGCACCCACCGGAAATACCCGGGTCTGTTTGAGGTTTTACTCCAAGTCCTATATCCAGGTTCTTATATGTTTTACAGCTTGGCCATGCCAATGCCAAAGGATTCATCTATACCAAGCTCAAGAGCACCAAATTGCTCATTGAAACTGAGGTGTCTCTTGGAGCACGGCACTCTACTATTCCAGCAGCCAACATTGGCCTTGCCCATATCTCCACCCGAGTCAAAAAGCTTCCCTACTTAGCATTTGAGAGGATGTTCACTGTTCAACCAAGTGTTATCCATGACTGTGTAGTTGTCATTGGGCAACACCAGTTTTTGATATCTGGGCACTATTCCAAGGATGCTGCAGTCAATGGAGCCCTGAAGGAGATTGCTCCCACCTTCGACTGGAAGGGAGAAATCATTGTTGTGCAGCTGGGACAGAGGGTGGATTATGTATTGAGGATGAAAGCATCTTTGGTTGCAGCCGCAATTAACAAGTCAGTTTCATCATTCATTCTAAGCACCCTTTCTTAATAAATCTGCAGGTTTATGGCTTCAGTTCTTCTTCACATCAATTTGAAGCTCCCTATTCCAGTTTCTATTGCTTAGGAGACTTTTATGGGTTCAATGTATTCACTAAAGATGCTTGTATGGTGTAGTGCAGAATCTATGTGTTTTCAAATCAAGTGTGTGGTTTCTTGAGCTCTGTTCTGAAATATTCTGCTTTAAGCTAGTCCTGTTGCCACCACAGGGGTCTGATTGGGCCAGAAAGTTGTTATGTAATCTTCTCATGATATATGTTCATTGAGAAACATGTCTTTTGATCTGAATCTTGCACAGACGAGGGATTTATATGTGCATATGAGAATCTGTCACTTCAGATTTGCAATGCAGCTTCACAAGTGCTCAGGAAAAGGCACGGAAATTGAAATGACATTTTGACTGCTCAGTGACCAGCTGGAGCATTGTGCACCGAAAATTTGCTTCGAGGATGGAAATAAAATGCAGAAATAGTCAGATATCATATATTCCGGAATATAGGTGTGATTTGGGAATGTATCATATCCTCACGGTGGCAGAAACCAGGGCAGTATGACTGTATGATGAAATTTTTTCAAACTCCGCAATTACATAGCAACTTTCTGGCCCCATGATCACTAACAGACTTTAACAAGTGAGGTACAAGCTTCATGTTAAAGCATCTGTCTGTGAGAGGCTAGCTTCAAGCTACTCTCGAGATCTGTAAATCAGTCTATGAACCTGCGGAAATTCCAGGATCCTAATCCAGGCATTCTGAACCTTGTTACCTATTTGGGACAATATATCTGATGCCGGAGTAGTGGTACAAACAATGATCCACAAATCTGTAAGAACACTATGCATATAAGAGCAATTCAGAACCTCTAATAATACCTCAAACTGCATAGGGTACTTATGTTCTCCACAAACTCTCTTATCCTGAGTCAATTGGTTCAGATTCTCAGATATTAAATCAAACCTTGGTCATGTGATTATTGGGTGGTGTGACCTTGGGAATCTTCTGAGATCACAATCCAAGGTCTTCCCTGATCTCACACTCTGACCCCTTGTTCTTCTGCCCTCCTTGTCTCTCATATTAGCCATGGATGTGCATGTTCTATGTGCTGTCTGTGGTGGCCCCACTACCCAGGTTGAATTTGCCAAAGAATCTGCCCAAGATCAGGGATATAACACCTGATAATACCACAGATCGGCTCTAGTTAGAGGGGGGTTTGACCCCCTAACGTGCCTCTAGTGAGAGGCGGTTCAGGCATACCACGATGCCGCAGGTATGGTTGTTTTTTTTCAGGCGGCACTTGGGGAAATTTTTGAAAATTTAGCCTGCCGCGGTGGCCATTTGGGGGTGGGTGTTGGGGTTGTCAAGAGGGGGTGATTTGGGGGGGTGTGGGGGGGGGGGGTTGCCGCCGTTGCCGCAACATTTTTTGGGGGGGGTATAAAAGTGTCTAGAATCCTGTGCATACATTAGGTACCATTAGTCCCAATGAAAAGCAATGAAAAAAAAATTCGGGGAGGGGGGGGGTCTGCCATGACTGCCGCCCATCCATGCCATTTGCCACCGCTGCCGCACTTGGTCTTAACAGGGTCACAAAAGATTAGTGACCCCGATAGCGCTGCCACGGCTGCCACCCCGAGCCTTATTCAGGTCAGTAATTTTTTGTGACCCACCAAAACTGCCGCGCCTGCCGCGCAACGACTTAAATGTATCACAAAAAAAAATGTGACCGCTTTTGTCTGCCATGGTTGCCGCCATAAAAGACCCCATCAACCCACCTGCCATGGTTGCCGCCCAAGATTGGGCCACCAGCTTGCCTGCCACAGCTGCCGCTCAGAAATAACCGCCAAAAGCAGCTGCCACTGCTGCCATGGGTCGAGTGGACTTAATGAAAAATTGCATTGGGGCTGCCGCTGCTGCCGCGCCAAGAATTCACGTCTAATAAAAAATACATGGGGCTACCACCGCTGCCACCACCGAATTTCCCCTGCATCTCATGCATGACCACCATATTCCTCCTCCACCTTGAGAGCCTTGAGCTTCTCGTATCCAGTGGCCGAGTCCAGAACCATATACACAATTCCTTGGAGCGCAGGGCAGTTGAAATGGCGTTCTCACTGCTCCAGTCTCAGTCAGATATGTTGCGTGAACTTGGGTGCACTTACACATTGTGCGTCAATGTTCCATCCACAACAAACCACATGTCCTTCCACTTGTGCACAGTGCAGATCCTCACCGCACATGTTGAGAAACCGTTCTCTGTGGCCATTTTAAGGGCAGGGTTTTCGTCTAGTACGTCCATGCTCCGCTGCCTTATCCTCCTGCTCCTGGAGCTTATGTGCGTTTTTTGTGAGGCGGTTAATCCCCTCCTTCAGCTTGTCGGCGTTGAATTTGTTAAGAGGGGGCGCAGTCATAGTGATGGCGGTGTTGAAAGAGCTATTGTTTGGTCCAAATTCTGTTGCCAAACAAAACAGACATGCGCCTCATCCACCATCCAAGCCCTCAATGCAATCCGCCCAGCATCAGCCATTTGTCCCTCATGTGAGCAGCTCCCACTAAAATAATACATGATGGCTAAAAATTCTCAAACAAATCCCAGGAGGTCTCACCCATGAATTTGGTTCGACTCTGACACCTGAGGAATACCAGGCAGCACTTACTGTGGCCATGCGCAAATGTGCCATGTTGCGAGAGGAAAAACGCGCACTGCAAAACATCATACAGCATGCTCAAGACCATGGCCCATCTTCGGTTCGAACTGGAAGCGGTCGTGCAGTGAACCTGCGCAACATCCGCTTTGCCAGCTTCATACTGGACGCCCGAATCCAGCAGGAGATGGTCATTTCCCCACCAATCTCTGAAAGCCGCTCCCCCCTCAGCCTTCCCCTTCTCATGGCTGAATTTCAAATTTTGGAGGACCAGATATCGCATGTGGAGGCACTCACACTTGGGTTGGGTGCTGCTGTTGAAACTTTTGGTCAGGAGGAGTGATTGAGAGGATTACTGTACAGCTAGGAATACTACCAATCTACCAATCTGCCATCCTTTCCACACAGCTGCCACTGTTGCCATCTCAAATGCAGCCTGAGATTGATCCAGCACCACCACTGCCACCCTTCTGCACGGCATTGCCATGGCTGCCACCATTCTTGGCATATACCTTAGGGGGGGGGAAAGAGCAATCTGCCACCATTGCCGCACAATTGTGATTGGAAAGACATACAACAGAACTTCATTTAGTCCTCTGCGCCCTCGTCCCCTTCGTCCTCCCTGTCACCCGAGATTGTGAGCATGACCTCTGTGTCCTCAGCTGCCTCCTCCGCTTCAACATCCTCACCCTCGTCGTCACTGTAATCACTATCCCCATCATCTTCCTCAATCTCCAGCTGTGCCATCTGCTCCGCGATGAAGTCCTCCTCCGCCTTCCGTGCTGCAGCAGCCTCAGCATCTCTAGCTTCATGAACTGTGTCTTGGACATCCTCCATGGGTTGCGACGGCTCCTGCACTGCTTGTCGGAGACAGGTGCCTGGCTCCAGTGTGCCAGTAAAGCGGTCCTCTCTGGCAACGAACCTCGTGAACCTCGTAAGATGTTGCTCATCGAAACGACCCCTCTTGAAGCGGTATTTCCTAACAAAATATGCGAGGCCTGGGTCTGTGAGTCGAACCTCAGCCTCCTTTGCCACCAGGAACTCTTTCTCATCTCGAATGTGTGTCACTAAACGCCGGATCTCAATATCCAGCCTAATGATCTCCTCCTTCGCTCGTTCAATCTTGAAATGTGTATCCAGAAGATGCCGTGCTGCAGGTGTTGCCCAAGACCGGATCGTTCTGTTCATCTCCGGATCCCGAAGGAGATCAAAGTCGGAGAGGAAGGTGTAGTTGACGACCTCTAGCCATGTCAAGGCTCTGCCTGGGGGTGACAGAGCTGCGGCCACCGAATTGTAACGCACAAGCGCTGCCCGGATTGTCTTTGACCGGACCTGCAAGGCCTTTGCGATGTGAGTTCTCAGTTTGTACCCTGAAGTCTTTGTTAGCAACTCCCAATGTCCACAGATGTACATACCCGTATGGGAGCGGTTCATTTGAGTCAATTCAAACATCCGTTTGAGGACCAGCTCCTCCAGCTTGTTGATGCAGGCCCTGTATCGCCTCTGGGCTACCAGAGTTGCCGTCTCTTCCCATTCATATGACTCTTCCGTCCACCGCACTAGAATATCCAACTTTTGCTCCGACTCTTGCACAGCGGACAGAGCCTTCTGGTGGTTTTCTCGTGCATGGCGTTTGACGACGCCTGAGGTTCGCGATCCTTCCCCATGCACTTCGTCAAAACGCATTCTAGGGTGGGCAGCAGTTGTGGCAGGCATTGCATTTGGGGTGGCAGCCGTGGTAGCCGTGCATGAAAGTGCGGCAGGTGTGGCAGCCCATTGCATTCGTGTGGCAGGTGTGGTCCGGGATGGCGGCAGACATGGCAGAATAAGAATAAAGTATCATAAGTAATATTGTCAGCTCCAGATCAAGGTTAAGATAGCATGCACATACGTTCGCGCCTGCAACATCACCAGCCTCTCGTAGTACTCCATTTTGTCATTGATCTCCTCTGGCTCTCGGCGTAGCCCTTTGAGATACTCCAGCTCTGCGTCCAGCCTCTCCTGAAACTCGTGGACGCCAGATATACCGGCCTGATCCATTGCAAAGTGCAATGCCTCTTCCCCTTCAAGAATCTTCAACGCCTGCTTATAGTTGTTGATGAGGAACGTGCCTTGAAGAGATGTCAGAAACTGTTCCCATCCCTGTTGCTAAGCAGACTCACTAAGGTTGGGGTAGACATCAAAGCTGTCTCGGTGGGCAAGGTAGGTGGTTATTGTTTGTAACCTGTGAAAGACACTCGCATATCTCACTGATCGAGCCAATGAGTTTGACACCGAGAAGAATCGCTCGGAGCCCTCCATGTCCTCCAAGCCCAGGCCTTCCACATATGTGGCCAAGAACTTGAGCTGACACTCCCGGTGATGCGCATGACCATGGAAGGCCCCAACGAGAGACCTGAATTTGAGTCGTGCAACCTTTGATCCCAACGGGCTGTTCCTAAGGGTAGCCGCAAACCCGCATCCAACATCATACCCTTGGGCTACATCTTCTCCAAATGCGTCCATAAGTGCATTAGAGATTGCGAGGGGATATTTCGCTCTGATATAGAGGTTAATTTTCATAATTGCCACGATTGCCATGGCTGCCACCACTCACAGTTCTCCACTCCGGATCATATCCACAATTAACATCACGAATCCGTGCCGGCAAAGACAAACGAACACCCCAGTTTCATCGAAAATTCCCCACATCTTCGAGGTCAACGCCGTTGAGAGGTTCTTCCACTTCTCTTCGCAATTTGATTTCTCCTCTGTGGTCTTGCCCGTCTATCAAATATTTAGTAGAAAGCTCAGATAGATTGCTAACCCACTAACCGGCACATTCACCATTTCTGCCAGTCTGTCCTTTGCCCACATATCCACTTTCTCCTTTGACAAGTAGTAATGGCCACCCGCACCCTCCGTGCGTGGGTCAGGCCGTTCACTCCCCCCTCTGGTTTGGTTGCCATCCACGTCATAGGAGTCTCGGTCTTTCCTAAGGACGCGCTTTAATGAATTTCCCCCGTCACAGGTTGTGAGCATGGAGAATATCATTTTGGCCTCGCCCTCCAGCTTGTACGTGCAAGAAGGGCACCGATTTTTGAGGTGCCATTCCTGGGTATTTCTCCCTAGCTTCTCCTCCACACGCTCCTCCACCTTCTTCAAAATCGCAAGATAGAGGTCGTAGCAGACGCCGAACTGTTGAGCAAGGTAGGGCTTGAAGGGAACCCCGTGCAGGTCGGAAAGGGTCTTCACCCATCCCTGAATACCGAGTGTTGGTGTTCGAAGGTGGGCGACACGATACATCTCGAGAACACGTGTTGTAATCGCCACGGTTGGCACAAATGGCGAACAGGGCATGAGCCCCTGCCGAACCAAGCAGAACGCCGTCCATTTATCGTGTTTGAGCATGGCAGCATCAATTGCATAAGTACCTATAGCTTTTCAGCCAGATTCGATTGAAGCAATTCCAAGCACTTACTGAATATATCTACCACATTGAGACGATAGTAGTTCTCTATCTCCTCAGGATCTGGGGCCACTGGGGCAGCATCCATAGTGCCCAAGTCACCTTGGTATTGCCCCCATTCTATAAACGCATCCGTCATAGCCTCCATTTGTCCATTGAAGCCCAGAACCATCTTCTTGACCGCGTCACGACGGCGACGGTTGTCCAACCGAGGACTGTGCAAAAACCTTTAGATATCGGATCCACTAACTCACAAAGAGGGCCTACCTTTGGCCAAGCTTTGCTTTCTCTTTTCTTAGCTCCTCATTCTAGAGCTGAGCCTTCATCCTGGTGTCCCCCGAGCAAGTCCTCAGGCCTGTTCCGCAGAGTGAAGAAGTACTGGCGTTTCTGTTCATCTAGCACTTTTCAAGCCGTCAGCGTGCAACATGGAGGCCCCCAAATCCACGCACAATCCACATGGTCCTTCAAGTTCTGATAGTCCTCCATATGCATTGTTGTGCGTTGTCGATGACCGAGTGATTTAATAACTTCACGGCCTAACCCAGACTTGGTAGGAATCGTTACAGCCATGCGGACTCTGGCCCGGTGTGTTGTGGTTCTACCCTCGCGTGAAGGTTTGTTAGATTTCCTTTTCGACTTTGTCATGTTGAATAGGGTGAGGCCGTCTCGTCGTCTATGTTTGTCCGTGAAGGAAGAAAAAAATCACGTGGCTCGTGGTGTTGCAAAAGGGCGCAGCAGCTGTGGCAAGTTGGAAGCAAACGGTGCGGCAGCTGCGGCAGTGTTTGCACTGGTGTTTTCTGGTAACACGTCAATTAACCTTTTTGCAAAAAGGATGTCGCCACGTCGCCCTTTGTCTTCTACCACCACCATCCAAGCTGCCGCCAACCTCTGCCATGCGCCTGGCAATGAATTTTTTGGGTAAGTCATGTTTTTCTACAAACCTTGCTGTCGCCGGCTCCGTGCACTCGTGCCCGGGAACCTGAGTTCGGCGTAACGCATTTGTGGCAAGCTACAACCCTGTGACTTGCTGCATGACTGTGCCGCTGGGATCTATACCTGGATCCTGACGCACAGTCTCACACTTGACGGAAAAGACCACTGCTGACGCACCTGCTTTCATAGATGCGGCGGTTGATGCCTTAACATTTCGTGCAGTGAGTACGCTCCCTCCAATGCAAACCCTAAACTTAACAATGAACCTAGACACGTTCAGGCCGCGCCTTTTCTCCATGGGAGACCATCCACTGCACCACCTTCAACATTGCCACCGCGGTCGCCACTGCCATCGATCTTCACCAGGAAGAAGACCTCGCGGAGCCAGACAGCAGCCACTCACTGGATGAGCTGGACGGTGGCCCTTCCAATCATTTCCCCACGAAACCCACTCTGCCATCCATGACTGCCACCACTGCCACCCCTGCCACCAACGACTTCCCCACGGAACTTGCCCCTTCATCTGCGGCTGCCACCACTGCCACCACTGCCACCCCTATGGCTGATGTCAAGCAGACTTCGCATGACAAACGACGGTCCAAAGTTAAGCGTGCGGCGGCCCGCAACAAAGCAAAGCTTGCCTCTTCGAACAAGCTTGACCCTGCATCAAGGCACCCCCGACATTTGAAGAAGCCAGCGGCGCCCATCAAGGCGAGCTCCAGCACCACCAAATTGCGGGTGGCGAAGACAGGCTGGATCGGTGTCAGGGATAGCGGAGTCTCAGAGCAGGAGGCGGCAGCTGGAGTAGGTGAAGCTGGTTGGACGCACAAGATGGAGGACTTTTTTGGCCCCAATCCCAAGTATCTTGGCTTCAAGTATGTCAAGAACTCCCTCTTGTGAGCGCCATTCAATTGTTTCATTATCCACCTAATCCTATAATATCCCTTCCCAGCGAGAGCCGGCCACTCGTCGACCAGGATGAAAAAGTTTGTGGCATGTACGCCGGCGCCCCCTCGGACCAAAACTGGTGGACCGAGGTCCATGACCGCGCAGTGGCGGCGATGGAGTGGGCACGAGAGAACTGCTCCATCTCGGAAGTCCGAACCTTCCATCGCCGGGGTAATTGGGCGTCTCTGACCGCCGGCCAATCCCATGGTGGAGGGCAGGTCATGCCAGGAACACTTCTCAATGGCGTCATTAACTCCGCCATTCTGATTTTCCTCCTCAACGAGTCTGCCTTTATTCGACTGGCTGGCTTTGCAACAGGTAGGTGATTCAGTGCGCTAACTCCTCCTAATCAAACTCACCCTCACCCACAGGTGTATTCGCGACATGGGCCCCCAACCTTTATGAATACTACGTCGACCACATGAAGCTTTTTTATGGCCAGTATCCTCACCTCAAACGGCCGTTCTTCAATGGAATTTGGTCGGCGTGTACCTTCAATCTCGGCCCCAAAACCTGCGCCCGTGGACATCGCGACTTCGCCAACCTCGCATTTGGTTGGTGTGCAATCACCGCGCTGGGCAAGTTCGATTATACCAAGGGCGGCCATCTTATCCTGTGGGACTGCAAACTCATCATTGAGTTTCCCCCTGGCAGCACCATCCTGATTCCGAGTGCGGCAATTTTTCACTCAAATCTCACCCTTGCGTCGCCTGGTGAGACTCGCTTTTCATTCACCCAATACACAGCAGGGGGTATCTTCAGATGGGTGGAACGTGGATTCCAGTCTGAAGAAGCATATCTCAGCTCCTTGTCGAAAGAGGAGCAGGTTGCTGAACGGGAAA
Source organism: Mycena rebaudengoi (assembly GCA_029282285.1). Lineage (NCBI taxonomy): Eukaryota > Fungi > Basidiomycota > Agaricomycetes > Agaricales > Mycenaceae > Mycena > Mycena rebaudengoi. The sequence goes on from JARJCX010000231.1 coordinate 219,090, forward strand.
CGGGTCTGGAGCGTGGAAGGATGGGCGCACAACTATTTTCTACCTTAGATGAGCTTAAATCAATGTATCCTTAGATATCCTGCCACGTCTGCCATGTAAATTAGAGCTATCTGCCGTGCAAAAAGTTGTTCCTGCCACACTTGCCATGAGAAATGACAGCATCTGCCATGATTGCCACGCAAATGTGATATTATATTTTATCTCTGCCACACCTGCCATGAGAATGACAGGATCTGCCATGATTGCCACTATCAACTGTGTATTTCTTTTGAGATTAACGCCGGCTCCACAGCTAAATTCAAGTAGGCAGTATATCTTGTAATCACTATCCCATTCATCCTGATTTTACACTCTTTTTTTAGGCCACTGAGGCCGCACTTCTCGCTGGTCGCCAACTTGTTATTATTGGGTCGCCAACTTGTTACGGGATCATACACCTTGTGAAGCTCAAATCTTTTCCCCCTTGAACCAAATGAACATTCTGTGGAGACAATCCTCATTTTATACTCTCAAACTCCTCCCAAAATTAAATTGGCTATTGCACCTTTAGTGTGGAGGAAAAGAATTTCTGATCCACCAAAACACCCATGTTGCGATTTATTTGCATATATGCATCTTTCCTTCAATCCGCCATGACCACTGCCAAAAATTTGGAAACTTCGCAGACCGGCGTATTTACGAAGTATGTATTCCAGGACATCTCATACAGCATTCCTAAAGCTAACGGCCTCCCACAAGCTTTCCATTGGCCAAAAAACCTTCAAACAAGGGGAAAAGGAGGGGTGCCTCGGAGGCCGCCATAAAGCTCAAGCATGCGAGATACCGTGAAAAGTGTGTCCCCCTCCCCATTTTCATGACTATGTATCTCACTTGATACAGAAACAAAGAGGTGCTGGCCCAGAAAAGCCGAATACACATGGCATGGTAAATTTTGACGAGGCCTCATTTGTAGTCTCCTCACTCTCACACAGCTACCGCGAGAACCTCCAAATGCGCGAAGCATACAAAGCAAGAGCACAGATAGCCCAGGAGACCTTTAGGAAAAAGTAGGTTGCAATGACAAGACAAAATGTGCGACTAAAATACAATGAGCAGGCATTCTGTGGCCCTCGCCTTCCGGCAACATCTTCGGCGTGAAGACATATTTTGTCAGACGCACGGAAATGTACGCACAAGGCAGCGCCGGAAGGTTCTCGACAATGGGGTAGACTACGAGGAAGAGTACGAGGTTATGAAGCTGCGACAACAAGATGAAGATTTACAAAAGCTCGAGGCCCACTTCGCGGGGAGAGCTTTGACACCATGGAATTCCATGGCAGGACTTGGTGGACTCCAAAAGAATAGTTTACTGACCATACATGTCGATTTCAAAATGAGATTTTGTGGTTTTGCCATTGTGGCAGGCATGGCAGGTGCATTATGATGTTGCGGCAACGGTGGCAGTCTGCCTTATGCAGTCCTGCCTTGTGTGATGTGTGGCCGTTCAATGTCACGTGGGGTTGCTACTTTTTCTTCTTGCAAACACGTTGCGCCGCGCGGTTCTACACGACATGCCCGTGACGGCCACCAAGACACACTGTGATCCCCCCCTGCATCTGGATCCTGGCACCAAGACGACCAAGCTGAGCGGCGCTGTATGGCTGGCGACCAGTCAGAGCTGTCGTGCACCAGGCCCTGGGGCTTATGTTTCATGGTGCGTGCCATTTTATTCTTACACCTTCTAGCTCTAAGCCTTTCTTCTTCAGGGACAGCTGTAAGCATGCCGCAGAAGGCATTACTGGCGGCAATGGCGGTAGCAAAAAATATTCCACCTATGCCGAATGTCTTCCCGCGTGGCATGCCCGATGCGAGGCGGGCGACCATGGCCATGGCCTCTCAGCCCTAGGTTCTTCCACCAGCGAGTCCGACACAGATGGTGATGAGCCCCCGCCGCTCGTCAGTCCCTCCAAAAGGAGGAAAAGCCCCGGGACCCCGCAGCGACGTGGAGGATTCCAGCGTGTCAAAGGGATTTCTCTAGGCCATAGTATTCCCCTCAATGTCTCTTCCCCCACAATCTGGATACCGGATGACTTGCCTGAGTTCATTCGGCCGGTCCCAGCCACAACTGCCACGGCTGCCACCGTTGCCGCACCTACTCTTCTTCCCATTCCCACCCCCATTGAGTACTTTGCTGTCCAAGGATCCCACCTCGTCGACACCTGTCTGCCTTCATCAGTTCAGAGATTCGAGGCAGATGTTCTCCACCGCGGTGATGCCCAGCTATGCAGTACCGGCGATCTGGAGGTGGCGCTGCTCTATGCGGAGGGGCACGATTATTTCGAGGCTGTCCGCCTTTCTGTGGAGCGCCGCCAAAAGCGAACCGATACCCACCAACCTCGCTACTTCGCTATCCACGGCGGACATGTCGTGCTCTCTGGTGCAGAGCGCGCAGTTGAGGCCCTCGCAGATGCAGTCAGACGGGAGGGGCAAGCCATCATGTGCACCACGAGCGACGTCCGAGTTGCAATGTTTTTCTCCCAAGGAAAACACCTGGCTGATGCCCATGCACTTGCATTGGAGTTGGAAGTGGTGGGGGATATGGAGACGCTGGGGAGCACCCTCAGTTCAGTATCCTTAGATTCTCTGACTCCGGTGACTGATTGAGGGTACTTACTGTAGGGCTCTTGCTACGCAATATGACTCAATTTTTATACCAAGTACAGCTCGTTTTATGCAATATGACTCAATTTTTATACCCAGTACGGCGAGATATAGTGATTTCAAAGTAAATGCCATGACTGCCGCACGAAAAAAGGATTCCAATGGAGTGCGGCAGCTGTGGTAGTCTGTGATTTTGGTGCGGTAGGTGTGGCAATATACTATTTTCCTGTGGCAATTGCAGCAGTACGCATGCTAACTAACTACACTACCAGACTCCGTGTGGGGGGGTGAGTCCTATAGGGAAACGGGGCTCTCCATTTGAATACCAGTGACAGAAACAATCCTCAGGGCATCCCCACACCATCGGCCAGGGTTTTTCGTTGTAGGAGATTTGCCGTCGGTAGATGAGGTCGATAGCCTTGGCTGCGGCTGAAGAAACATTTAGAGTCAGAAAAATAGGATGAAAATGGCGGCTCACCCAACTCCCGTTTGTCTTGAAGGTCGAGGCGACGGTGAGTGATTAGCTCGTCGAGTCCTATTTTGCCATAACGAAAATAATACAGCGTCACTATTAATTTGTTAGTTACGTCCTACCAGCCAAAAAAAAAACTGACACTCATCGTGTTGCCGCTCTCTAAGCTCCAGATTGGACTCCGTAGGGGACGAGAACATTGTCGACATGTTTTTGGGGCGTGGCAGTTGTGGCGAGTTTGGTATTCTTAGCCAGTTGTTACTGTGACGTAACAGTAACACCTCTTGCCACTCACTCTACCAACTGAAGAATCCCACAACATCGAAGTAAGTAAGCTCCCTGGCAGCAGAGTAACTGTATATACTGACCTCCATTTTAGCTTTTTCCAATATGACCAAAAAAGCGCCAACCCCCACCTCCACTGCCACTGCGCAGTCATCTGAGGCGGACCCGAGCGCCAACGCGCGCACGACGCGTTCATCGACCAAAGCTGCCTCGGAAGGCGCGTCAAACGGCCCCGAGAAACCGAAACCGTCCAAGACCCGGGCTAAGCGATCCAAACCCACCAAGGCCGATGCGGGTCCGCCTGAAAAATTGCCTCCGGAGAGCGAGGACGATCAGGACTCATCGGCGACAGTCGGCGTCAATAACTCGATGGCGGGGATGGGTGGGGAGGCTGCGGGGGTGGTGGCTGCCACGATTGCCGCCTCTGCCACAACTACACCCGCCGATTCTGCCACATCTGCCGTCACTCCCGTCAAATCTGCCACATCTGCCGTCACCCCCACCGACACTGCCGTCACCCCCACCGACGCTGCCGTCACCCCCACCGACTGCTGCCACCTCTGCCACCGACGCTGCTGCCACTACGGTCACCCCCTCTGACTCTGCCACCACTGCCAAACCTTCTCCTCGCTTGACTGCCGTCACCCCCCCCCACTCTGCCACTACTGCCGCGGTTCCTCCCCTCTTTCAACTCGACCCGGACGGGCCTCTGGGCCCTCACGCACTCGCACGTGCGTCGTCCTCGCCTTCGGCAAATCGCGTTCCATCCCTCCCGCTAATCGCTGTGTTGCCGCCGGATCCGTCTACTCGCCGGCGACGCAAGGGGGCGACACCGGCGAAATCCAAGCGCAGCTATAGTCCGATCCGCCGCACTCCTCGGCCTGGCTATACTGGGAGGTATATGGTGCCAAGCCGTCCGAGGTTTCACATTCAGAAAGCGCGGAACGACGCGGACGCGGACGGCAACGACGACGCGGAGGACGACGACGACGCGGAGGATAACGATGACGTGGAAGACGACGACGACGCGCAGGACGATGACGACGCGGAGGACGACAACCGCCGGTGGGGAAGTGGTGGACCCGACGTCCCTCGCTTGGAGGCTATGAGGGCATCTCTGTCGGCGGCAGATTCCCTCACCATCAAGAAGGAGGCATTGGATGGCGGGGAGATCCTCGAGAGGGCGCGCGCACTGTGGGACGCCGCCCCGGGCCCCGCTGATGATGTGGAGATCTGGGACGGGGCAGCACAGACCTGGGAAAGTGACTTCCCTGGCCGCGATCCGGTGTTGGCTGCAGGTGAGGTGATACGGCCTCCGCGCGGCTGGTCAGATTACGACTACCGACTTTCCCTCCGCCGCCATGGACTCTCAACTCCTCCCCATTCCCCCACTGCCACGGCTGCCACGCCGTTCTTGGTGCCTTCGGAACCCTCACCTGCCACTGCTGCCACGGACGCCGCCCCCACCAAGGATCCTGCAACAGCGCCCCCTGCCGCCGCTGCCGCAGTCGTCGCGAGCCCCCCAATACCCCAGCCTGCCGCCGCTGCCGCGAGCACTGTCGCCACCGACGAACCTTCAATGAGCCCACCCCCTGCCACCACTGCCGCGGGGGCCACCCCCACCTCCACACCTTCAAGGCCTCCACCTGCCACCACTGCCGCGCACGTCGTCGCCTCCCCAACACCTTCGACGACACCTCCTGCCGCCACTGCCGTAGCCGCAGCCTCCATGTCACCTCCTTCGACGACGCCAGCAGTTCTGCCTTCCCCCCCAATCGTTCTCTCTAGAGAGGACGTCCATGCCGCCATCGCGGCAGCGAATGCAGCAGCCGTGGAGCGGGAGCGACTGCAGCGAGAGTGGCAGGAACCTCCTGAAGGTCCCTCTTCACCCCCGCCCACTGCCGTCGCACCTCCTCTCGGGAGCAGCCTCCGCAGTCTGGAGCTGCCGGGTGACTCCCACCATGCACGTAACCCCGCCGCACTTGTGCAGCCGCCGACGGGGGGAAAGGGGAAGGGGAAGGCGGGGAAATCGACCGCGGAGCAGAATTCTGCCGACCTGATGCAGGAGGTAGTCGAGGAGACCTCAAAGAGGGCTGCGTTGGAGGATGCGGTCAAGGTGTTCGCAGCGGAGTGTGAGATGAGGGCAAAGGAGATCGCGGAGGACCTGGAACTCCCAGTCGAGACGGTGCGGATGGCGTTCAGGGGAGACAGTCTGCTCAGAAAAGAGCGGGCGGTGAACATGGACCATGCCCGCTCGTGGAAGTTAAGGCAGCAAATTGACGCAGGTGAGCATGGGCCTTGTTCCATTTTGCTCTACTAATTCTTTTTTCAGACCGCGAGACACGGAGGCAGAATAAGACCTCGCTGCCGGGGGACACATTACCGCACGACCTCCATGCACTTCGTGCCCAGGTGAAAGAGCTCGTCAAGAACACTCCACCAACCGAGGAAGAGGACGAAGCCCTTCGCGAGGAGTTCGGTGAGTATCGTGACTCTAAATCCAGAGGAACTCGCCGTACCAACGCAGATGCAGCAAAGGATGTGATGTGGACGGGCGACCGGATGTACGATGAGGTGAGTGGCAGCCGTGGCAGCCGTGGCAATCGTGAGAACAGGCTAACTTGACTTTAGCTCGCGCAGCTGGAAAGGCGTACTGGCGCACGGGGGATAATCCTCATCGGCAGCTCGCATGCCCAAGATTCAATCCAGCCAATGTTCTTGGCTACGCCCGCATTGCGGGGATTTCCACAGCAGTCCCTCAAGATCTCGGGCGACCTTCTCGCTCAGATGTTCGACTTGTGGGCAAGAATTGGGATGCCGACGGACCTCAAGAAAGAAGTCCACACGAAGAAGCGAAGCGAAGTCGTGCAGATGATTGACACTCGCCTAAGTATTTTTGATTTTGACTTCCTTGCAGATGGACGGGCACTGATTTCGGGATTTCCAGAAACGATTACAGGCCGCCCCGATGTCAAGATGTCGTACACCTCCTACCACGAGCACATTGTGCTGCGTTTGGGCTATAGGCTCTTCGGCTGGCCGGCCCACATCCCAATGGTCGCCCCATCGAACATGAAGGCCGGCGCCTCGGAGGACGTGAGGCATCTCCACCGGTTACTCAGCTCGGGTACGCTCCGCTGGGAGGCCGTACCCGAGGACGAACTGGCGACCATGAAGGACGAACACCTCACGACGGCGGCACGGGAGGAGCTGACAAGGAAGGCGGGCAAGTCGAGCAAGCGGAAGGCGAAGGCGACGGTGCAGAGGTTGAAGGCCTCAACTGGGAAGAAGGGGGGCAAGCGGAGAAAGGCGGAGTCGTCGGAAGAGGAAACAGCGGAGGAAACGTCAGACGACGAGGAGGCGCCCCCCACAGTGAAGAAGGCGGGTAGGAGGGCCCCAAAACGCAAACACACTGGCGACAGCGATGATGACGAGCCTGCCCCAGCCTCCAAGACACTCGCCAAGCGCCGTAGGCTGGCACCTGGGGAAGAAGACTCCGACACCGACGACGAGACGCCCGCCAAGAAGAAGCCAGCGACACGCAGAAAGTCGGCAGCGTCGCCCGCACTCACCGACACCGAAGACGAGGCCCCCGCCAAGAAAAAGGCAGCGCCACGCAAAAAGGCGACGGAGGAGCCCGCGCCCAAGAAGGCTGGCGCCAAGAGGCCTCGCGCGGAGGAAGGCGATGACCAGGGCCCCGCGAAAAAGGTGAGGTTTGCAGGCGCAGACCTGGGCACCAGGACGACTGCCGCTATGGGCCTCGCCGCGCCCCCGAAGAAGAAGACCAGCGCGCCGAAACCGAAGGTTGCCACCGCTGCCACCGCTGCCACCACTCCGGCCAGCGGCCGAGCCATCGTCGTTGAGGTTCCGAAGAGGACGTGCAAGAAGAAGGTCGTGAGTTCGGCCAACGTCGAGAGTAGCGGCGAGGAGGAGCCACGCGGTCGCTGGGACAACACCACCAAGAAGGCGTTCAACGACCTTCACCAACGGCGCGCAGACCTCATGGCCCAGGCACCCAACGATGCGAGCGGGAAGACGGGGAAAGCAGCGAGGAAGACACCGTCGAAGCCCCGCAAGCCCGAGTCCCAGCAGGCCGAGGCTGGTCCCTCGAAGCCTCGCCAGTCGGCAGGAGCCTCTCTTCCACGCGGCTTCATCGCCCTCGATGCATACAATGATTCGGACAGTGAGCAGGACTAATTTGTACTTTTTATTATATACCGCATGTATGTCCCACATTGAATTCACATTGGGCAAATATGGCAGCGTACAGCATAAGTTCAAAGTGATGGGAGTGGCGGCAGGAGTGGCGGAAGCCCCAATGCAATTTTTCATTAAGTCCACTCGACCCATGGCAGCAGTGGCAGCTGCTTTTGGCGGTTATTTCTGAGCGGCAGCTGTGGCAGGCAAGCTGGTGGCCCAATCTTGGGCGGCAACCATGGCAGGTGGGTTGATGGGGTCTTTTATGGCGGCAACCATGGCAGACAAAAGCGGTCACATTTTTTTTTGTGATACATTTAAGTCGTTGCGCGGCAGGCGCGGCAGTTTTGGTGGGTCACAAAAAATTACTGACCTGAATAAGGCTCGGGGTGGCAGCCGTGGCAGCGCTATCGGGGTCACTAATCTTTTGTGACCCTGTTAAGACCAAGTGCGGCAGCGGTGGCAAATGGCATGGATGGGCCGCAGTCATGGCAGACCCCCCCCCTCCCCGAATTTTTTTTTCATTGCTTTTCATTGGGACTAATGGTACCTAATGTATGCACAGGATTCTAGACACTTTTATACCCCCCCCAAAAAATGTTGTGGCAACGGCGGCAACCCCCCCCCCCCCACACCCCCCCAAATCACCCCCTCTTGACAACCCCAACACCCACCCCCAAATGGCCACCGCGGCAGGCTAAATTTTCAAAAATTTCCCCAAGTGCCGCCTGAAAAAAAACAACCATACATGCGGCATCGTGGTATGCCTGAACCGCCTCTCACTAGAGGCACGTTAGGGGGTCAAACCCCCCTCTAACTAGAGCCGATCTGTGGTATTATCAGGTGCTCAGTGCTACACAGCTGCTAGTTCTTATTTTTTTCTCTGACTGCAAGATGTTCTTCCCTCATTTCTGAGGTCCTAAGCATGTAGAAACTACCTCCTGTACTGCGCACAGCTGTTCCAGGTTCTTGGGCTGAGGCGATGACACTGCTGCGTCCGAACCCCCTTTTGGTGCGCTAGAATAAGTGGTCCATCGTACCCTGTTTGACTTTGATCTCCGTGTTAAACTAACTTTCAAAATACTAGACAGCCCTGTCTCAGCCCATCATCTTTGGACTTCCACAGTGAGACTTTGATCAATTTTGCCTTTAGTTTAAACTACTTAACAGCATCATTCAATTTCAACAATACCCCCGACCCAAAAATTATCCGAATCCTCTAGGTGGCCAGGATGAGTTAGCGTAGCCACGAATCACCAAAATTGAATTCACTTTTTTGACACACCACTCTGGCCCGAGCCAAAACATTTGAAGCCCCCTTGGCATTCTACTGAAATCAGGCTCCCGACATGAATTTGAACGGTCCGTTTAATTCTTCGATTGACCCTGCCTAAGTGAGATACAAATGTTTCGGGGTAGTACCACTTGTGTTTTAACATTTTCCGATATACTTAGTGTTTGGTGTTCTCCCACAAGCCTTTCAACGGTCACCTTGATGGTAGCTGAGACTTGAAGAACCCGCCATGGTCATTGCTAAATACTATAAAGGTCCCCTTGAATGTAAACATGGTGCAGATTGTCTTGAGACTCTTCAACTAGCCGCAACTCCATCAGGAATAGATCAGTTTGAACCCCTCAATGTTTGTGTGTCAGGGCGGTCCTGCATTGTGCTTAAGACATTGCTAATAAGCCTGTTACAATGCCGGACAAATAAATTACAGTAAACTCCGTAGGAAGAATTTATTTATTGCTGGCAAGATAAGAAACAAAAAACTCGGAGTCAAGCTACCCACTTCATCAGAAATATATCTTAAACTTCCTCTTCCGCTTTACTTCGAGGCAGTCTCAAATTGTGTTTAAACTATCACCTGTAAACTGTGTCTTGAATCCGGTTGAACTCGGCAAGTTGAACTGGTGCAATCAGCCCACAGGCCATGATAGAGGAGCTTTACACTCTTGAATTATCACTCTGAGTTGGCCCAGTCAGATTGCTGTTGTCCCGTTGGCCTGCTTATGTATGTGTGCAAGTGAGGCATGAGTTCGAACCCCGGTGTGAAATGCCTTTTTGACCCGTTTAAACACTGTTTAAACCCCGGTCTGACCCTGTCTCGGTAACCCAGACGTGGAGAACTGATCGCGGCCCGTCGGGCCTATGGCCCGATCGGAGTTTGAATAAATACGTGAAAAAGTTGGACTGCGATCAGTTCTCAACGTCTGGGGTAATTGGTATAGCAACGCCCCCCATCGAGTCACACCCTGAGTGTCACGCTTCCCCCGATTGAATGTTCTGCTCAACCAAGGGCCTCCCTGGACTCCTCAATTGCTCTCAGAACCACTCTACTACAGTACCTAGACATACTCAGGCACCACAATGATTTTATTTTAGGTTTTTAAAACACCAGCAGGTGTCTAAAGCGGAAAAACCCTGGCAATGTGCAACGGCTCCTTTCCACCTCAAAACGAGGAGGAAAAAAATGGGGAAAGGTGCCAGGCCTAACAGAATACATCTATGCATCATACGTACACATCTGAATGTTTAAATGTGGAGGGACGAAGGGAGGGATGAGGTGTGTGACTCGATGGGGGGTGTTACTATACCAAATACCCCAGACGTTGAGAAATGATCGCGGCCCAACTTTTTCACGTATTTATTAAAACTCCGATCGGGCCTTCGGCCCGCAGGCCGCGATCATTTCTCAACGTCTGGGTTACCGAGACAGGGTCTGACCGGCCCATTGGTCCGTTAAACATGTTTAGATTAAACATCTGTTTAAACGGCAATTTGCGTCTAGACGCAATTTGTTTAAACAAACATCATATAGATTCTTTCAACCTTCGGTTGACTCCTCGCAGCCAGTGCGGAAGTTGCCGAGCAGCCTGAGCCCCCACGGTCGGAAAACGCCGACGGATTGATGCGAGGTCGCAAAAAAAGTTTTTGTTTCTTCTCCTGACTCCTGAGCAACCCCTATTTCCCGGAGTAAGTAAACAGGTACAATTGTACAACCACAATTTTCAATAGATTTTATTGAAATGTATGTAGGGGCTGTGCTTAAGTACACACAGCCGCTACAAAGTCCCTCCACGTTTGCTGTCTCTAATGAAAATCAGGAGTAATTTTGGTGCCCTGGAGTTTGAAAGGGACGGTACCTATTACATAAGTACTCGTAACTAATGAAAGATTTTAAATACCAAACAAATTTTGTATGCTCCGCATGTACCTCGTCAGCCCTTTTCGTAAGAAATTCAGGGAACCAGGGAAAGTTCAAGGCTGTAGATGGAGTAGATTTTGACACAGGTGCTGTAGCTATAATGGCAGGAGAAGGCCACCTGCTTCACGCATTGTCTGGAAAATAACACCAATAAAGGAGTTTATTACACTCATATGGCGCCGCCAGGCCAAAAAAATAAAATATCACCTCATGTGAAAGAGCGGGGAAGCGATAAAGAATAAAAATGAGAATAAAAAAGGTATGGCAGAAAAGGGATTTCAGCGAGGTTCGAACCTGGGACCTCGAAAATAAATATTAGAGGGACAGCGCCGTAACCCTTAAGACAGGACAAGAATTAAAGACCAGCCACCCGAGGATACTAATAGGTGCGGAGGCCTTTTTGAATAATTTTTGAATAGAAAATTCTAGTTCCACATATGACACCAGAGCTGAACTCTTCACGCCCAAGCCTTGGTCTCAAGTGTTTGCTCAACGGCACCCTGAGCCTGCGGCTGCACTCTCTGTGGGACTCTATGTTTATAATTATTCTGTGCAAATACCCGGCTTGCCCTGCCATCCGATCAACCGTAAATAATATTTTTAAAATAGAGCTTTCCAGATGGTGAGAAGAAGTTGTAATGCCACAGGTTTCCCATAATTCACTCCGTATCTCATGGAGGTAGGTATCGGGGGTTCTTTCCACCAGACCGACGATAAACTGGGGGCCTCCTACATCAACATCTGCCTCTCGTGAAAGTCGCGGCCGCCCCTGCGTTCGGTAGGTAGGCGGCGTAGCTATTCCTTCGTTATCTCGACGAGCGCTCCAAAATTTTCCCGACGGAACTGAGGCACAGTTGAAGGCCCGCCGCAATGTCGGTTTGCTTGAGGTGGCGGCGGTGGTACAGGCGCAGCCGCTTAAGAGGAGCAGACACGCAGCGTGCACCACTCTCCACAGGCCTATATATATTTTCATTACCTGGTGTCCTGTGTGAACCATGAGCCGCCGTACACGAATGAGGCGGAATGCACGACAAGCTTGGGATCCAAAGGTGAAAGAAAAATTCCTGGTACCGACTCAGGTACCAGGTCTCGGAATCAGAATTAAAACTTGTCTATTGCATGCGCATTTTTACCGGATCAGGCGGACCGCTTATTATGTACCTGCTGACAGGTCCGGACCGGACCCGCAATGGGGGGGACGCTGCACAAAATGGACACCGTAGTTTACGCATAGTTCAACACAGAATCAGTTTGGACTTAGTCTGTCGCAAATACAACTCCGTCTCAGTCATATAACTTCTCTGGTGTGTCGGACGCAGATGGTTCCACCAACCCTTCGTGAACTGCATCTGACAACTCCGTTTGTATGCGTTATCTCTGATCAGGGCCTCATAGATAAGCGCTCTGCACACGGGACAGCAGTTCCGAATGCCCAACGAATGCCCAAATTTCTGCGAATATAGTAGTAGCAAAATATATGGGCCTACTCAGACGTTAGTAGCTGCTCAGACTTTGCCCGAAACTTACATGACCGGCTTGTTAGGCATCGAAAAGCATATGCAGCACTGGAAAATGTCGACGTTTGCTGAGAAAAAAAGCCGACAGAAAAAACAAACAGTTTCCATTCAGCGCTTAAATAGAGTATGTAGCTTACCGGCGTTCGCTGTCCATGAGCCCGGTGCCTCGCTGAGAGTAGTCCAGGCCTCCCAAGACCCCTGTAGGACATCGAGGCTTTCGCATGAGCTGCGAACCCAGGCCTAAGCCGCACCCGACAGGGTAGGTCCATTGACTCCTTTCACATATACGTTCTAACTGTGTTACAGGCGCCTCGTAGATCAAAACGCTGACACCGATTAACTTGCGAGCTGCGAACTATAACTACATATACCTCCTAAATATAATTAGTTTTATTGTTGACTCCATGTTCCCCGAGGTACACATTACAACGACAATATTGCCTCGACAACAGTTTATATGAACGCAACATTAGCGACGCAATAAATACTGCATCAGTAATTCACATCTTGCCTCTCACATTCTACCTCTCATGGTGTGCGTTGAATTTGGAGCGCAAATGATGCCGGCCGACTTTATCAACCACCTGGAACATCACCCTGATTTCCTCGCTCTCTTGGAGTTTCGTGCTGACTTTTTCCCACCGCAGTCTCCCAATGACTGCTTCCGCACAACCCATCGTATTGAGCGTACCTGCGCGGGATGTGGATCTGCTACAGTCGAAGGGGACTTCAGGGCAAGGATTATTGGACAACTCACCGAACCCATTGTAAGACGTGCCCGCCATTTGGGTTCGGTGACTGACCGTCCTCGTTTAAAGCAATCATTAAATGACCATCACACCTTCACGCTTCAGGCTCCGGATTGGACCGCCCAAGGCTGGGAAATTTCTGTCTTCCATGACCTGTGGGCTCGCCAGTTGGGAGTTCTCAACGTGACAGAAAAGGACATCGAGATTAGAGCATGGCTGCAAAAACTGGTAAGTTCTGATGCGTGTTCCTGGGGGCAACTTGGCGTCTCAATGCAAATTACAGTCACTGCACATTGAGTCTTGGTCCTCGAAGGCTAGGATCAAAGTGAATGTCTTGCCCAGCACTATCTACTCATGGCCTATCCAGCCAGGGGTACTGGCTACATCTACATGGGTCCATCAAGCGGGCTCCGAGCTTCATCATTGGCAAGGCCGGACCTTTGTGTTGGAATGTACATTCCACTGTGCGGTTGTGGACGGTGAACATCTAGTGAGTGCCATCGTTCGTTTTTCACTCACCATGATGTCCGTGCTCTGCACATGCAACAGTTGTATCCCGCTGTTTACGTGCCATAATTGGAAATGGGTCGCGCTCTTCTGTTTCCAGCCGGTGTAATCCGCTAATACCAACTTCTGTGAAACGTCCGTGCTCACGTGCTTCTATTTGCAACATTCCTTTCCTAGAAATGAATTCCATATTCTTAATACAGTTCATCCCATATTGTGATTTCAAACCACATGCCGTTTCAATTTGGGACCGCGTGCCGGCAATCCTCCTCCTCCTCCTCCTCCACAGATTTAGGGTGCCTTAGGTATATTTGCATCATTCATTTCCAAGAAGTGGATTCCATATCCCTGATGCATTTCCTCTCGGAATACCCACATGCAACAGACTTAGGGCTCATGCGGTTGTTTCATACATTTCATCTGCACCGTGGATCTCCTTACTAATCCACATGACCTATATTTCAATTGACAATGTCTGCCTGCCAACCATACACAAGTCCGTTCCAGAGATGCAGTGCTGCGGCTGCAGTCATCGCTCTGCTCAAAATTGTCAAAAGAAGTTGCAATATTTTTAAAATAACGGACCGCCCCTTGCCACCCAACAATGTCTGACAACCAAGAATCTCTACTGCTGCCTGAACTGCTGGCCCCACCCACTACCATCCTGGTCTCGATGGGATGGGCTATTTTGGACTACGTTTAGTACAATATTGCGCGCGCCATTCCCATATGCTGGATTGAACACCTGATCCCATTCCCGATGGACTACTGAGACCCATCTTTAGCGCTTCCTTCGCCTCCAAACGGCTTTTGTGTACCCTGACAGCAATCAGGTTAGGGAACGCATCTGGGTCAAGGTGCCTGTTATGCGCGTTAAACACGGCACCTCTATAGGGAAAAAATCATCAACATGGACCGGGAGGATGGCGCACTGGTGAGATGTATTATTATTCAGTTCTCTGCATTTCATCGTTTGATTGTGGCAAATGGAACTGAACATCAATTCAGGCTTCTGCGCGAGGGTTTTGCTCGGATCTCATGAGTGATGTCGTCCTCGCGGCACTTATCCTACATATTTGTTTCATGTCTTCATATTTGAATGTCACAAGGATTGGAAATTGTTTAAAATATAAGATGCTGTACAGCTATCTGAGGTGAATACAGGCCATCTCTACTCTCTCCCGTTTCACGCGGTCTACTTGTTGCTCTAGTAATGAAGCGTACACAGAACTGTTGTCCAGTCATCTGCTAATGGTGTCCAGGTCGTACTGGGAGGTACCAGGGGATGCCCGGAGGGCCTTAGTATTAAAAAATAAAGAAAAAAAGGTGTCTTGGCCGTCCATGGCCTGCCCGGGGCCGCCCCTGAGTCGAACGGCGGTCCTCTTGCATCACCTGCTTTTCACGAGTTAATGAGAGCAGGCGCGCACCGTGCGTATGCCCGCCCACATCCCACATTATAACGGGAGAAGGAGGTGGTTCTTCTGTGGCAGGCTTCGACTCGGAGGCGGGCCGCCCCCGAGTGTTCACACGTCTATCGTTTTTCGATTTAGCTGTAAACCTTCCCAAACACATTTGTGAACACTCGGGGGCGGCCCGCCTCCGAGTCGAAGCCTGCCACAGAAGAACCACCTCCTTCTCCCGTTATAATGTGGGATGTGGGCATACGCACGGTGCGCGCCTGCTCTCATTAACTCGTGAAAAGCAGGTGATGCAGGAGGACCCCCAGTCGAAGCCTGCTACACCTTCTCCCGTTATCAAGAGAGCGTGGGATTTTTGAAGCCTGTGACTTCGTCCTTCGAAGTACAGAGTAAGAATAAACGGTGATAAATAATGTCATGAAATATACCTCCGACTGTTCAAGCTCTCCGCACAAACCCCATGGTACCACCCCGGCCCGACACCATTGTTCCTGGCATTTTGGCGCGTCAATCAAATGCTACTCCTTTCAGATGGTCACCAGACATTGAGCTATTCACAACTTGGCGCACGATATAAGAAGCATGAAAATAAACCTCGGCCACCGTCGCTTTCCCGCCTCCCGCCTCCATGTCGTCCGCTCAGGCACCGACAGTAGTCCATGACAAAGAGAAGGACCTATATATATTTGCCGCTCTGTTTTGTAGTACAAAACGGTGTGGTGTGGCACATGTGGCTGTGGAATGGGTGGCTATATCACAGCCCCAGACACTATAAAACAGAGCGGCAAGTATATAGGCATCTCCTTAGGGGTGGATAATTCTCTTTCATCTCTTTCAGAGGTCGAAATTCCTCTAAAAATTACGTCCAAAGGAGGCTAACATATTGTTAGTTGTCCAGCGGAGTTTAGTTATCCTTTGGACAACTTTGTACCACCAAAGAAGAAGAAAAAAAGGAATAGACTTGACTCAAATATCTCGCAGGCGTGCACCCTGCACCACTGAACCGGTATCTGATATTCGATCCTGCGATGCGGGTAGGATTCTTTAGGCAGTCGCACCAGTGAATTTGCTTTGGTTGAGGGAGACTCGAGGACACAAGCATATTCGCATCAACGCAATGGTCAGAATTTGTTCTCTATATTCACATGCAGCTACTTTCGTATTCC